>OZ005648.1:392368824-392968824 GCA_963930645.1 Salticus scenicus
ATTCAAAAAATTTTTTTTCCAATTTCAAAAAATTTTTTTTTGAATGCGATTGGTCAACCTTAAAAGCTTTGGTGAGTCGATAAAAAATTTTTCTTTCGCTCGATCTCCGAATAAAAATTTTTTGAAATTGAAAAAAAAATTTTGAATGCGTTGTTATGATTGGTCTTGAAAGGTCTCTTGCTAGATCTCCGAATAAAGTTTTTTGAAATTAAAAAAAATTTTGAATGCGTTGTCATGATAGGTCTTGAAAGGTCTCTTGCTAGATCTCCGAATAAAGTTTTTTGAAATTGAAAAAAAATTGGAATGCGTTGTCATGATGGGTTATCAATCTTGAAAGCTTATGCGAAAGATTTTTCTTTTGCTCTAAAAAAATTATATAATCAAGAGTGGAACCATTCTTTCCAAACGTCCATCCTATAACTAATCATTTAAATTAAGACAGTAAAACAACTAATATATAAATGTTACTGGTATTTAAAAACAGATCTTAGAAAAGACTGATGAACTGGTGCTCTGTGTTACACATTTTTTATTTTATATATGTCACTTAGTATCGAATAGCTATATATATATATATATATATATATATAATATAAATAATTTTAAAATTTGGAAGGAAAATATAAATGATGTACCAAAATGATGGTTCAAATAACATTGATGTGACTCTGAGAGAGAGCAAAAAAAATCTTTCACCGAGAAGTTTGTCAGCTTCGGCGAGTGGGTTTCCTTTGCTCTGCAGCTGTCTTTGGTTTGGGGCCTTTTAAAAGGGGTGTCCCCGTGATGACTCATTGGCAAGCCGGCACCAACATAATGAAGCATTGTCCTTTCAAAAAGGGTGCATGATAAGGACAATAGTATGACAATGAAGTAGCATTGGGGTCACACAAGCAGCAGCTGTCGAGTCCAATCTCATTCAAACATGAAGCAGACTACCCCGTGATGACTCATTGGACAATGAAGCATTGTTCAATGGCCAGATGCACGATGGGGGGAACATCTGTCGCTTTCCAGTATAACGGCCTCAACCATGATGTCAAAAGGGACCAGGTTCCCGTGATGACTCACGCAAGCAACAGCTGCCAGTATAAACGGTTCCCTTCCCAATCTCATTGTGCCTTTCAAAAAGGGACCAGGTGCACGATGGGGGCTTTCAAGTATAACACAATGAAGCATTGTTCAACGGCTTTCAAAAAGAGTTTTAACACAATGGCAAGCAGCAGCTGTCAAGTATAATAGAACGACCACAACACAATGAAGCATTGTCCTTTCAAAAAGGGAGTTTGGAACCAGCATAACGGTTCTTTCCCACCAGATCCTAATCACCCCGTGATGGGGGAGATGTATGACTCATTGGCAAGCAACTGCTCTCTTCCTCCCAGGCAATGAAGCATTGTTCAATCCCTTTCAAAAAGGGAACCAGGTGCATGTTTAACAATGGCGGCATCAGCCTGTCTCAGGGGGGGATCGTTGATGACTCACGCAAGCGGCAGCTGCCCGCTTTCAAGTTCTCTTTAGCAATGATGTAATATTTCCGAGGCATATTGATTATTAATAAACTTTATCAAGAGTGGATTCCAAATGTCCATCCATTTAAATTAAGACAATAAAACAACTAATATATAAATGTTACTGGTATTTAAAAACAGATCTTAGAAAAGACTGGTGTTACACATTTTTTCATTCTTCAAGTTCTATTCAGAATTTTATTGGTACCAAAATTTGGCGCCACAACTTCCAGTTTTTATGGTTTTTCGCTTATATCTCGGGCCCAAATGGGCCGATCTTCATAATCTGGATACCGTTGGATAGATCTCGAGTCGCCCCACCCTGTAGGCTCCCTCACTTTTTTGACCGCCAGAGGGCGCCTTTCCTATTCTAATTTTTCACTATCTTTCTAAATTACCCTAGGATTTTCGCGTTTGTTCTTACCTTTTCTGTATTTTCACTCAACTAGAGTAACGCCATAGCATTTTTTCATTTTTGGCTCTTTTGGCGCCCACTGGAGCCAATTTTAATAGTGAACATGACACATTTTAACTTACTGGTGGGTCTAATCCCAATTTTTACTTGCTTTTTACGCCTAGGACTTCTTTTTCACGCATTCTTCAAGTTCTATTCAGAATTTTATTGGTACCAAAATTTGGCGCCGTTTTATTGACAACTTTGAGTTTTTATGGTTTTTCGCTTATATCTCGGGTCCTAATAGGCCGATCTTCATAATCTGGATACCGTTGGAGAGATCTCGAGTCGCCCCACCCTGTAGGCTCCCTCACTTTTTTGACCGCCAGAGGGCGCCTTTCCTATTCCAATTTTTCCCTATCTTTCTAAATGACCCTAGGATTTTCGCGTTGGTTCTTACCTTTTCTGTATTTTCACTCAACTAGAGTAACGCCATAGCATTTTTTCATTTTTGGCTCTTTTGGCGCCCACTGGAGCCAATTTTAATAGTGAACATGACACATTTTAACTTACTGGTGGGTCTAATCCCAATTTTTACTTGCTTTTTACGCCTAGGACTTCTTTTTCACGCATTCTTCAAGTTCTATTCAGAATTTTATTGGTACCAAAATTTGGCGCCGTTTTATTGACAACTTTGAGTTTTTATGGTTTTTCGCTTATATCTCGGGCCCTAATGGGCCGATCTTCATAATCTGGATACCGTTGGAGAGATCTCGAGTCGCCCCACCCTGTAGGCTCCCTCACTTTTTTCACCGCCAGAGGGCGCTTTTCCTATTCCAATTTTTCACTATCTTTCAAAATGACCCTAGGATTTTCGCGTTTGTTCTTACCTTTTCTGTATTTTCACTCAACTAGAGTAACGCCATAGCATTTTTTCATTTTTGGCAGTTTTGGCGCCCACTGGAGCCAATTTTAATAGTGACATTTTAACTTATTGGTGGGTCTAATCCCAATTTTTACTTGCTTTTTACGCCTAGGACTTCTTTTTCACGCATTCTTCAAGTTCTATTCAGAATTTTATTGGTACCAAAATTTGGCGCCGTTTTATTGACAACTTTGAGTTTTTATGGTTTTTCGCTTATATCTCGGGCCCTAATGGGCCGATCTTCATAATCTGGATACCGTTGGAGAGATCTCGAGTCGCCCCACTCCGAATAAAGTTTTTTAAAATTGGAAAATAAAAATTTTTTGATCAGCTTCGGCAAGTTCTCCGAATAAAGTTTTTTGAAATTGGAAAATAAAAATTTTTTGATCAGCTTCGGTTGGTTTCAATAGTTTGAGTTTTAACAATGAAGCAGCATTGGGGTCACGCAAGCAACAGCTGTCGCTTTCGAGTCCACCCTGAAGCAGATGGTTTGGATGAATGGGGCCTTTCAAAAGGGACCATCCCCGTGATGACTCATTGGCAAGCCAGACAATGAAGCATTGTTCAACCCCTTTCAAAAAGGGGAGAACAATAGTATGACTCATTGGGGTCACGCAGCTGTCGCTTTCCAGTCCAATCTCATTCAACCATGAAGCAGCTGTTGGATGAATCATGGGGGTGGTCTCTTTAGCAATGATGCAATATTTCCGAGGCAATATTGATTATTAATAAACTTTAAAAATTTCTACGAGGGTCCTGGCACTAAATTCTTTTTACAGGTGACTGTACATTATAGTAGGAAGAACAATTGATTAAAATTTCAGGAAATTTGGAGTAATATGTACTGAGAAAACAGTACATAAAGCAGCGACCTCTGTGAGCAATAACAGCACATATCTGCCTAGGCATTGAATCGAACAGCGATTGGATGACATGTACGGGTAGAGCACTTCATGAAGTTTTCACATGATGCCACAATTCATCGATCGAAGTTACTGGTGAGTGGTGGGGGACAGTCGCACTTCAACGATTAAACAGTCATTTTCATTGGTGCGAGATCAGGAGAACGTGCTGGCCAGAGCAACAGTCGAACACATTCGGCATCAATGAAGGTCCAGACAATATGGACAACTTGCGGTCGTGCATTGTCCTGCTTAAATGTTGCGCTTCGGAGGCCTTGAACATAGGGCAGAGCTATGGGCCTTAACTCGTTAGAAATGTAATGGCTGGTATTCAGAGTGGCGGGAATGAAAACAAGTGACCGGGACATGTATCCAATGGTACAACATAACATCAATCCAGGTGGTGACTCAGTATGCGGCTACCAAAATTCTGATTACCCGCAAAACTGTATCACTGATATGGGCGCCATTAATGTGTGATCAACAACAAACCCAAATGCAGGAATGGCGTAAAGTCGCCTTTCAGACAAATCACAATCTTGTTTACAGCATCAGGATTGCCTTATCCGTATTTAACGGCATTGTGAATAATGCACATTGCCAGCTGGGAATCGACATCGTCCCACTGTCCATCACCTGCAGTGATGGTATGGGGTCCCATTGGATATACGTCTCGATTACTTTTCGCTTTCCCAGCACTCTGAATAGCCCTGTCTTCCCCCCTGAATTTTCTGCCAAATTTAGTCACTAATCTCGCCAAGTCGACAAATTTGTCATCAAGGCAGATTTTGATCTTGGCGTCGAATTTATCAAAAAATTGTAGTTTATGTACGGTTGTCAAAGTTTGGAAACTTTAATTTCGACAAGAACGGAGATCTGGAATTTTCTGGAGTGATGCATTAATTTATGGCTCAGAACTAACTTCCTCGAAAGTTCTATAAATCACTAACACGTCTATAAAAAGAGACGCGTCATTATTGATGATTGGAGACTAGAACCTGCCTATTTCTAAACATACTACTCTCGACTATGGTATTTCAGTATAAGTGGAAACAGATGGCAGTTTTCTCGCTTCCACAAAAATGGGCACTTGCGGCGAACTTTGCGGCTTAATGTCAAAATTGGCAATTTAGCAACCAAATAGTATTTCAAAAAGTGGTAATTTAGAATTTCCAAAGTGTGTAATCTCTAACTTCAACAGGATTTGAATTTTTGAATTTTTCAGAATGATTCATTGGTTTCTAGCGCAAAAATACCTCGAAAATTTTATAAGCCACTGATACAGCTCTCGATGAATTCAATGAGCGGTTGATCATCGTGTCTGAATTAGCGAAATCCCTGTTGTATGGTGTGCTTAACGCTCTTTAGTTGACATTTGTGGTACGAATGACTGTTTTGTTGGATTGTTTCGAGATTATTGGTTAATTATTGATTTTTGTGGTACAAAAAACAGTTTTATTCGACTGTTTCAAAAATATTCATCAAATAAAGGCAGTGTATTCATCGACTAGAACCTGCTTATGCCTTTACAAATTACTTTCTATACGCAAAAATGGCGACAACTTTCATAATAATATCGTTACGTTCTCTATCATTATCTTCTGTTGAAATCTCTGTGATGATAAGTCATATATCATGAATATAATTTTCGTAAATATCTTCAAAACGGAATGTCACAGAAAGACCAAAAAGGGAGCACAACTATATATTACACTCATGTTTGTGAAAATTGCAACACCATGAAAGAATTGTCAGAAATTAATGAAATTTATTCCAGATATTACTGATAGTGGTACAAATAAATGATCAAATGTACAAAACAAAAAGAACACAAAATAGTCTGAAATCAGTACTTTGAGTATCCACCATGCTGAGCGGTGAGAGCCTGTGCATGTTGTGGCATTGAATCATACAGGTTTTGAATGTAATCCTGGGGAATGGCATCCCAGATGGCTTCGAAGTGATGCCAAAGTTCAATCTTATTGTGCACCCCACCAGTTCTGTGAGCGAGTCGCTGACCAATGAAATCCCAGACATGCTCGATGGGTGACATATCTGGGGAATAAGCAGGCCATGGAAGAAGCGAAACCTGTTGTGCACTGAAGAAGGCTTGTTCAGTCTGAGAAACATGTGCACAGGAATTATCCTGCTGAAATACAGCACCCGGAATGCGTCGAAGAATGGGAAGGACCTCTGACTCCAACATTTCCCCTTATGTAGTGATCACTGTTGAAGTTGCAAACAATTTGTTTCCACTGGGCACATCACGTGCTGTGTTGCTAAGCCCATTGAAGTTGGAGTGTCTGTGATTCAGCGAGAGGGGAATCCTGCATAGAGGAACCCTTGCACGCAGTTCATGCTGCAGCAAACGGCGATGAATCGTGGGGCTAGACAACAAAACACCTGTAGCCGTGCTCCAGTGTTGTGCTAACACACGAGAGGACGCTGTACGGTTCGTCACAGATATATGGAGGAGGTGTCTGTCGTCTCGTGCCGTTGTTCTATTGCGTGCCCCACTGCCATATTTTCCGTTTGTTTGATTCTCCTCTGTCCATTTCTTCCAAACACGCACCACTGTTGTGGCATTACACTGCGTTTGGGCTGCGATTTCTCGATACGAAAATCCACCCTCTCTCATACCAACGATGCGGCCTCGTAAAAACTCCATTAGTTGTTGGTATGCCCCCCTCCACTTTTGACGAGGCTTACTGACCATCAATGAAACGTTTGCTGTAGACAGAGAGGACGATAAATGGATTTCAACGTGCCTTTACAGTCTTTTATATACCTGGAACAAGTGACTGAAAAGGAGTCGGTTCTCGTTCCACTCATGTGCAATCGCTTTGTAATTCTAATCATTTGCATGCCTTATCTCACTTTAAATTTCCTGTAAGTTTGGTTCAATTTGCATAATCCTTTCACAGTGTTGCAATTTTCACAAACATGAGTGTATAATAAATCTACATACAAATTTGCAGCTTACAATGTCCAACCATTTTTGAGTTATGCAAGATACTGACGCACATATGTACATGCAGACCGCAGACATTACGAAAAAACGTATAAAATTGTAGATGTTTCTAAAAGGAAGGCGGGAGCTCTTGTCAAGATCACAGTTGGAGGTGCACAACTAGAAGTTGTGTGTTGGAGAGAAATTGTTATTTAGAGATACTCTCCCATCTGTATGACACATTGCGTTGTTTCTAAAAAAATAATAAGCTAAATGATAATTTAAATTATACTTTAAAAAACACCCAAGTTCACTAAATTTTTTACTGGGTCATAAAATGAAATTTTGAATACTAAAATTTTCTCCTATTTATTTAATCTGTCTTCTTGGAATCATATATTAGAAACCAATAAAAAAATATAAGAATAATTTACCTAGAAACCAATAATAATAAAAAAACACACTAAATATTTCTAACCAATGATCCTTTATTCATTTTTTATTTTAAACATAAAATTCTTTATCAAAATTAAATATATCCTTTTGTGAGCACTTTAAGCGGGACTCAGCCATTTTTTTTTTGTTTAGGAGGAAGAATAAATGAAATTTAAAAATTAAATATTTTCTTTTTTTTAATATAATTAAAAATTAGAGACTCACCAGACGACGAGCGTTCAATATACACTAATGCAGCAATTAGGCATCCAGTATCTTTGGCTCCTTTTTGAGAAGTTTCACTATAATACTCAGGGCATCATCAGTAGAGGTTATGAGAATCCAACCTTTAATTCCGGAAAGCATCTCCCTTTCAGCGTATCGCCTCCTATTCCTTCGATGATTTCTGCTGCGGCAATCTTACCGGCCGCTTCCCCGGTCTGCATCGACTAGGGTCCAACCGCTGATTCAGGGCTGATGGCTTGTTTTATTCTTCCAAAAAAAATTTTATCATCTGACGATATTTTTTGTATATTTTACTTACAGGCCCATTTTGACTCCGCCTTCTGCCACACATGGGACCTTTCCCCCCTTTTTTTAGTGGTCGTTTTTTTTAACCAATGTACCTTCTCTTGATTCCCTCTGCTCTTCTTAGAAAATTTCAGTCCTTGGAAATCTCCTCCATCTCTTTTTTTTCTCATTTATGGCTGCTATAAACCACTTTCTTGAGCTTTTGTAGTTTAGTGTCAAATGCTTTCTCCGCTCGTCGCCTGACTGTCTGGTAGATTCATATCAGAGATACATTACAATTCTACCTCCTACGATTTTACAATGATGACCTCCCGCTTTTACATCGCTCATGTTAAAAAAGAAACATTTTTTACTTGCCTATATTTATATACACATCACTTTTTAAATTGTATTATACATACATAAAGTATTTATATATATATATTTAGATTACGCACATGTTTGTTTTATATCCTTCTATAAATAAATGTGTAATTTTAATTATACACATTTTTGTTTAATTTTCGTTAATAAATAAATGTGTAATTTTAATTACAACATTTATATCCCCCTTTCTACAAAAAAATATATATATATATAAGCCTTTGTTACATCATTTTTGACCTATAAAATAAAATACAAAAATACACACAAACAAAATACTAATACTCATATGATACTTAGATATGAAGGAAACAGAATAAGTATTGTCCATTCTTTCAGTCCATAGCACTTTAAATGTTCATTCGTATTTGTTTTCGAAAACAAAAAAAATTTTAATGTAAGAGTTCACTTCATTTTGTCCTTGTTTTATGTCTCTTTTTATATTACCATTGTATAGAGTCTCATTTTAAAGTATATTTCATTTTTCATCCTTCTGATTCTAAAAAGTGTACACATATTTTTGTAATTTTTGTACATTTATGTATGTGTTTGTTGCTTTTGAGCACCTCTATTACTGATAGTTGTTGTTGGGTGAGTCTACTCCAAAAAAAAGAAAATATTTTTCTTTATTTTACAAATGTTTTTCTTAAATTTTTCCTTTTCCAAAAAATTAAAAAAAAATTATATATATATCTATATACATATCTATACATAAATATAAATAAACAAAATCATAGCATTTCACACACAGTTTATATATATACTATTATGTTATTTTTCTGGATTATTTGCATATTTCAACATTCTGTACACAACTTTTATTTATTTATTTCTTCGTTCGTTTTATTTTATTTTATACACAGTTTATCTAAAAACTCCTTATCTACTTAATGTTACAGTGTAAAACCCGTGGTTTTTTTTTTTGTCGTGCTTGGGATTTTTTTTTTTTTTTTTTGTTATTTTTTAACCTCTAGTGTTTAAGAAGAAAATTCCTATCCCCGTTTTAGAGCCTTCATCCAATCTCTATCTTACATTCTATTTATTCTGAATGTAATTCACGTTCATTTCTCTATTATTACAGCTGTTATTGATTTATTCTACTCCAATTTCTATGTTTTTCCAGCCAAAATGCAATAATAACTTTATCACTATTATTATTATTATTATCTTCACACTCACAACTTGATACATTTTTGTATACATTCTAATGTTAGCTTTATTACAATTCTTATTACTATTAAACTTTTTTATTATTGTTATCAAGGCCACATTCAAAATTCTTCACCGGCAGGGAGAAAAGAACATCTATAGCTTAATAAAGGGGCCCCGCCATAAATATTAATTTCTCTGTTTGAAGACCAGCTTCAAACAGTTACCAGTTAAAATCTGAAGCACCCCTCTACAACAATAAAATTATGTATGTCTCAACTAACCACACTATTTTACTATCTATTATTATTATTATTAGTGTTTTTTTTTTTTTTTTTTTTTTTTTTTTTTTTTTTTTTACCTGTTCTATTCTTTGACGTCGATCCTTCCTATATCCTTTAGCTGGTTATTTTAATTTTCTTTTTCTGGTGGTACTTTAAATATTTTTGAAATATGAATTTTTAAACTTCTATTTCCCTCTTTTTCTCGTATCAAGTAATTCGAGTTTCGGAACTTTCTTTCTATAAAAAATGGTCCGTGAAACCTTTTACCTAATTTTCTATTCTTTCTTAGTGATTTAAGATAGACTTCATCACCTATCTCCAATTCCTTATGATTTATACTTTTATTTCTATTGTACTCTTCTGAGATTTTTTTCATATTCAGCAATGCATTTGCTCTCGCCTGATGCATATGCTCTTTTATTTTTGATATATATTGGGAAGGGGTTTCCTTATTTCTGTCATTGCAATCTAGAAATGGAGTTTTTAATTTTCTCCCAAAAAATAACACCGCGGGTTCGTATCCCGTTGCTCGATGTTTCGACATATTATAGTTTAACTTAAAAAAATTTATTCTCGTGTCCCAATCAAAAGTTTCCTGACACATGGCTGAGATGGAATTTTTTAAAATTAAATGTGCTTTCTCAATCGTACCATTACTACTGGGTTTGTAAATGCTCGAATAACGCAATGTTATATTTAGATTCTTAGCGAAGTCTGTAAATTCTTTGCCTCTAAAATAAGGCGCATTGTCTAAATTTATATACTGGCATAGGCCATATTTTCCGAAATATTCTAGCAGCGCATTTATGATGGTAGTTGCATTGGTATTTTTTAGCGGTATTACTTCTAAGAACCTAGAAAATGCACAAATAATTGTTAAAAGAAATTTGTTCTGTTTTAGCGTTGGTACTAATTTTCCAACAATATCAATATTTAATGCTTGGCCACATGCATAGTTCTTATTCATTACTTGTAACGGAAGTTTTATTGTTTGATGCGGTTTGTAAGAGTTACATGGAATACATCTCCTACAAAAATATTTTACTGTTTGGTACATCCCAATCCAGTAAAATCTATTTTTAATCATTTGATATGTTTTCTCAAAACCGAAGTGTGGGGAATGCGCGGTATTTATGATTTTCTCTCTTAAACTATGTGGAGCTATGATAATATTTTGCGTATTTTCCGTAGCATTATTTGAATGTTTCAATACTAATAGATCATTTTCTAATAAAGAGTATTTTCTTTTGTATTTATTATTTCTCTTTGATTTTAAACATGCTACTATTTTTTGTATTTTGTCGCATTTTTTTTGTTCATTTAAAATGTTTTCTTCTGACAACTCTTTTTCGGCTTTAAATAAATACATTTCATTCTCTTGATCTTCATGCGTTATGTTTGCTATGTGCCTACTTAAAAAATCACTCGGATTCTGTGATCCTGATATATGTTCTACTGTTATGTCAAATTCTTGGAGATCTAAAAGCCATCTCGAAATTATGTCAGGCTGTTTCTCCAAATTAATAAAATATGTTAACGCCTTCGCATCTGTTAACAAAAATATCTTTTTTCCTAACAGTAAGTTTTTATAATTTAATACTGATTCATGTATTGCTAGTAACTCTTGTTTCATGGCTGGGTAATTTTTTTTCTGAATTTTTTTAATTTCCTACCATAATATTCAATCGGATGCAAGATTCCATTCTCTTTTTGTGCCAAAATCGCCGATATTGCGTATTTTGAAGCATCCGTGATCAAATAAAATTCTTTGTTCATATCTGGAGCTCTTAGAGTTGGTTCATTTAATAACGCGGTTTGTAAATTTATAAATGCTTTCTCTTGTTCTTCACCCCATTTAAATTTTATGTCTTTTCTTGTAAGTTGTAATAATGGATCTATTATGTCGTTGTAATTTTTTATCAATGTTCTGAAATAGTTCGAAAACCCTAACAGTTGTAAGATACCTTTTTTATTGTTTGGTCTCATTAATTTTTTTACTTTGTTTAAATTTCCCTCCGAAGGTGAATAACCATGTTCACTGATTTTATACCCTAAGAACTCTATCTCATTTTTACATATCTGCATCTTTTGCGGGTCAATAGTTAGATTGTTTTTTATTAAAATGTCTAAAACTTCCTGCATTAATTTTTTCATATCTTCTATTGAGTCTGTTCCTAAAATAATGTCATCGATGAAGTACCCAATTTTATTTTTATCTATGTGACCTAAAATCTTATCCATAAGTTTAGCAAATGTCATAGTTGATATTTTATTACCAAAATTTAATCTGGTTGGCTGATAGCAACCAAATTCCGTAATGAATGCTAATTTTTCTCGGTCTTCTTCTTTTAAATTAATTTGGAAGAATGCCGAGTGAAAGTCCATCACAGTATAGTATTTTTTGCCACTAAGTCTCTGAATTATTTTTTTCGCATCTGGGATGGGATGTGGTGAAACTTCTATGATTTCATTAAGGACCCTGTAATCTACTGCTGCTCTCACTTTAATGTGTTTGGGATCATTTGTTTTTGAGTTACATTTTTTTTTTTACGAAAATTACGGGGGCTGCATAATGCGAGTTTGTTGGTTCAATAATTTTTGCCTCTAATAATTTATTTATCTCCTCTTTCGCAACATCTTTCATATTATAAGCCAATTTATACGGTTTTAATTGAATGGGGTAATTATGAGCTAATTTAAATATTGGTGTAACTAATGATGTTTGCCCTAGTGTCTTGTAATTTTTGGAAAATGCCGCATAATTTTTCATTAATATTTCATGCATTTCTTTTTGTGTTACTGAATCTAAATGACTTAGATTAAAATCTTCCTTTTTTAAGTCAGCTTTTCTCATTTGTTTAACATCTACCATGTTTAAATTGTTAATAATTTCTCTCTTTGGTTTTGTTTTGTCCGTTATTATGAATTGTTGTGTAACTTTCGCCAGTTTCATATTTTTATTCAAAGTAATTTTGTGGTCCTTTGTATTTGAAATTTGAACTTTTAGTTTATTTTCATTATCTATTTTATGTATAGAGCAATTTATGTTTGTACCCGAATTATTTCTGTGTGGTTCAAGGAATATTGTTTCGTGTTGGTATATTCTAGGAACTTTTATTTCCGCCCAAACTGTTTGTTTCGGTGCAACATCCATTTTTCTTATTAGTCTTGCAAAGTGATAATTTTGATTTAACGTATCCTGCCTTATAATGTTTTGCTCATTTTTCTCATTTAATTCTATCATTTGTTTACTAGAAGATGCCTCCCAATTTATTAGTTCATTTTCATTATTTTTTGACTTTGTCTGATCTTTTGAGCATTTAAAATACCCATAAATTTTTCCATTTTCTTCCTGTTCCTGATCATGCACTCCTGACTGTGGGAATTGTATTTTGTCCTCCATCTGTGATGTGTGTGTATTTGCTTCTATTGACATGGTATTTATATGATTTGGAATTTCTTGGTTGTTTGGAGATTTATTTAATTCCAATTTCATGTTTTTAAATAGTACATGTCCTGCCTTACAGTCTACTATCATTTTGTTTCTTTTTAGAAAGTCATAACCTAATATTACATTATACTTCTTATCAAAATTAAAGTTCAATATATAAAATACACCTGTCACGAATTTCCCTTTAATTTTGAATGTAATTTTAATGCATTTTTTGAAATTAATTCTCTGATTGTTTAATGTGTGTATGTTTACATTATTTGACAAATACTGAATTTTTATCCCTGTTTCTTTGATTTTTTGAAATATTTTGGGACACATTGCATTTAAAGTTGCGCCTGTATCGATTAAATTTCGTGTAGGTACCCCATTTATATTCAAATCTAAGATGGGTAAGTTACCTATATCATTTTGATCAATATTTGTCAAATATTTAATCTCTTGTGTGTTTTTCCATCTTTTTGTGCACAGATATCGATCTGGTGTATGAATTACATTTGATTTCTTTTTGTTTTTATTATACCTGCGTGAATTGTTATCTTTCTCGGTTCTCTGCCTCTCTACTTTATAATATTTTTCATAATAATTTCTGTCTAATTCCTTGTCTGTTTGATTCTCATATTTTTTATCGCTATTTTGAAGCATTTTTAGTCCCCTGGATATGTTAAGGGATTTACGAGGGACTATGTTATTATTATTTTTACTCTTGGTAAACCCCTCATTTAGTTTCCCGACTGCCTTGGAAACGTTATAGCAGGGCGGTTTGTACCCCTTTGTCTAAAATTTCTATGTGAACTTCTTCTGAAATAATTTCTAGTACCCCTATCGAAATTTCCATAATTTGTATTACTAGATCTATTTTCTTCTGATCTTACGTTTCTAACCCCTGCATTTTCACTCTCTTGTATTATAGGGACTGTATTGTTTACAATATTGGGATTAGTTCTTGAATTGTACCAGCATTGTTCAGTATTATGTGATCTAGTTTTGCAAATTGCACAAAATCTTGTGCTGTCATGTTTTTGTCTCTCTTGACTTTCTGATCTGTTATTTCTTATTTCTAATTCTTCGATTTTTTTTTCTAATTGTTTGATTTGTTCAGTTTGTTTCGATGTTAATTCTAATAATAATGTACACATATCGGTTTCGTTGCTATTTTTTTTCTCTATAGTATTTATTTCCTCCACGTTAAATTGCATTGCATTTTCAATGGTCTTAGCCATTTTTAATGCACTTTCAAAATCTTTTATATCTGCCTTTCTTAACTCAAATGCTATGTCTGCCCTCATGCCTTCAATAAATTTATTTAATTTTAAACTGTTTACAAATTCTTTTGCCCCATCTTTGTTTTCGAATCCAGACCCTTTTAAAAATTCATTTGATTTTTTTATTATTTCCGTTGCATATTCTTCTATAGTTTGTTTTGGTGATTGCCTGATATTCATGAAATCCGCCTGAGCTTTTGAGAAATTTACTTTGCTCTTAAATTTTTCTTTTAATTTAAGTTTGAATTGCTCATACACATTCTCATTTATTAAATCCTCATCCAAGTTTATTTTCTCCTTAGCTTTTCCGCTGATTTTACTTTTTAAAATTAATAATTTAATTCCATCGTCTAATTCTGTCGCATTTGTTAATGTCTCAAATGATTCTAGAAATTTATCTATATTAGCCTGACTGTCCCCACTGAAGTGTGGAAGACCCACTAATAGCGTATCTAATGACACTGTTAATTTTTTCTCCATTTTTATTTTACCCGGTACTACCTTCTCAGAATTTGTTTCCACCGTTTTCTTCTGATTTTGAGTTTTTGTATCACACTTATTCGCAACTTTATTTCTCAATTTATAAGTACTTTTCATTTACATCCCCTACTTTCTAATCTTTACTTTAAATCAACTCTTAAAAAATCATTCTTATATGTATTAACATTAACACAAATTATGCTTGTATACATATATTTACTGACTAGCTAGATTATTCTAGTTTAATTATTATTATTATTCCTTATTTTAGGAAACTATTTACTTTCTTCAAAGTAAAATATTCAAATTTTATATGTATACAGGCATCCAAAATAATATTATCAAACAAACAAAATATTAGATTAATTGTTTTCAAGAAACCTTTCTGAGCAATCTTGCTGTTTATGTGTACATATAAAATATTTCCAGTAATTTTTCAAAATTTTCAACTGTAATTATTTCACATACACTTCATTTATTTTCATATTCTACTTATCATTATTAATGAAAGTGTAATTTATATCTATATATATTATATGTACACATTTGCATATCTACTCGTTATATATATTTTTTATCAGTTATTCATATACAAATACAATAACATTATAATGCTATGATTTCCCTTATTTATATCTATCCAATTTTATTTAAGCAACTGCTTAGTATATTTTTATATTATTATTTTGTCTGAGTCCACCTTAAAGTTTTCCTAAATTAGTTTATCTTATTTTATTTATTTTTTTCTTTTTATTATATCATTTTATGACCTCAATTGGATAGGCACCAAATCGCTTTTTTTGGTTGATTTACAGTGTTGGAGAGAAATTGTTATTTAGAGATACTCTCCCATCTGTATGACACATTGCGTTGTTTCTAAAAAAATAATAAGCTAAATGATAATTTAAATTATACTTTAAAAAACACCCAAGTTCACTAAATTTTTTACTGGGTCATAAAATGAAATTTTGAATACTAAAATTTTCTCCTATTTATTTAATCTGTCTTCTTGGAATCATATATTAGAAACCAATAAAAAAATATAAGAATAATTTACCTAGAAACCAATAATAATAAAAAAACACACTAAATATTTCTAACCAATGATCCTTTATTCATTTTTTATTTTAAACATAAAATTCTTTATCAAAATTAAATATATCCTTTTGTGAGCACTTTAAGCGGGACTCAGCCATTTTTTTTTTTTTGTTTAAGAGGAAGAATAAATGAAATTTAAAAATTAAATATTTTCTTTTTTTTAATATAATTTAAAATTAGAGACTCACCAGACGACGAGCGTTCAATATACACTAATGCAGCAATTAGGCATCCAGTATCTTTGGCTCCTTTTTGAGAAGTTTCACTATAATACTCAGGGCATCATCAGTAGAGGTTATGAGAATCCAACCTTTAATTCCGGAAAGCATCTCCCTTTCAGCGTATCGCCTCCTATTCCTTCGATGATTTCTGCTGCGGCAATCTTACCGGCCGCTTCCCCGGTCTGCATCGACTAGGGTCCAACCGCTGATTCAGGGCTGATGGCTTGTTTTATTCTTCCAAAAAAATTTTTATCATCTGACGATATTTTTTGTATATTTTACTTACAGGCCCATTTTGACTCCGCCTTCTGCCACACATGGGACCTTTCCCCCTTTTTTTAGTGGTCGTTTTTTTTAACCAATGTACCTTCTCTTGATTCCCTCTGCTCTTCTTAGAAAATTTCAGTCCTTGGAAATCTCCTCCATCTCTTTTTTTTCTCATTTATGGCTGCTATAAACCACTTTCTTGAGCTTTTGTAGTTTAGTGTCAAATGCTTTCTCCGCTCGTCGCCTGACTGTCTGGTAGATTCATATCAGAGATACATTACAATTCTACCTCCTACGATTTTACAATGATGACCTCCCGCTTTTACATCGCTCATGTTAGAAAAGAAACATTTTTTACTTGCCTATATTTATATACACATCACTTTTTAAATTGTATTATACATACATAAAGTATTTATATATATATATTTAGATTACGCACATGTTTGTTTTATATCCTTCTATAAATAAATGTGTAATTTTAATTATACACATTTTTGTTTAATTTTCGTTAATAAATAAATGTGTAATTTTAATTACAACATTGTGACAATCACAAATATAAATTTTCAACAATCTACGACCATTCATTTTTAAGCTATAGGATATCCAAAATTGATTTTGTAAATCAGGATTACAATACTTCCTTCTACATTCATTGAAATATACATATTATTACGAAAACATTAACATTTTTGTGTGGGGTAACTGGTTCGTAAATAAACACCAGCAGGTTCCAATCCATGAACTTTCTCGAAAACAAGCCAAGAAAACAATTAATAACTACAAAAATGACGACATTAGAATTGTATAAACCACAGAGAATGAATATCGCTTGTTCAGGAAGGGATAATATTCTACAGCTTATTACAGAATCTCTGATTGTCAGATGCACACTTTAGAGTTCAATGGAATTCACTCTAGTGACCTACTTTTTTTCTCTTTGGCGAAAATTAATGGCGAGAAACGATACATTGTAACTATTAACTTCATTAAAGTTCAGAAAGGCTTACTGATCGATTCTGGTAACAATGAACTACTATTTCCTGTCAAATTCGGTCGCTAATCTCGCCAACGCAGATTTTGATCTAGTCATCGGATTTTGTGACTTGGCAACCAAATTTTACGAAAAATTGTAACTTAAGATTGTCAAAGATAGGAAGCTCTAACTTCAATAAAAACAGAGTTCTGAAATTTTCCGGAATGATTCAGTAGTTCCTACCACAGAACTAACTTCCTCGAATGTTCTACAAATCACTAAGGGTTAGTTGTGGGGAATAAGGCCGATTGACTGCTCTATTCTAGCCCTGAAGGGAAGTGCCCACCGTGGGGGGAGTCTTTCTAATGGATCCTAGCCCGTATTTATGCAAGTTTCGGAGAAAACCACGGAAAACTCCGAACGGCTATGCCGACGAGCGCGACCTGGGATCGAACCCGGCACCTCACGTCTACCAGCTTTGAGCGCAGAACCGCTACGCCGCTGGTGAGCATAAATCGCTAATGAGAGTATAAGAAAGAGGAGTGTTATTATTAATGATTGTAGACTAGAACCTGCCTATCCCTAGTAGTAAAATTTAATCGGCCATTGAACGGTCTCTCATTGACAACCGATGAACTTGTGAAAGGCCGATACTCGAAACCTCATCAAGAGCGATGAGTCTCATCGGGAGTTCATCTAAAATGTCTAATCGGGAGTGTTGAATCCGATGATCGGAACCCGATGAATTTTAGAAGCTTATCTGATGAAAATCCAATGGAAAGATTCGATTTCTATCGAATCTGCACGTGATTTGTTATCGGTTCGATACCTTTTTACAATGAATTTTTCCTCATCGAAAACCGATCTTAGCTTGCTCGAAATGATATATCTTTGCTATTAATCCAGGAAATTTCGAGGAATGAATGAAAGACCGAGCAAAATACAATGGATCAATGCTGCTAAGGATTTCTTTACTATACTACCTTCTACACGGCAATACAGTAAAAGTGGAAACAAATGACGGTTTTTTTTCCCACGAAGGTGGGCGATAGAGGCAAACTTTGTGACTTAGCGTCAAAGCGTCAAATAGGCAATTTAGCAAAAAGTAGTTATTTAGAGTTTCAATAGAAGGCATTTCTGGAATTATTCATTGGTTTCCAGCGTAGAACTACCTCGAAAATTCTATAAACCACTGACAACACGCGAAATTCCTGTTCTATGGGGTGTTTAACGTTGTTTACTTGAGTTTTGTGGTACGAATGATTGTTTTGTTGAATTTTTTTCAAGAATATCCGTATAGATGATTGATGTTTCTGAAATGAAGAACAGTTTTGTTCAACTGTTTCCAAAATATTCATTAAATAAAATGTATTCGTCGACCAGAACCTGCTTACGTCTTTACGTACTGCTCTCTACACGCAAAAATATCGACAACTTTCATAATAATAGCATTACGAGCTCTATTATTAGTTTTTGTTGCAATTTCTATGAGGCTAAGTCACATATAATGGCCAAACTTTTGTATTTTTTGTCATTATGAAAGTAATTTTTCTAAATATCTCTAAAGCGGAAGGTCTCAAAAAAGACCAAAAAAGGGCGTTGCACAACTAGATATTATAACAAATCTACATACGAACTTGCGTTCTTCTACATGCAACTGCTTTTGAGTTATGCGAGAAGCACACACATCCACACATACATACGCGCATAAGACGTCGCAAAAAATCGTGGTTATCTTTAAAAAGAGAACTCGTGTCAAGACCACAGTTGGAGGTGTACAACTCGACATCATGACAGTCACAAATGTAAATTTGCGTTATTGTACGACCATTCGATTTTGAGTTATTCGTGGTACAAAATCCATTCCGCATATCGGTTGGTTGGTTGGTTGGAGGATTAGGGCCGATTGACTCCTTATGTGTCCTAGGCCTATAGGGGGAATGCCCTCCGTGGGGGTCTTTCTAAGGGGTCCTAGCCCGTATTTACGCGGGTTTCGGAGGAAACCACGGAAAACTCCGAACGGCTAGGTCGATGAGCGTGACCTGGGATCGAACCCGGCACCTCCCATCTACCAGCTTTGAGCGCAGAACCGCTCGGCCGCTGGTGGGCCCCCCGCATATCGGAATTATAACACTTCTTAAGTAAAAAGTTTAAATCACAATGGGGTGTTTAAGTATTTTTCCCCAAATTGTATGTTTTAATGGAGTGTAATGTATCTAAATTATTTTGTGCGTCCATGAAAATAATAATAATAATAATAAAATAAAGCAAAATAAAAATTATGAGCTCACAATATCAAATATTTATTTGTTTTTACTTTCCAAACATGCATTATGTAAGGAAAGTATTGTAATCATGAAAAAATTCGACTTTGACATTTTGATGTGTTTATGTTTTCAGATCTCCTGAGATCATTTTAGTTATTTTTACCGGGATGTAAGTATGTTAATGAACGTGAACACGGTAACATCTAAAGATTAGATTAATTAAGCTGAAAGTTGTACGTACACTGTTAAAAAAAAAAAAAAAAAAAAAAATCAGTAACGTTACCCTAAATGATGGGGCAGCAAAGGTAGTAGAAAATCTCGGAAATGTTTCTGCATTTCGCGGAATAATATTTAACAACGTTTCTATATATTTCGGAAAGATATTCAAAAACTTTTCTGTTTATGATACAAATGTTTCTGAAATTAATGTGTAACGTGTTTGTATATTGTATGTTTTGAAAAAAATATTCAGAAACCTTCCTGTTTATGTTACCAAGGTTTCTGTATAATGTTTCCGACTTTCCGAATATGTTGGAAAGATATTCGGAAACCTTCCTTTTCATTTTATTAAAGTTTCTGAATTAGGCGACTTGGCATCTTTGACAGCACCACTGAAGTAGGTTTTATATAAAAGCTTGCATTTCCATTTAATATTTATAAATTGTACTATATTAGGCTTGTTCGGTAAAATATATATCCAGGCAACAATTCTTATGATTTTTGATAGATTTTTTTCACGGATTTTAAATCTTTAAATTGCATTTGCTCAATTTACATTTTATGGATTATTACACAGATTAGATATACCCATTATGCATAAGTATTATATTTATAAAAGCACATATATAACCTGCAAAAAGAAGTGATATCTCATAAAAAACAATACTATTGTAAAAGTCGGCCCGCCCAGCAAAAACTCTTACCTTTCTTACGCAGCCAAAAAAAGGATTGACACAATAATTCTGTCCGCTGTTGATTCCCGGGAACTCAATGCCTTGCTTAATAAATATCTACCAATAACTCTGCATGCATCTTTATGATAAATTCTAATCTCTTCCAACATTCCTTATTAGCTGTGTTAGTTTTTTGGCTGCATTATAAAGTTATAATTTAAAGTATTTTTACGGCGGGGTGCGTCCCCTATGTAAAAGTTTTAATTAATAAAAATTTAGTTAGTAAAGATTAAAATATTATTTACGTACCCCGCCGTAAAAATACTTTAAATTATAACTTTATAATGCAGCCAAAAAACTAACACAAACTAACAAGGAATGTTGAAAGAGATTAGAATTTATTAGAAAGATACATGCAGAGTTATTGGCAGATCTTCATTAAGCAAGGCATTGAGTTCCCGGGAATCAATAGCGGCGGAGAATTTTTATATCAATCCTTTTTTTGGCTGCGTAAGAAAGGTAAGAGTTTTTGCTGGACGGGTTGACTTTTACAATAGTATTGTTTTTTATGAGATCGTTACATCTCGTGGCACTGAGGACCCTCTCGTTCGGGAGGAGATACGGTCGTAGACACGACAGAATAAAAAAAAAATGTGTTGAGTTGTTTAATTTTATAAGTCGCCACGTAGAGAGCGGATTTTTTTCAGGTCTATTTTAGAATGGTTGATATGTTTTCAATAATATTTGAAAAACAATGTGTTAAATTCTAAGGTTTGTAAAATTTCTTTTAAAACCTTCGTTTTATCCATTGCATTTTTCATAGAATATAACCTAATCTAGCAATGAAATGTTACGATTTCTTCTTTTTGTATAACCCAAATGCATCTATTTTTGTAGCACAATCTACTGCTCTGTTTCTTCCAACAGTGAAAGTGTGGTTTTAAATGATATATGTATTGTTTTTTATTGACTCTGGCTTGACTGAGATTACATCACCAAATTTTAGGGAAAATTTTCAACGAAAGGAAGTTTTGAACATCCTTAATATAATTTTTTAAGATGTCTAAAGCTGTTTACAGCAAAATGGTAAAGAAGCTTTTTTGCTGTCCGAAAGAAATAATCTTCATTCTTTTTATAAGAGTAATTTTTTACAGAGTTTAATTTAATGCCAAATGCCCTAGTCCTTTCATATTAAAAAAAAAAAAAAAAAAAAAAAAAAACATTTTATACCATTATGATCTAAGAACACAAATAAAAGAAAAATTCTTAATAATTATGATCTATGGACTTAAATTGTTTGAAGCGTGCCAGCGTATAACTATGCATTCGATTAAGATAATGTTGGGTAGGCTAATATGACAGGATTAGGATATTATGTTATCGTCGCAAGAACGATATGAATTTTTATGAGTATAGCTCTTGTGTGTGTGTGTGTTGTATTAATTGGTATAAAATAGAAATCTTATATATTACGGTCTATAGACTCAAATTAATGGAAGTTCGTTTTAACAATGTTAAATTGTTCAAAATATCAAACTCATGTATTGCTTTTCTAATGTAGGATTGATATTAGAAATGATGTGCGTATTATTTATAATTCTTTTACGGGGAAATATGAAATAATTAACACATATCACGTCACGTCATATTGTGGCTAATTATATGAAGTTCATAGAATTATTTTAAAGAGACTAAAACTAATATAAGTTTTGGAATTTTGTTGCAGTATAGTCGTTACTGGAAATTGCTTCTTAATATTTTTTCTCTTTTACAGAGACGCACAAAAGAATTCAAATACATTATCGTCCAGTTTGGCTAGGACCCCTTAGAAAGACCCTCCCCCACGGAGGAGCACACCACCAAGATCTAGATGTGTGGTAGTCAACTGGCCTTGTGCAATCAGTTGGCTTTAAATCACCAAACATCATACCGTTCATTGTTCAAATATTCAACTTGAGAAGAAATATTTAAACACTTTATTATACATTTCACCTTTTGATTATTTACTTAATTATTCGATGATTCAAAATTGTTTCAATGCTTATTTAGTAATAAATGTGCGGAAAGTTCAGTGGAACCGCTCCAGATTTTTATTTTAACATTTATTTTCTGCCCCAAAGGATAATTATATAAAATTAATGAAAACTACCTTTTTTGACAAAATCACAGAGATGGCAAATAAAAAATAAATAAATAAATAATTTTTAAAAAATCACAATAAATATTACGAAAACTACCTTTTTGACAAAATTACAGACATGGCAAATAAAAATAATAAAAATAAATTCATAGGACTATTTTTTTCCTTCTACAATTTCGCACGATCACCTAATTTTTAGACTCTATACAGGATGGAACAATTTTGGATATTTGTCGGCATGAGTTTTTGTCACTTTTTTGGAAAATGTTTCAAGGAATTTTATAGACATTAGTGGCATTCAAAATCTGTCTAAGGCAAAAAGATTTTGGCTCTTTTATTTGTTAATTCTGTTCTCCTAATTAATTTGTTTTAATTTTTTAACAGTTTACACACACAGACTAAATAAATTTATAATTGTGGGATGTGGTGGGAAGAATTACGTTCAATTTTTTTGCTTTTAATTGGGAGTTTCGAACTAATTCAGACAAAGCAAATAAATTATCCAAAATTATTTTGGGGAGATTTATTTATTTATTTTGAAATTTTAAAGATTAGCACCAAAAATTATTTAATGTATACGTATATCAGATTGTTACTATTTTGCTTTTGCTTTTCCCCTTCGCACTCATTTTTCTAGTTAGAAAAAGAAAGAATAAAAATTTCACTTATACATAAACATCTATAAATGTTATATTTGAAACATACTCATCTCATTTAAAAGTAGATGGTAAATTTCAACATGATTTATTGACAGTTTTCTTTAATATTTTTAACAGACATTAATTTTATTGAGTAACTTTATATCCTTTCCCTTTCTCATATAGCTATGTGTCTGTTTATGAAGTAAGAAAGAGATGACATTCCTCATTTATTTAACTTTTGTCTATTTGCTGATGCTGCCATCTATACCTTACAAAACGTATTAAATATTTTTGTTTAAAAATAATCACAGTATTCCAGTTAAAATAATATTCTTAGAGCGGACTTGCAATTACTTTCATGTATAAACAAATTATTTCAAATTTTGTTGGTGCTGATAATGTTGTGTGTGAGTCTATTGCTCATTTAACACGTGTTCTTTCTAATATTTATTCTATTTACAAATTTAAAGAACTATTCAGCGTTTGACAAAATATATACATATAGTGTGGGAGGGGGGGGGGAAATCAAGATATCTATATTATGCAATGCAAGTTATGAAATCTCTTAAAAGCCTTTTTATTTTTGTGCTATGGAAATCGAAATTCTACACACTTGTAAATAATGACAGCATTTTCTCAGAAAAATTCGTTTTGTGAGTTCAACAATATTTAAATTCTCAATTAAATTCTTAAATATAAAAAATTTTCTCTCTCTTCTTCTCCTTTCATTCTCTTCATTTTTCTTATGTGTGAGTGGTCCGTTCCAAACGAAATTATTAATTTTATTTCTTCGTCGTCCAAGTAATTTAATTCTTTTTCCTTGTTGGAAGAAAAGATAACTTGAAGACTAGAATAAGGATTGTCTGTAATTTTTAAAAACGTTCCCTATTTTTCCCAAAATCACATGTTTTTTCAAATATTTTTTGGATAATATCATGGTTATATATATATTCTTATTACGAAGTTTTATTTCAATAGAATATAATTTTACGGTTTTACTTCTCTCATTTTTTTTTTTTTTTTTTTTTTTTTTTTTTGGGGGGGGGGGGGTTATTATTATTAGCACTGTTTATAGTTTAAATAATTACCAATATCTCTTAATAAAAATGTGCGGCCCGTAAATTGAGACCAATCGTCTACGCTTGGGACGGCACAAGCTTGCATGGGATGCTCTCTGTAAAGATTTTTTATTTTTTATTTTATTTTTATTTTTTTTGGGGGGGGGAGTGGGGGAGTGTTAGAGTTATAGATATCCTAGTTTTCTTCGTAAGAGTAAAAATAATTGGTATTATTTCTTGTATTGTGGTATTAATTTTAAATAAATAATAAATTTAATAATAATATTTATTAAATTTAATAAATAATTAATTTAAAATATGAATCCCAATTAAAATTTTGGGATTCATATTTCACCCATTAAGTGTATTACAAAATATGTTTACATTGTATACGGTAAAATGATTATACGTTTGTCAGATTACATGAATATTATTATTATTAAAGCCTTTGCTTTGCAAAAGTGAAAAAAAATGTCTATGTATAAAAGTAATAGCGTTAGAATGTTCTAGTGTCCAAAAATGAAAATAACTTCTGCCCAAACCTTTGTGAAATATAAAAAAAAAAAAGTTGCATGCCTGTAAAAGTATATAAAATTGTAGTATTAAAAAGTTAGTAAAAGAAGTATTAAATTGTCAAAAAAGAATGTCAGGGGGCACCCGGGTTTGAACCGGGGACCTCTCGATCTGCAGTCGAATGCTCTACCACTGAGCTATACCCCCGTTGATCACGCCAGCATACATATATTATAGAATCTTTTGTACACAAATAACATTTCTTTTATGCGTAAAGTTCCCTTCTAGAAAATTGCCAGAGGCACCCAAAGTATTTTAGACTCCTTGAAGTAGGGTACAAAAGTTCTTTTTTATGCTTCTTCAAAAGTTCTTTTTATATTACTCACAAATCTTCGAAAATAAATAAAAAAAATATGTTAGAGTTACAAGGTACAAGGTTTTTTCCACCAAAAAGAACTTTTGTAACGTGGTTGAAAAAATTGGATCTTCAAATTAGATACGCAGCATGTGAAAACCGCCTTATGTAATTTCAACTCTGAAATATACTTAAAATCTAGCTCGTTCTTGTTCCGACAATTTGCTTAATTTTTGCTCTATTCAATTTTTGCTCTATTGCTTAATTTTTGCTCTATTTCTCTTTTGAAAAAAGTTGCCTAAGCTTTCAACCTAGGTAATAAAAAATTTTCTATCTTTCACACATGTGCAGTAAAATAATATTTACTAATCTATAATAATAAAAGAAAAGGTTCTGTTCTTTTATACGTTCAGCCCCTGCCCCTACTGAACGCAGAAGTACAAAAATTAACATACGGATGCTCAGGAGCGTTCCCGAGAGGCTCCTGAAAACAGAATTTAAAAATTTTAATTAGTTGTGGAGATATTAATTAAAATGTGAACTCATGTCTAATCAGAAAGCGATCTCAATGACTGAGAATTCACTGCGATTGCATAAAAATAGATATTTTAACGGAGTTAAAAGCAGAAAAAGTGGAAAATAAATTAGAAATATTAGTCCGATCGTTACGAATTTGGTACCGAATGAAAGGGGATAATTTTTTGAATCTACGAGTGCAAGCGGCTTATCGGTAGAACAATTAGATTTTTTAAAATTAACTAAAGTATGAATTTTTTGTGGCAACATCATTTCTAACGCCAGACTACTGTCTGAGATGAAAAAGGAAATGACTGTAACCCATCAAGATGTCACGTGTTTTACAATGGGGAGAAAAATTGCAATTTTCAATTTTTTTCAAATTTTCATTCACGTTACATTTGAATTAATATTCGGCCTAGACAGCATATTATAAAGCTACTGTTCAATTTTCATGAAATATGTGGATAAACAAAAAAAATTAGATTAAATTTTGTATTATATTTTGCACTATTTTAAATTGACATATGCCGTTGAAATTTCGTAATACATTTGGTTTTAACGCCCGATAATTCGATTCTGAATATTTTTGATAGTGTCAGTGGCGGATTTAAGGGGGGGCAGCCCTGAACCCCCCCCCCCCCCCCAAAAAAAAAAAAAAAAAAAAAAAACACTGACATTCACAATTGAATATTGCAATTGTAAATTTTTTATTGGTTTAGAATAACACTTTGAAAAATCTTAGCCCTCCCCAAAAGTCAAGTTCTGGATCTGCCACTGGAAAGTGTAGAATTATTAGGAAGGGCTTGAGGGGGAGGTTGGGGGCGAAGGGGAAGAAAAAAAAAAGAGTTACAGCGTTTGAGATTGTTATTATTAGGTTTTAAGGAAAGATAAATCGATTGCGGATATTTTCAAGTGTAGAATTATTAGAAGGGGGGGAGGGGAAAAAACGTAGAAAAGGAACGGTTGTTTCGGAGAAAACAACGGAAAACCCAGAACGCCTTTATTCTTTTATATTTTGCAGAGTTTCGAATTTTGATACTCCTTTCACATTTCATACTATGGATTTTTGAAAGTATTTAGCCCGGAATTACGCAAGTTTCGGAGAAAACCACGAAAAAGTCAGACATAAATTTATGTCTGTCTATAAAACGATTAATCGTTTTATAATATTGTTTATATCATTTTTGTATCTCAGCTTCTAATTAGCATAATTTCAAAAGTAATATGTCATTTTGAAACTTATTTGAATTGAATTTCAAGAGTAGACGCCACAAATTTCTGTCTCCTTCCATTAACCGACTACCGTAAGTAATGGAATTCGAAATTTCACGTGATTTACACGTTTTAAGGTCTCCTGATTAAGTTTTCTTTTGTATCTCAGCTACTAATTAAAATAATTTCATAAGTAATACATCATTAGAAAGCTTTTTTGATTTGAAATCGAACAGTGGAATACAGAAATTTGTGCCGCCAGATGGCGCTGTAATATTTTAAAATTTCAATATTTCAATTTCTAATTATGATTAAATTATTTTTAACACATCATTTGAAAGATATTTTAAAGTTCTTTTAAATTATCGAAAGTTTTCACCAGATTTACATGTTTTGAGGTGTCCTGAATCAGTTTTCTTTTGTATCTCAGTTATTAATTAAAAAAAATTTCATAAGTAATACATCATTTGAAAGCTTTGTTGAGTTGATACACATTTTAAAGTACTTTTACATTATCGAAAATGGAATTCGAGATTTCACCCGATTTACAGGTTTTGAGGTGTCCTGATTAGGTTTTCTTTTGTATCTCAGCAACTAATTAGAATAATTTCATAAGTAATACATCATTAGAAAGCTTTTTTGATTTGGAATCGAACAGTGAATTACGGAAATTTCTACCACCAGATGGCGCTGTAATATTTTAAATTTCAATTTCTAATTCTGATTAAATTATATTTAATACATCATTCGAAAGGTATTTTAAAGTTCTTTTAAATTACCGAAAGTTTTCACCAGATATACACGTTTTGAGGTCTCCTGAATCAGTTTTCTTTAAAATCTCAGTTATTAATTAAAAAAATTTCATAAGTAATACATCATTTGAAAGCTTTGTTGAGTTGATACACATTTTAAAGTACTTTTACATTATCGAAAATGAAATTCGGGATTTCACCCGATTTACACGTTTTGAGGTTTCCTGATTATGTTTTCTTTTGTATCTCAGCTACTAATTAAAATAATTTCATTAGTAATACATCATTAGAAAGCTTTTTTGATTTGGAATCGAACAGTGGAATACAGAAATTTGTACCGCCAGATGGCGCTGTAATATTTTTAAATTTCAATATTTCAATTTCTAATTATCATTAAATTATTTTTAATGCATCATTCGAAAGATATTTTAAAGTTCTTTTCAATTATCGAAAGTTTTCACCAGATTTACACGTTTTGAGGTCTCCTGAATCAGTTTTCTTTTGTATCTCAGCTGCTAATTAAAATAATTTCATAAGTAATACATCATTTGAAAGCTTATTTGAGTTGATACACATTTTAAAGTACTTTTACATCATCGAAAATGGAATTCGCGATTTCACACGATTTACGCGCTTTGAGGTGTCCTGATAAGGTTTTCTTTTGTATCTCATCTACTAATTAAAATAATTTCATTAGTAATACATCATTTGAAAGCTTTGTTGATCTGGAATGGAACAATAGATTACAGAAATTTCTACCGCCAGATGGCGCTGTAATATTTTTAAATTTCAATATTTCAAATTTTAATTATGATTAAATTATTTTTAATACATCATTCGAAAGATATTTTAAAGTTCTTTTATATTATCGAAAGTGGAATTCGAGATTTCAACTGATTTACAATTTTAAGGTGTCCCGATCAGGTTTTCTTTTGCATCTCAGCTAATTGAGTAAGACCATTCAAAATTGGTATATGTAAGTTAATTAGGAGGGGCTGGAAGGGTGGGGAAGGAATAGGCGCGCACGAGACTACGCTGCCGAAGGCAGTGGGGACCCGGTCCGACAATTTACCTGATGAGAAATGTTTTTTTTTAATTTTCTTTTCTTAAGAATAAGAGTTTGATTTCAGAAGGAATGCGCTCACCGCACGTATATCTTAACATGGAATTTTGAGAAGTCATAAGGATGGTGAAGGAGTACGTGCGCTCAGCGCACAGGTCTACGCTGCCGAAGGCAGTGGGGACCCGGTGCGACATTTTTCCCGATGAGAAATTTTTTTTCTCTTTTTTTATCACATGATAAAAATTAATGCAATTTCGAGAATTCATTATTTATTGTGATTCGTTTAAAAGTAGTGACCAGCGAAGCGGGCGTAGCCTGCTAGTATAAAATATAAATCTTAGCGAATATTACGCATGAGAATTTTATGTTACATAATAATGTTTCTCTAATGTTTTGTCAAATTTTCTGTAAATTTTGTAAAGTTTTATGGAAATCCGTTCTAGTTATACGCAAAAGACTTTTAACAAAAATTAATAATTTTTGAAAATTTATATCCGCCGAAATAATTGCGCAATTTCCACAACAAAACGTATAAATATTATACATAGTATGTGCAACAATGTGTTAAAGATACAAGTCATTTATACCTTTTTATGATACAGAGTGATACTTGACCTGTTTTTCAGTTTGTGTGTGTGGTTAGTCAGTCCCCCTAATTGTATACTCTGATTCTGAACTTAATCGATAGTGGAAAATATGAGTTTTTAAATGTTTTTTGCATGTCTGAAGTCCCGATATATTTCGTGCAGTACTTTTTTATATAATCGAAAAAATGTAAAAACTAGTATGTTGTGGCCACCACAAGACTTTCTTCTATATTTTCCAATACATATTCACTCAGTAACAATATTTAGGGAAAAAAAAAAAAAAAAAAATCGATAACTTTGTTTTAAATTATCACAGATTTATAGTTCAACCATTCGTTTTAAAGGTATTGACGAGACCTTTCGAAAGATACCCATCTTATTTTGAAAATGAAGTGATGCCCCCACACCCCACATGCACAGAATTTTTTTCCTAGTTAACTACAACTATTATCAATAATTCATATTAATTTTACAATCACAAGTTTAAAATAACTCTCATTATGTACATTTATACGAAATTTTGTCCTATACTGCCATGTTAAAAGTTTAGAAAAAATGCGATCACAGCACCACCTGTTGAGCGATTGATCCCCAAATCAAATCAGCACCAGTTTATGTCGGAGTGCAACTAAATACTGTTGCGTACTTGGGGGTTCGTGAATTGTCCGAGAATGAAAGGCAAAACTTACAAAAATTCAGTAATTTATTCACAGAAAGTTCAAGAAAAATTCCGGTCTATAAACCAAGTATCAGCTTCAATCCAACCAGTAAACACTGCTTAAACAACAGCTGTCAATAGCAAATCCACAGTACAAACTGTATAGCAATAACACTTAAAGCAAGTCTCTTTCAAAGAGGCTCAAAATAATGCAAGCATTAGCGAAGCTGGCTGAAAACTGAACTGAACTAGCCTTGGCAAAGAAAACAGCCTTTATATACCCCTGTAGAAAAGTGTGGAATGTTCCAGAAATTTCCGTATCTCATCAGCCAATGAGATTAGAGCTTCCATATTTGGTATATCCCTAATAAGGAGTTTCTGGCCAAGGTCGCCAAAAAAATCGCCAAGGTGGGAAAAAGTCGCCAAATCCATTACCTGCCTTATTGGGGCTTTTTAATGCGTTTTTAAGGGAAAATAAGGCTATTTCAACGCTAAAACGACTAGAAATGCACAAAATTAGCACTTTATCAACTTACTAAGCCTCTTTGGAAGAATTTATACAAAAATAAACACAATTATTTACAATTTTGTAACAATGCCAAGTTTGGTTAAATTTCATTCACAGGTTTGCCAAATTTGGCGCAAAATCCATACCTGCCTTATTGGAGCTTTCCAATGCTTTTGTAAGGGAAAATTAGGCTACTTTAATGCTAAAAAGGCTAGAAATGCACAAAATTAGCATTTTATCAACTAACTAAGCCTCTTTGAAAGAATTTACACAAACATATACACAATTATTTACAATTTTGTAACAGTACACTGTAACATCTTAAGTCTGCCCTAAAAAAAATGGAATAAACATGTTTTTTTATTAAATAGGTGCTTTGTGCAAATTGTGGAATGGAAATCATTCAGCATTCGTTTACAGGGTTACTTGATGTAATTGAATATACTGGGACTATATTTGGAAATTTCTGGAAATTTATTTCATTTTGTGTTAGGTGTTGTTCATATAAAACTAAACTTAAGAACACAATGAGGTGTGCATATAATTTATAGACAAAATACAGGGCTGCCTAAAATTAACCGAGCATTCTTTTCTATTGAACGTAATTTATGAAAATACTTTGCTATATTTTATTATGTTCACGAACATTGCCTATCAATTTTCCTGAAGAAATCGACTAACACAAACGAACAGATATCTCGAAGGGGCTTTATATAGTGACATTGAAATATATATATACGTATTACAGCTTTGTTTGCGATGCAGGGTTTTTTTTTTTTTTTTTTTTTTCGGTTTTCCTTGTCGTCGTCCCATTTTCAGTTTTTTTTTTTTTCTTTTTCCCCCACTAAAAGTTAAAATATGAAGTTTTAAATATAAAGTTCCATCGTTCTATCTTTCGTTGTCAGAAGATACACTCACACCCCCTACACACACATATACATACATACACAATAAATAATTTCCAAAACCACTTTTTTAGACCTTAAAACATATAAATCAGGTGAAAAATCGATATCGAAAGCGAATACGTTACTTCCATTATGTACAGTAAACGGTTAAAGGAAGCAATAATTGTTATATATGTAATTATTATAAGATTTTTCAAAAATCCGTATCCGTAGATCTTGAAATAAAAGGTCCTTATCTGTATCCGCATATATATAGAAAAATTGATATCTGTATTCATATCCATATCTGCGGATCACAGCTTTTGACGATCCGGCACATTCCCATTACGAATGTAGCGTGAAAGCAGCAGCGCATTAAAATATCTAAAAGTGACAAAATCAAATAAGGTACAGAAGTTTTTAAAAATACTGAAGGTGGATCGAATTATGTATTGAATTATATGCAAAATAAGGAAAGGGAGATGAAAATAATTATAAAGAATAGATAAGAAAATCAAATTATATCAGAAAATCAAAAATTACAAAAAATCAAAAACCCAAAAATACCCAAATCAAATAACCAGAAGGGAAAAAAACGTTATGTGAATCCTTTTCAGAATCAGATATAAAATGCATTGAGGAAGAGTCAATAACAGAATTTTTATTTATTTATTTTATATTTTCAATTTTATATTGATCTCTTTACAAATTTCGTAAGTTGCTACCTTTACGATGCACTTGTGCCTTTTATCACATCGGATGGAGAGCCATGTTTCATTATTTCGACCCATAACAATTGTTGTGAATTTTTGTAATTTTTGGCGATTTTTTTTTATTCATATTGTTGATCATTCAACACCATTATTTTTCTTTTGCAATTTTCTAAATTGAGTTTTTGATATTTTACCTGTTTTGAGGTGCACTGAATCAGAAAATCAGATTTTTAGAGGTTGCTCTCTGTATTTGTCTGTTATTTCAAGAACAAATAGTAGCAGAAAGTCCAAACTTGGTATTCTAAATCTGTATCATATAGGTATGATACACTAAACATTTTAATGAGATCAAGCAAATGTTCATGTACAGGGGCATTCCAAGAGAATTCAAATACATTACATCGATGGGTGAAATGTTTAGTAGGTAAGGTTTAACATCTATATGCTATACTAAACAAAATGAAATAAACATATATATTTTACATTCTTAAAAATATGTTTCATGTAGAATATGGTCTGAAAATCATTCACCGTTTGTTTACAGGCCTACCCAAAAGAACTGGAATAGAGTGGGACTAAACTCGAAAATTGCTGTAAGTGTAATTTACAATTACTGTATGTTGTTAATATAGGACTAAGTATTATACAATGTGGTGTGTACATAATTTATAGAAGACAGACAGGGTTACCAATAATTAATGGGAAATATTCCTTTTACTTTCACTTACCCATATGTATGGTAGAGAAAGTATTATTTTTAGGTCAAATTTTTGAAATTGAGATTTAGCAACACGTTTTAAGGTCACCTGAATCCGAAAATTATGTTTTTAGCAGTTGGTCTGTATGAGTATCAGTTATCAGCATATCTCAAGAACAAATAGAAATAGGAAGTTCAAACTCAAAATATGTATCATACAGTGATGCTACACTAAATTTTTTGTTGTGATCAAGCAAATAGTTTGTGTACAGGGACATTCCAAGAGAATTCAAATACATTGCGTCTATAGGAAAAATTTATATCTATACGCTGCCCTAAACAAAATAGAATGAACTTGAACACATCATATTTCACATATATGCATAAAAGCATGTTTTGTGTAGATTGTGGTATGGAAATCATTCATCATTTGTTTACAAGGCTACCCAAAGTATTTGGATATATTGGGGCTATACTTGGAAAATGCTAGAAGTGTATTTCATTTTGTGCTAGATATTTTTCATATAAAACTAAATTTAAGTACACAATGTGATGTGCAGATAGTGCACATAGAGCTATTAAAATTAAGCTAAAATGTTTTCTTTTGAATGCAATCGATAGAAGGGCTTTGCTACATTTTACTATGTCAACAAACACTGCTCAGGAAGGAAAATTTATATTTCATACCCATACTATAAACAAATCATTTTAAGATCTATTTTCAACTTTCATTTTTTGTATAATATCACACTTCGAGGTGCCCTGAATATGAAAGTCAAATTTTTAGCGATATATCAGCATGTATAGCTTTTATCAACATACTGTCAAACAAATAACTGCAGGAAATTCAAATTTGGTATTGTTGAAGTTCGTATTAGGTTGCCACATGAAAAATTTTATCAAGATTGACAAGTTTGAAGGCAAATTAATAAGATTTTTTTTTTTTTTTTTTAATAAATGTAGGTACTATATTTGAATAGGAAATTAAAGAAGGCCATAGCCCTCTCACACAGAATTATATATCAACTAAAACTGTTTCTAAACCTATTTTAGATAATTTTTAAAATAGATTGAACTTTATTATCTTACCTTATTGATCAATTTGCAATCTATCTTTATAGTATTGACATGAGTATGACATTGACAATCGTATGAGTGACACACTAGATTAATTTTGATGCAATTGTTGAAGGTGCTTTTCTTTATTTTACCACATCCAGGAAAACTGTCCAGAAGTGAGAATTAATTCCTTATACCCATACAATAAATTAGTTATTAAGTTAAATTTTCAGCACTTGTTTTCGTATAATTATGCGTTTTGATATTTCTTGGATATTAAAATCAAATTTTGAACAGTTGATTTTTGAGTATGTTTGTTATCAGTGTAACTTAAAAACAAATAATTGCAGACAATTTAAATGTTGTATTTTCAAGTTCATATGAGGTTGTTACTCGAAAAGTTTGGTCAATTACTGATAGATAAGTTTTTAGGAGTGGTGGTGGTGAAAAATGACAGAATAATTTGGAATAAACCATTAAATTTAATGACATTGAATTCTATATAAATGTAGATATTATATTGTAACGGGGGGGGGGGGGGGGGGGGGGGGGGAGTTGAGGGGGTGATAGCTCCTTCAAATAAAACTATATGGCAAATAAACTGTTCCTAAACCTAGTTTGAATTATTCTTAAGAGGGGACAATACCTAATCCCGCGAACAGCCGTGGCCAATGTTATTCTATGGGAAAATTTGTTGCGACAATTACACATTACCTAATGTATATTTTTTAATTCTGTTTTCGCAGTCAGAAAATTCATAACGTTAAATGAGTACTCATTTTTGAAAAATTCATTTTTTTTAATTTTTACATTTTAATTTTGAGTTCAAAAATGCAATTTTTCACAAAATGCATTTTTCTTATTTTCTAGTTGCAAAATGAAATACTAAAATTTAAAAAAATCAATTTTTGGAAAACAAGTACTAATTTAACGCTTATGAATTTTCTAAATGTGAAAACAGAATTGAAAAATATTCATTAGGTAATGAGTTATTATGTAATCAAATTTTCCCATAGAATAACATGGGCCAAGGCTGCTGGCGAGATTAGATATTGTCCGCTCTTAAGGGCCCGCTTCACTCATCGTTGCCGGAAGCCAAAGCTAATGTTATTTTATGGAAAATTTTTCTTTACAAATAACTTATTAACTAATACATATTTTTAAATTCTGTTTTCACATTCTGAAAATTCCCAGGTGCTAAATTGACGGACCTTTTTTAAAAAAATATTTTTTTAATTTTTTATGTTTTATTTTGAAGCTGCAAAATACGAATTTTGAATATGTGAAATTTTTTCATTTTGCAATTTCAAAATAAGATATTAAAAATTAAAAAAATACATTTTTAAAAAAGGTCCGTCAATTTAACAGTTGGGAATTTTCTGAATGTGAAAACAGAATTAAAAAATATGTATTAGTTAATAAGTTATTTGTAAATAAAATTCCCCCATAGAATAACATTGGCTCGGGCTTCCGGCGACGGTAAGTGAAGAGGACCGTTAAGGCAGGTTTATATATACAGTATTTGTTATCTTGCCTTTTAATCTGCAATCTGTCTTTATTGAAATAAGTTGTTATTTTTTGTCTTGAGAGTTTTGTTTTTTTTCTTTTGTGATGGATTGCTATAGAACGATTTTTTTAAATAGTATTAATAGTTATTGTATAACAGTGTTTTTACTAAAGAGATAACATAAATCTTTACTTGTATGGAATTTAAATTTATGAATGGAAATTATTTCTGTAATTATAGGCCAAAATAACAAATCCGTATTGCTTCATTAATCAATCAAACCCTATTTCTTCTTTATTCCTGTGTAAATGGGCTCTTCCCACCTGACGTCAAAGGACACATGACAGAGGAAAAACAAATAGCAGACGAAGTCTTGTTTATCTATAGCGATTGCTGAAATAACCTATTTTCTATTCTTATTTTTGATCAATTGTATTTAATCTGTGTTATTTTTTTTATACAGCATCATTTCTAATCCATTTTATATCATTATTCATCATCTTTTGTTTGCCGTATACATTTACAACCATCATTTAGTTTATATTTCTTATTGATGTTCATGAAGAACATGTTAAATACTCTGATTTTTGGTACTTAATCAATGACAGTGCAATATCCTACTGCGTAAATCCATTTAGACCAGTAACTAAGTTAATTAACTTGTTGTAACACCTTTATGCAATTAAATTAAATTAAAACATTTTAAAATTTCAAATTATAATACATAAACATTCCACAAGAAGAAGCTATTATTTATTGCTAGATCAGTTAATGTAACAGTTACACTGGAACATGCAAAAATCGATTCTTACAGTTGAAAATAAATAAACACATAAAGTGTTTTTAAAAAATTATTAAATTTACAAATACAACTAACTATTCTACTGTTTAGAAATGCACAATATCACTTTTATTTTATTTTATATTAAATATTGACATTTTTGTTCTTAAGAACAATATTTAATTGAATTTGATTATTCATTTTCCTCTATCACATGACTGAGCAGACGAAACTGGGAAGTGTCCATTGTTTGTAAATAAATAAAGAACATTAATAGAAAATCTTTTATTATGCAAAAAATGTAACACAAATAATGGCACAATACTTTACAGTCTGCATTAAAATATCCTTTGTATAAATAACTTCTGCATAATTTTATACAATGGTGAAAATGAAGATGAAGTTAGCACAGCAATAAAATAAAATCAAATTAAAGAGGTTAACAAATATAAATGGACATTTACACCTGCATATGAAAGTAAGCTCATTATTAATTAAAATGTTGCTGAAATTTTTAGGCGAGCAAATATAAATTAAGTAGATTTTCTTGCGCTTTTAAATTTAAAATATATAAGGCACAGGAAAATAAAAATGCAGAAAATATAGCTGTCATTTATAAAAAGTATATTTCAAAATAATTATTTATTTAAAAGCTGCAATATAAATCTTTTGGGATATTATAGATACATTGGAGGATTTAACTAGCTAGGTGTTCCACAAATCTCATTATTACTTATGCTAATTTTTAACACCATTTTTTTTTTCTTTTTAAGAAATAGCATTAGTTGGATTTCTTCTAACTAACAGATTACATTTAAATTAAACTTTTTGTAAAAGTTGACCAAGTTAGAAAAGAGGGAAAAAACATACTTATTGGTTATCTAAATCACAAACTTACAGAGCTAAATAAATGTTTAAAATAATCAGACCACTTAAAAAATCTTATTGCTGATATTTTTAGTTTATCTTGTTTTTGGATTTAAATTTATGAATCCACCACCCCAGTGGCATATCCAGGATTTTATTTCGGGGAGGGCTGAGTTAAGTTCGATAATGTTTCATAGTGTACAGAAATCATGCTATTACTCTTAATCTTTAAAACTTTCTACAAAATTTCGGGAGAGATTGCAGGCCATTGCCTCACCCTAAAAAAATAAAATAAAGGAATTAAAGTAGAGAAAATATGATCCATGATAACCAATAAATATTTTTTCTTAAATACTTTCCTTAGTATGTTATTTTCAAAATAATAGCTAAGCTTCTGAAGCCCGAACTTAAAAAAAAAAAATTATTATGAAAAAGTTTTCTATTGCTCCTCTCTAAAGACAATATTTCCAAAATATTTATTATTTTAAATTTTATTCTTATATGTTTTAAAATAAAATCTATTTAGAGGTAAACTTCACATAAAAAAAGGCTAAGGTATATTACGTGCAAACAATTCAATAAAATATTTAAAAAATTTAGCTACAAATTAATACTACAATATGTAACTTCAAAATAACTTTAATAATAGAAGTTTTATATTTGTTTAGAGTGAATAAAGAGCAATATTTTAAATCAATGACAAAAATATTTTTAAAAAATTAACATTTAATTAATCCAATGAATAACATTGTAAGAAATACAAAACTGTATAGTTAAAACAAATATATGAACTTATTTTGGCTCAGTAATACTTAAGTTTGAATATTTCGATAAAAATAGTAGGACAACTTTTGAGGTTAAAAAATAATAATAATAATAATAAATAAATGAAAAGTATGCAGAATTAACATTTTTCTTTAAAGCTCATCAAAATGGTACAAAAGCATTTCAGCAATCATGGACACTTAACCCTTTCAATGTTTTTTTTTTTTTTTTTTTCCTTCCCATTCAATAATTGAAATAAAAGTCTGTTAGGACAAAATCTTTTCCTTCTTTTTTTTCAGGTAAATAAGGTAAATAAATATCTGTAATATTTAATAATGAATTTTTATTATATTTATACTTTGATTAGTATATATTTTATGAATTCATTAAACAGATATATTAAAAAAATATTTCATGCCGAAAGGATTAAATTCTATGAAGAATTTCATGCATTAACATTATCCAACAATATGAATAAAAATAATCAAACTTGTAAGCCAAAACAAAAAAGAATACATATAATACTTGGTCCTTTTATAACTATCAATTATTAAACAACAAAATATTAGCTTTTAAAAAGTTAAACCACACAGTTTTAAATGCACCATGTAAAAGGCATCTTCAAATATACCAGCAACAAAACAGCTAAATATAAGGCAGCTGCATTTATAACATTTTTAAATCTTGTACTTTGTTAATGTATCACAAAATCTTCATATTTAATGTGCTGAATTAATATTAATTATGGCCGGACATTATCGATGTTACGTGTTTAAAGTTTCTATTAACTTCTAGGGTATTGCAATGAAAAAAACAAAGCAATGATAAATTGAATATAATACAGATATTTTAAATTAATCCAAAAGCGAGCATATAATACTGCAAAAAAGAGCAAAGGGTTAAATAATGGCAACATTTATACAAACACATATATATTACAATCGTTAATTTATGGCAAATCTCCATACAAAACATTACATCTTATACATTATCTGGGCAAAAGAAAGAGACTAGAATAAACTAATTTGGGTGCGGTGAATAGATGTTCTCTCCCTCCAAAATTGAGAAAGTATAATGAAAAATTTTCAATTACATTATGTAAGTTACCATAGTTGTATGTTAGCTGATTATAAATCATTAATTACGTGAGAAAATAAATCCAATGCATAAATTAAAATCCATGTATATTTGCCTGCAATTTAATAACTCAAAGTTTGTTTGTTTTTCCCTTGTTAACTAATAAAGTGATTCTAAAACTTGTGATAAAATTGCATGCTAAGTAACTGTAACTCGGTTCCCTGCTTACAGAAAAGTACCGAATGCTTTTATATTAAATTAAAATATCATTCAAGGCTTGGGAGGGTGAGTGGTTGGCAACATTAGGGGGATTTTTATCGGTAACATGGCTGTGGAAGCCTTTTCTAATTCAAGCAGAAATTTCATCTTATGCTATGAATTCAGTTATTAACAGTGGCTAATAAAGAAAATAATTCATTTTATAAAAGCCATATACATACGTTTAAAAAATGATAATATAAAATTAAACTGTTGTAATTAAATTTATGAAACACAATTTGTTATTTGTCAAGTCAAGGTAAGTACTTATGGTAAATAGTATTTGCAACCAAGAAACTGTCTTATATCAAAGTCATTTAAAAAAAAAAATGACATTTATTAATTCAGAAATTCAGTAGCTGTATCATGTGAAGTAAAATAACGAGGTTTAAACTTGCAAAATAACTAAATTAGGAATAGAAAATAAAAAGACATGAATTAACACAAGGACTGATATAAAAAATAATTAGGGGGGAAAAAGTTAAAATACAAAACAATTTACAAATACTCATTTATATTTGTCCTCTGATTGTTCTTATTAAAGCCATATAGTTGATTTATTTTTTAATTAAGGGAGAGAACATCACATACTACTCAAATTAAAACAAAAACATTGGGTAATTTTGCCCAGCATAATTATGCTTACTGCAATTAATAAGCAAATATATAGATGTATGTATATATTTATATATATACACACCAGGAAATAGATTCCCAGTTCGGAGAATGTTCGTCCTTTGGACGGCAGACATAATCACTATTTGCACTCGGCACATAAACATTAAAAAAGAAAAAACTGTACAGAACATACAACAATATAGCTATATTTATCCTAATTTTCATCATCAAGTTACACAGTGCAAAGCATCTATTACTTCAATTTCTATTTCTCCTATTTGCTCTAATTTAGAAAGTCCATTTTATTCAAATATTTCTCATGCTTTGCTAACATTTATACCAGCATTATAGGTATTACGTTACACAAACAGTAGCAATTATTCTTATAAAATACACAAAAAACTAACTGACAGCAAGATATTTTAATCAAACACATAAGTTGACTTCTCATGCTAAAAATACTGTTATATTTATACAAATGCACTAATTACACTGGTTAATAAATTTTCTTCAGTAACATGAATATTATCTTTTTATAATACTAAATATGAAATACTAATTTTGAGTATGGGCTTAAGAGAGTTGTTCTCCCCAGTAGTATATATATATGTCAGATTTCACATGAAAACAATCTGTTCCAAAACTTATATTTATTTTTTATCTTTTTGTGTTTATACATATTTATTATTCTGGATTAATTTATTCAAGTTTTACAGCACAGCTGATTTAAAATGTTAAATTCTAATAGCTATTTATTTATTTTTTGCTATATACGTACACCAGATATTTTTCAAAAAACAATTATCAAATTTTCTAAAATTTTTCTGGTTAATACAAAATGCTATATTTAATTAAAAAAAAAAAAAAAAAAAAAAAAAAAAAAAAATAGTGATAGAAGGAAATATGCCAGCCTGTTGCTTCAGTTGGCAGTGAGTTGACTTCTGGAACAATAGGTTCTGGGTCTGAATCTCAAGTAGAGTCCTGCATCAGGTCGAATACCCGTAGTTACTCATTTTGCGTGTCAGGGTCAGGCAAGTTTTGGATTAATTTTGACTTATGCGTCAACCCACAAAAAACTTTACTCCAAAGTTTTTTTTTTTAAATAATGAATCTAACCCTTTTGAATGCAAAGATTGGATGACAATTTAAAGCAACATGACTTATAACATGAGTTTAATTACAATTACATAAATATTAATATGTAACATTTAAACTTTATAAGAAAAAAGTATTTGTCTTCCAACATGTATTTGCTTCCTTATTTTACTATATATATATTTTAAATTTGTTACACTGTATACTGAATTTTTGTTTATAATTAGACATTTATATTTTGTGTAATAAAATTTTAATTCAGTTTCATGTAACAAAAATTTTAAAATACTTATTGCAGTTTGGGTCATAAATTGTGAAAATCTATTTGTGGGTCGAATGTGGTTGAAATTTACCCAACTTGTACAGGACTCTAATCCCAAGACATTGACATTTGTTGTGTCCTCATATGTGTTTACAAATTGTACTTGTAATAAAAACTTGAAAAACTATCATGATCTGGATTATTGAGATATAAGCAGGTCTCAAAACAAAAGCAAAAATCTCAATACTCATCAGAAAAAAAAAAAAAAAAAAAAAAAGAATGAAACATATTACTTCTACTGCTTTTCAATATATTTTATAAAGAACCATACATTATTTATATTTAAACCAAAATTCCCATTAGTTTACAATTTGATAAATCTACAGAGTTTCATACAAAAAAAGAGAATTAACTATTCTCTTCTTAACGGCCCTCTTCACTTAACGCCGTCGGAAGCCCGAGGAATCATTATTCTATGGGGAAATTTTCTTTACAAATAACTTATTAACTAATACATATTTTTAAATTCTGTTTTCACATTCAGATAATTCCCAACTGTTAAATTGACGGACCTTCTTTAAAAATGTATTTTTTTTAATTTTTAATATCTTATTTTGAAATTGCAAAATGAAAAAAATTCACATATTGAAAATTCGTATTTTGCAGCTTCAAAATAAAATATAAGAAATTAAAAAATTTTTTTTTTAAAAAAGGTCCGTCAATTTAACAGCTGGAAATTTTCAGAATGTGGAAATAGAATTTAAAAAATATGCATTAGTTAATAAGTTATTTGTAAAGAAAAATTTCCCATAGAATAACATTAGCTTCGGCTTCCAGCGACGAGCAGTGTAAAGGGCCCTTAATGTGTGTAGAGTGTCAGAAGAAAATGTATAAGAGAGCGACAGATTTATGTAATAAATAGTTCTAGTACAATTTTAACTCAAAAATTGAAAAGAATTGTTATAAAAATATATATTCATTTCCACAAAATGGCACAGAATTACAAAATGTTAAAACAAAATCTTATTTATAAAATGTACACAAGGAAACGTGCATTATTCTTTATATTTTACTAAAAAATTAAAATGCTTTAAAAATAAACAATTTATGCTTATAAGAGAAATAAAACATTCATAATGGAACTCTGCAGCAACCTGAGTAATACTCTGCTGTAAACAAGCAGAATTTTTCATTTGTTTTGTTAAATTTGAACTTTAAATAATGTACAAATATAATTTCACTTAAACAAAAACAAAAATAACAATATATACATTTGTAAATGTCTTGTTTGAGTTTTATCTGCGTTTTAACACTATGTAGATGTTTGTATATAGTATACATTACATTTAAAATTTGCTGAAAGAAACATCAGGCTATAAACATTCTCCTCGGTTATAACACTGCATGAACAAGTTTTCAGAAGCTTAAATGAAAAGATGTTTTAGAATGAAAATATTTAAATTATATTTAAAATGTAGTGATTCCAGTAGCAGAATTTTCTGTATCTATCTGCAGTGAAACAAAATTTATATGTGATCCAGGGATAGCAAATCAAATTTGCTACCGCAAGGTGTATTAGATATTAATAAAATACTTAAAATTTGCATCTATATTAAGAATATACAAAAAATATAGCAATCTAAAGAGATTATGCAAAATCTATTAGTATTTTTTTTTATACTTGGCATCTCTTTTTGAGCTGTTAGTACATTCTACAGCAGCATTCAGTACAGCATGGCAGGCTGTACTGTTTCTGCTACATGGGTATTTTCAGTGATAAAAAAATATATAAATAGAGAGAGATACATAAAAATTGTTTAAAGCAGGGTTTGGACATTTAAAATTGGTTCACAATGGGACAACTGTTTTCTAAGTAAAAAACTACTATATAAACACTACTAAAATAAACACTATAAAATGCAAGAACTCAAATAAATAGAAACAATTGCTGTTTGTTTCTATTTATGCAAGTTCTTGCACTTTATGGTGTTATTGAAAGTTTTTTATTTATGTCCCTTGAAATTTAACTGATACAAAAAATCACACTTGTATTATTATATAACAAAAGAAAGGAAAAAAAATTCTAGTAATATTATGCAGCAGAATGTTTAAAGATGAGGTTTAATTTCAAAGACACATGTTAAATGAAGATTTACCATAAACATTAAGGAAACAAAGTACACAATAAATTACCAATTTAATTTTTCTTACTGAAAATTATAGAATTGAGTTAGATTATTCTTATCTTATTTCTATATCAAAAGTAATAAATTAAATAATTTGAAAATATTTTAATTCTCTAGTGGTTACTGATATCTGGGAGGGAATATACACTATTTGTATTTTCTTTAAGTTTTTGTAACAATCTAAACTTTAGTTAAAAGAATATTCAGTTGAAATCTCGTTAAATGATAAAATAAAAATAGGGTGAAATAAATGAATTTATAATGTACATCAGTCAAAATATCATTTTGCCAAATATATATTATATTTATGAAAGAGAAGATTATACTTTGGATTCAAAAAATTTAATTACTGGACCATCAGCATGCACCAAAGTTTGGTGCATGCTGATGGTCCAGTAATTTGGTGATTAAACTAATAAATAATAAATTTTCATAATAATATATGTATTTGAAGGACTTAAAAAAGAAAAAAAAAGAACATTTAATATTTTTTAAAAATAACAATTAAATAAATACAATCTTTTATTTGGTTTAATACAAAAATATCTAAATACTCAAACACAATTTTGAGTATAATTCAATAAACATACACTGAATGTTTATTGAATTATACTCACAGAAAATGAAGAAAATAATAAATAAATATATGTATGTGCTTTTCAGTTAATTTTGTTGAAATGAAAATGAGTACAATGAAAAGCTTTAATAATTTCTCTCCTTATAATTATATATTCTTAAATATTATGTAACTATAAATATCATCAGAATAGTAAAACTTTAAAAAATGTATACTCTGTCCCCTTAATGTAGAAAATAAAATCACTTAATTCTTTTAGGTTACATACATATTCAATATTTGATTTTAGGCTATCTATTTACATGAAACTGTACAAATAGGATCAGACCTATCAATAAAATAATATAAGATGAAGACTGTTTATTGGTAGCACAGCTTTCAACACTGCGAGGAACAACTGACATGCTAGAATTGACGACAGGTACCTGACCAGAGTCTAACATTGCATCCCTTGCAGCTGCACTAAAGCTGCCATCACCCGTAGTTAACAAATCAAATACACATGCATCTAAATAATAGTCTGTTATATTAAGTGCTCTGCAAGCAGCAAGAGCCTCTTTCTTTGGCTCACTGTCTGGTTCGAGAATGCGCTCAAAGTCTATGCGCTCTCGACGAGGACAGCCTCTAACACAAAGTTCTAAGGTATCTTCTTCAGCTCCTTGGACAGCTATGGAACTAGGCATTTTCACAGCAAATGTTAAATATCGACCAGATTGTCGAATAATAATTCTTGTAGCAATGTAGCGTAGATGAATCTCAATGTGTTTGCCTGGATTTTCTTCACGGATCCTCACACCGGGACCACTTGACTTAGATCCGTCTGTAAATACTCCAGGAAGGAAGTCAGTCTGAGCTTCATAGGTCTTTTCAACAGCACAAGGTCCATGCTGACGCACTATCACAGTCACCTAAAATGAAAAGATAAAATAAGTTTTAAATAATTTGTAATTATAAATAATTCTATCAAAAATTCTTTCAAAAACTGTAAAAATACAGAAAATGTTAACATTGATGAAATGAATACAAACTTCCTTTTAAAGAATACATCAACTATCATTGCTGATAGATAGACAAACCCCATGTTATTCTATGGAGAAGTCTGTTACCAGAATTACTCATTACTAAATGTTTTTTTTTTTTTTTTTTTTTCCCATATTTGAAAGTTTATAACTGCTAAATTAGTTTTAATATTCTAAAAATTGATATTAATCAATCTTTGGAAAACAAGAGCTAATAAAATGGTTGTGAACATTCCAATTGTGAAAAAAAAAATATTTTTTTTAGATAATACATAATTCTTATAGCAAATTCCACCAGAGAATAAACATGGGATTTGGATGTTGGTGTCAAATACAATATGAAGAATTGGGGAAAAAAACATTCATGGGCAGTGTGGGAATCGAAACCACTCTCTTATGCCTGCAAGCGATTAGCGGAACAGCGACATAACCACTCGCCCATAGAGCAGTATTGCCAACTGTAGGGATTTGTCCCTATGTGCAGTTTTCTTCAGCATCTAGGGATGAAGTAGGAACTTTTAGGAGGTACCCTTCCTCCTCAGGACATCCTGAGTGAGGATGGAAATAGACACTATGGACATCCTCAGCATTAAAATACAAACATTTATTATCAATGTAAGGAGATTTTGAGTAGTTCGTGGGAACATGGCAAAATTTAAAAGTTGGTAACATTGCCAGGGAGGGTCCAGCATGGAGATTTTAGCTGCATTTGACGTTCAATGTATTTTAAACAAATACATTAAATTGAATAGTACTTCAAAAATCTTATACAGAGTGCCATGTACGAATGTTTCTTGTGGTCATCATAAAACTTTGTTATAAATTTTCTTAAATACATTTAAAAAAAAAAAAAATTATTTTCCGCGATAAATGTTGACAATTTTCAAAACATCTGATCTATATATTTGCCCTCTAAGATTATTTTTGTCAAAATGAAAAAAAAAAAAAAAAAGTTAGCTTTTTTTAAATAATCACAGATTTGTGGTTCAACCATTCGTTTTAAGATATTGACGATTTCTTTTGAAAGGTACCCATATTAAAAATTTATATTTTTTGGAAGTGTTGTACCTCCTCCTCAGGAAAGAGGGGGGAGGAGGGGAGACGAGGCCTCTACATGTACAATTTTTTTTTTTTTTTTTTTTTTTACCTGATTGACTATTACTAATATAAATTACTATTATTAATAATAAATATATAGATATTTAATTTCACATTATTAAGATACAAATACAGTCAAACCTCGTTAACGTGAATTACTTTTAACATGAATTGTTTTCACAATTCCTGTCAAAATGAAGATCAGTTTCCGAGTTAACAGGGTGTCTACTGACTTGACAGAAAAAAAATTCATCACCTCAAAAAAATTTTCATGACCTTTTTTATCGACAAATTCAACCTTTCTTTTTAAATTAACATATACTTTTTTTTTTTTTACTGATATATCACCTTGCTTTATTTTTTAAATTATTGTTTAACAACATTATTAGCTGTTTAAAAAAAAAAAAAAAAAAAAAAAACTGAATTTTTTTTTAAATTAACAATCTAAGTAAATTAAATAGTAATGGAAATCAATCTAAAACAGACACATATAACTACAAACATATGTACACTATTTGTGCAATGTTATAATATTGTAACTATTAGTTTTTTTGGGGGAGGATTTGAAAACTGTCATTTATTTTTTTTTTTTGATAAAGGAGAGGAATATATGTATTAAATTTTTTTTTGAAATCTACAAATATATATATATATATATATATATATATATTTCCCACGAAAAGACTAATAGAAGAAAAGAATTATTAAACTAATGGTTAATAAATCTTTTAGTACTTATTTATTTTTCTCATGCACCCAAATAGGACAAATCTGACATATATATCTATTAATTACTAAATTTTATACGTTCTTCACTTTATATATATGTATATTTAAGTTACTAACAGTAATTAAAATTTCATTCATAAAAGGTAAGACGTGTGTATGGAGAAGGGAAGGGGGGGGGGGGAGGAGGAGAAATCAATGGGAGCTACTCTTGGTTGACCACTAAAGAAAACTATTTATCTACCAATAGCCATAAGGTCTAAAGAGATTGATCTTACATATATATTTTTTTTTCTTTTTGCTTCCAATGAACAGGTCGGGAGAAGGGTCGATGGCCCTTGACGGCATCTGAATGAAAATAATGGGAGTCTTGTAGCGGGCGCATTAGGGAAACCCGTTCGGTTTCTAGTTGAGCCCTTCAATTGATCGCGTTTTGCTTGGTGTTACTCATTTAATTTAAAGGTCACGAAAACTATACAATAACCCATTTCTTCTTAAAGCGTTGAAAAGAAAAGAACAAAATAAAGAATAGAATAATCTTTTTTAACATTTTAACTTTTTCTGTCATTATAGGATCAATACAAATTTTTTTTTAAGATGATAATTCCATTTTAATATATTTTTTAATAAAACATTTAATATGCATTTCGACAACGAATCGACAAACTATCATCGCTACAACCTTTTTTATAAACTATCTACAAAAAAGAGTATTTGCAAATCATAATTTTCCCTTTTTGATATTATAAAACTCTTTTTAACGCCTAAAAGGTTAGCATTTGAGCTGATATTTGGTTCTTTTAAGTACTTTCTGACACAATACTGTCAGTTTCTTTTTCTTCTTTTTTTTCCCCTCCCATATGCGTTTTTTGAGAATTCTAAGCCAGATTTTTTGAAATCAAATGTTGTTTTCTATTTTTTAATAAAAGCAAAATAATTTTTTGAAAGGTTGGGATTATCGCCAAAGGGATCGAGATAATATATTTAGTTTCCGAGAAGTGCCAATCGCCGGCTTCTATAAAATGTAGTCTCATTTGAAGGAGGAAAAAAAGACACATTCGATTTTTAGTTATTTTTGAATGGAATTGACATTTAAAAGCAATCAATCAATTGGTGAATTAATTTACTGATATAAGGTAAAAATGCGTTTAAAAGATAGATATATTATAATAATTATAAAATATATCAACCTAATTTTCCGGTGCATAAAATATTATTCGATTATTAAACAAAATTCTTGAACGATTTGAGCAGAAAATATGTAGTAGTGAGCCTAAATAAGTCAATATAATAGCAATTCAAATACATTTATGAAAAGTCACACAGCGCGGACAGATAGAAAACTGACTCACTTTTTTTTTTTGACAAACTTTTGAAAGAATGTTTCCATATATATAACAAAATCGTCTAAAATTTGATACATCGAGCAAACGCTAATATTTAAGTCCTGATGAAATCGCCCTAAAATAAAAATCGGCTGTACCGTAAGTAGTAAAGAAAAAAAAAAAAAAAAAAAAAAATATATATATATATATATATATATATATATATATATATTGTTATTGTTAATTATTGTTTTAATGTTATTAATTATTGTTTTTGTTAAATATTGTTATATTCTTGATTATTTCAACATTAATGACTGAAGAAATTTACGTTTTTAAGGCGCTTTTATCAGTGATCCATAGCTCCAAATTTTACGCTTTTTTGCTACCGGAAATGTTTTACATACTGAGTAAGATAATATATATATATATATATATATTAAAATTTTCCAGTAGCCAAAAAACGTAAAAGTTGGCAACTGTGACGGTCGTCTTACGGCAGACACAAACACCATGTTAACCTATCCTATGTGAAATTTTGACTCATTATTATTCATCTATAATATACTTTTTATATACCGTTTTCACATTCATAAAATTTATTAAATATGTATGTATATATTTCTATTTTTCTCTCTGGTTTCTTTTATTTGATTTAATATTTTATTTCATTTCTCATTCAAAATGGTTTGGCTGCTCGATCGGGGCTCGAACAATATAATAGTTGCTATGTTTAGCTATATTGTTTTACGAAATCGTTGCAGCTTTCACAGCTTTATGAAGTACTTGCCCCCTGATGAGCTAATACTTCTAATTTTAAGCATTTATTCTTCCAAACATTAATCCATATCTTATACCAATTATTTTTTCTTTGGTCCTTTATTTACTTTTTCCGTATTTAAGTATAATCTTTTTTTTTTTTTTTTACTCAAGTGGGCGTAAGTAATTTCAACTGTTTTTGTCTCTTACTGGATCTTAACATGTATCGAAACATTTTAGCGCTTGTTTTAGCAATGTGTTACAATGAGTTTTATTTTTGTTGTGTTGGTATTGGCATGTATCTATTAAGTGCTAAAATTTTAAGGTTATATTTTATTAAGTTATCTATCATTTATATATATATATATATATATAATTTTAATTTAACCTTTATGAATGATCCGAATTTGAAAATGGAATAAAAAAAAAAAAAAAAAGGAAAGAAAGAAAAAGAAAGAAACATTATACAATGAGAAATAATGGATCAAATCACCCTATAGGCTACATAGTGTTTTTAGCTGCCGTTAACGATCACAGCAGGATTAAAAAAAAAAAAAAAAAACACATCTTTAAGGCTTTTTATCAGTGATCGTCAACGGCAGCCAAACACAATTTTACATTTTGGATTGACATATTGTTATCCATTACTTATAAAACTATTTTTCAGGAGAGGCCAAATTTAAGTTTCAATATATTTTAGAAATTCAATGAGAGTCGTATAGTTGATTGAACGACTTTTTTAACGACTTTTTGAACACACGAAAGAGGGTCCGTAGCCGCGTGGTTGACGAATCTTCTGCGTGAACGGATATAAAAACAGGATTTAACTGTCGCCAATCGGACTTGATTTTAATCGATATATATACTACACAAACACAAGTATCTCTCTTGCAAGCACACCTACAATAACATATTCAGAGAAGGTTCCGTAATCCAAACGAAGTACTTCCTTAATGAGAATATAAAAAGCAGCTTTGTGTTCTCGAGGCTCTTATAAAGAATCGGGGCGGTGGTATGGCAGGCAAGGTCAACAGACGAATCGAAGTGCCGCTCTTGAAAACACGCACTTGCTTCACAGGACAACTGGGCAACATCACTCTTGGGATGTTTTTGCCAATATCAAAGCGGGTGCTCCACGATTAGCATACGCGTTCGGGACCATAAATGAAAATCTTCTCAGACAAGGAGAATGCAGCTTGACAAAAGGGGTGCGGTCACCCTGATTTCTAATAGAGACTAATGGTATGAAACACATTGACAATTATGCACCAAGAAAATATCGTAATTATAAAATGTTCTTCCATAAATGAATTTTCATAACTTCAAGACGACGTCTAGAATTAAATAAATGAATGTTAACAAATAAATAAAGAAGAAAATAAAAAGAAAGAAGGAAAAATAAAGAAAAAAAAATGAGTATTAGTCACTACATAATATCTGTACTGATAAGTATAAAGGATTTAAGTCCATAGTCTTGATTTTTCAGGAGACGAAAAATAAAATTAAATTAACTAAAAACAAATCGGAAGAATGTATTAAGGAAAATGGATTATGTTGATGTATACCCTTTATACTATTCAGTGATTGTCAACCTTCATTTAAAAACAGGAAAAAACTGAATTAAATATTTTATACCATACATGAATGGTAAATTTCTGACTTGAACCTTTTTTTTACCAATGGATTTTCTCAAAGACTAAATAGACATAGACTTAAATCCTTTATACCAGTCGATTGAGAATTTTTTTCTGAGTCTGACTATGTACTTAACTCAAAATTGACTTTTTTGGATTTAAATCCTTTATACTTATCAGTACATTGTGTGTGTTTATTTACTCTTTTAATTCTTGTCTGCATCTTTCTATATACAGAAATACTATTTTAAATCACCTCTTTCGAATTAAAAATTTATGCTTATCAATGTATAAAAACAAAAATATAAATAATAAAGAAAGAAAATCACTTTTTGCGAACTCAGGCGATCTTAAAACATGTAAATCAGGTGAAAACTCGATATCGAACTTTTTGACCGAATACAATACACCCAAATACATTCCGATTAATCGAATAATCGGAAAATGGAAGTAAAAATTTTATTAAGCTAGAAGCAGAAGGATTTCTCCCAAGTGTTTACAAGAGATTTTTACTTACAGATCTTGTCGTTAAATTTTGTGTTTTCAAAATGAAACCTAATTTCAAGAATACGAATTGTTTACTTTAATGTGATAACCTTAGATTTTACTTAAAAAGGTAAAGTTTTACTACAGTTTTTGATTTAATGCCATAGCTTTAAATTTTGTGTTTTGGAAATATACTTATTCAATCACTTACAATTCTGCCTTTCGTAATAAAAACTAACATATCAAAAACAGATTAGCATCCGAACATGTTTTAAAATAAAAACTGAAACGGTTTCCTGTAATTACAAAAACATTAAAAAGAAAAGAATCAGAAACTGTATCTGTCATAAGATTCCATATTCCATCCAGGCTTTTTCATAATGCGCATGTATGCTACACATCTGACAGAAGATCGAATTTCTCGTTTCCTTCGCAGAAGAAATCGATGAAAGGACATTATAGAAGGGACGCTCATTTATGATGGAATGAGGAGTAGTGTTGTTTGATGCTGAGGAAATTGAAATTATTTTACTTTTCTTTCACATAGAGAATGAATGAAAAAAGAAAATATTTGTGTGTTTTCTTACCATATATATTAAAGTATTAATACTATTAAAATTATTGTTTCTTAAAATTAAGGTATAATTACAAATCTTCCATTTTTAAATGTTTTTTTTTTTTTTTTAATATCAAATATGTAACCTTTTTTATTTAGTTACTAACAGGCTACGCCCGCTGCTGTTCACTATAGTTACATGTTACATGAATTTTCAAACGAATTGAATTACTATATAACATTGTAAATAAAAACTAAAAAACATTATTGAAATCGCTCTAATCCTCGCTTCGGGTACCCGCTGTTTACGCAACTCCTTTCTCGCCCGCACTAAGGCGTCGGGTCCAGGTTCCCACTGCTTACAAAAAGGTCTTTCACGGGCACTTCAATCTGGGTATTTATCGATGACAGGTGGCTCTGCTATTATGAAAGAAATACGATTTCAAAGATGATTGTATCTCAGCATCTATTAAATATTTAAGTTTTTGAAGCATGTTTTATAGTCCTCGCTGTTTACACTACATTACCATATGATTCCGATCAATATAATAAATAAAAGAAATATAGATTTTCTTTTAAAAGGAATTAAATAAATAAAAAACAAATAAATTTTAATTAAACTTAAATTTTAATAAATTTAATCCTTTCTACTGTACACGATCATTTTTTCCCTATAAATACTATAAATTAAAAGAGAGAGAGATTTAAATTATAAGAGAGATAAATTTAATCCTTTCTACTGTACACGATCATTTTTTCCCTATAAATACTATAAATTAAAAGAGAGAGATTTAAATTATAAGAGAGATAAATTTAATCCTTTCTACTGTACACGATCATTTTTTCCCTATAAATACTATAAATTAAAAGAGAGAGAGATTTTCCTTTTAAAGGAATTAATTTTGAAAATGAAAAATAAAAAGTTGTTATACTAATATAAAAAATATACATTATGCATAAACACAACTGTTTTAAACGAGTTTTTAAATTTTAAATTTAATATACTTAATTTTTCCCACTGTATTACAATTTAATTTTCAATAAATATAATAAATTTAAAAAAGGAAATAAAAAGAAAAGATATTGCCTTCAAATGAATGAATGAATTAAATAAATAAAAAATAATAGCGCAATAGCCATTGCTAAGATACGCAGACGAAAGAAATGAAAGAATTTTTTTTTTAGAAAAGTGAAACAGAGAAGCCGACGTTTAAAATTGAAGGGAGAAAAAAATCAAATTCGAAAAAAATCTCGATGAGGTGCACACCTGCAGGGTCCCAGCTACCCATCTACCAAGTTTTGTAGCTCTGCGATCAGCAGTGTGAGCACCAGAACGCAGACACATAGACACGCACACAGATACACACACAAATACTTCTCTTTATTTATATAGATTTAAATTTGATGTAAATAATGTAGAATCTGATATTTATTTCTAATCAAAGATGGATCACATCTATTGACTATAAAAGCTGATTTAGTGTTTATTTGAAAAAATAAATTTCAATCATTACTATTAGTAGTTAAATGCTAATTTTATTTCTGAGAGAGAAGGATTATGGAATTTTGAATAGACAAACGTAAATTAATAATAAATAATTATCTTTAGCCCTGTGAAAATTTCGTTTAGGGCAAAAAAATATTTAAAATCCCAGTAATAAATATGCATATTTTTCTTTTTACTGTATTAAATGTTGGAAGTCTAAAATCATAAATAATAATAATAAATAATAATAATAATAAAATCTATTAAAAAATCATTTTTTGAAAGTCTTAACAGTTTAATAATATAAATAGTCAGTCTTAACAGTCATAAATAATAATAATAATAATAATAAAATAATAAAATCTATTAAAAAATCATTTTTTGAAAGTTTTAACAGTTTATTCTAAAGTCATAAATAATAATAATAATAATAACAATAATAAAATCTATTAAAAAATCATTTTTTAAAAGTTTTAACAGTTTATTCTAAAGTCATAAATAATAATAATAATAATAAAATCTATTAAAAAATCATTTTTGGAAAGTCTTAACAGTTTATTCTAAAGTCATAAATAATAATAATAATAATAATAACAAAATCTATTAAAAAATGATTTTTTGAAAGTCTTAACAGTTTATTTTCATAGACTACGTAAAAAAAGTTTATCAAAACAAAAATGTGTATTTGTGTCAATAATTAAAATTCAAGTTATAAGCTGTTTTGTATATTTCAAAAAAAAAGATTTTTACATTTTTTAAGTTTTATGATTGTACACATGATTTTTTTTATTCGGTTAACCCAAAACTGGTGGTATACATTTTAGCATCGGATATGTTTTTCATTATATATTAATTTCATAATTAACAATAAATGCTTGGAATGCGTGAGTTCTATAAAAAAAGATGTTAGTCCATTATGAATAACTGTATTACAGTTCAATGGCCGTTTTCTTTTTTTAAAACACATTTAGTCAGGATCATCTGCTTTATTTTTACTTTCATCGTCTAAGTGTTTTATTTTGAAGGGAAAAACTCTTTCCGAAAATTTGTTTTTTGGCAAAGTATAGTTAATTTCACTGCTGAGACAGCGGTGCGTGGAAAAACTATCTGACTCATTCGTTTTTGGAAGTCTTCCAGAGCGCCCTCTATTGTTAGACATCTATTGTTGGATTGTGATCTTACTCCCCCCCCCTTCCTTACACACACACACACACACGCACTTCCCGGTTTTGTACCCTGTCGCGCGTATTTGAGACTAATAGGTTTTTAGTTCATTTTTTCTTTGTGTTTCCTTCGCTTTATTGCGTGTAAGATAATCCATTTTCTTTTTTTTTTCTTTTGAAATACTGTATGGTAAAGTAAAGGAACATATGAGTCATAAAATTTTAAATTAATATCAGCCACATATAGTAACAATTTTATGAATTTATTTTGCTATCTCTAGGCACGCACAAATTATTAAATGATAATATCTAACTTTCATTTACAATCTCTCAATAATTTTCACCAAAACACCTACGAAAGCTTCTGATTATACAGAATTCGGGTTCGGTTTTGGACACTCAAGGACTGATTTAGAACAGGATGAGTAGTTTTCGTCTCCCAAAATTTTCTAAAACAATGGAAATATCTGTGATAAAAAAAAAAAAAAAGTATATTATATATGTATATATATATAGTTATTGTTGTTTTGTTTTCCTCTTTGAATATGGGGACAGAAAAAAAAGGTAGCAACAATTTTAGATGTTGGTGTCAGAATTTATCGCAAGTGACTACATTCAGATCCTAGGACTGGGTTGTGCGCCCTGAAGCTCTTTCTAAAGGGTCTCAGCCGGTTTTCACACGAATTTCGGAGAAAATCCCGGTGAATTTCAAACGGCTAGACCGACGAGCGCGACATAGGATCGATCCTGGCACTTTGCATCTACCGGAGTTGAGAAAAATAGAAATTTCAGGATTGAGTTAGAGGATATCGCTTAGTAACAACCAATTATTACATAGTAACAATAAAATAATAATAAATAAATAAATAAATAAACAAATAAACCTAAATAGAACACCGTTTTGGTCGATCTGATAAACCATGGTTTATACCAGGGATTTTGAGTTTCAAAACCTAATCAACCTAATTTAAAACCATCTGATTACAAATGAAATGTACCAAACTAAGACTATAAATACAGAAAATTAGAAATTCAGTGTTTGTGCATGAAAAGGCAAACAATTTCATACGATTTAAAAAAGAATTCATGTTCTTTGAAAATAATATTAAACTAGCTGTCTTTTATCCCTTTTCATTGCGTTATTGTTATTGCCACTATCATAATAATTACTTTCAACTGAAGACAATCTCTGAAATACCATATCTCATTTAATGGTTTCCATCCTTTAACATTCGTTGTTTTTGCACAGAAACTAAACATTTAACTTTTTTTAAATATTTTTTTACTTAATTTAATCGATATTTTAAACATATGGTTTTCTCAGTGGTGAGATAGTTCGTTCTGCTGTAAAGAGTTGCAGGTGAAAGGTGCAATATGCTGATACGTAAAGTGTTAATATGTGTAAGCTCTCCCTCTCTCTTTTCCACTTTTAGTTTGAAATCTAAAATGTATCCTTATAAAACCAATTAAAAGTGAAATAATTATAAGATTAAAAAAAAAAAAAAAAATTATATATCATGTTTTTAAATTTTCTGACGATTCATTAATAAAATACGCGAGGACAAACAATAATGTTTAAGAACGCGGACTCAGTTCAGTAAAATAACAATAATAGTGGGGGGAAAATAAGTTGGTTTTAAAAATAAAATATTACTCCTTTTAGAACAACATATATTAGCGTCGTGAACTACATTAGCACTTATCAACGTGTATAAAATTTTTAAAGTGATAATGACGTCAATTTTTGTGAGATGCATAATTTAACTTTTTATAATTTTTTAACGTTCACGTTGAATTAAATGTATTTATTTTTATATCGAAAAAAAAAAAAATGAACTCGTATTTTTCTTTTCTTTTCTTCTTTTTCTTTCTTTCTTTTTTTTTTTTTTTGCAACAATTAAATTATAGCTAATATTTTAATGGCTATTTTACTGCTATGAAGAGCTTATTATTTTCATATTTTAATTAATTCACTTACAGTGTTTGCAGCAACAAAATACAAGCATAGAAAAATATAAAAGAATAGTGCAAGATAATTATAATTGTTGGTCAAAATAAAATTAGTCTAACTCCCTTTGATGAGAAACGTTATATTACTGAGGATGGGAAAATAAGTTTAAGATAAGGACATTGTGAAGTTGAACAAGATTTAATATAATATTATTTCCATTTTGTTGAAATTATATATTTATAATATTTGTTATGATTAACTTAATATATAGATATTGTAAACGATACATATAAATATTGTACACACACACACACACACACACACACACACACACACACACATATATATATATATATATATATATATATATATATACAGGGATCAATCCAGGCAAAATTTGGGTACCTTTTGCGGCCCCTTCACAAAATTCAAATTCATAAAAAGGGACCCTTTACAAAATTCAAATCCATAAAAAGGGACACTTCACAAAATTCAAATTTATAAAATGAGCCCCTTTACAAGATTTTGTTTTTAAAAATAATCCTTTTATTAAATGTTTTCAGTATTATTTTTAATTACTACCTTAATTTGGCTCAACGAAACTCTATTAACTTGATATTAAACATTACATAGAGTGATTGGAAAAACGAAAAATTTTACACAATATTTTACTTTTTCACAAAAATATTTTATATTTCACAAAAATAAATAAAAATTTCACATAAATATTTTGTTTTTCACAAAAAAGGGACCCAAAAATTAAAACCTGGATCGACCCCTGATATATATATATATATATATATATATATATTAATTAATTAATTATAAAATGTGTCTCTTTTATTTTAAAATAATTCTAAGTTACTATTTTTAGAACATTTATGAATATGCGAATTTTATGAAAATAAAAATTATTTTATTAAAAAAATAAACAAAGAAAGATAAAAATTTGATTCAGTTTAACAATTAACCATACAACTAATGCTAAATACAAGTTTGTGGAAAAACATGATTATTTACATCTCTTTGCCGTATTGAGAAAATTATGTAATTCTTTTGAAAAATATTACCCACATCCCCCTACATAAATAGATGTTTTGGTCAAGCAGAGATGGGTACCAACTATATTTTTCATTTCTTCCAAATTAGCTCAAAATGCCCAGTTTCATACAATTTTCTGAAAATTATCTTATTTTTATAGAAATATCGAAAGCGAATCAAAGTTGAAATTATATAATAAATTTGTAATTTTATATGTATAAATTTTTACTTTTTTAAAGCTTTTTTCTTTCTTTTTTTTAAATGTATGTCTAAAAACATATCAAAAATTAAGCATTTTGAATTTTTAGAAAAGCCATATTAAATTATTTTTCTCGCTTTATTTTTTATTTACTTATTTTATTATTATTATTATTTGTAAATGTCATTTGAAAATCTTGTTATGCAATACCGGTTTAAATAAATGATGAGAGAAAATAAGTACTAGACAACTTAATGCAGCCGGTTTTTCTATAGAGAACTCTCGAAGATTCTCTCTCTCTCTCTCTCTCTCTCTATATATATATATATATATATAAAATTTATTTTTTTAATTATTATTTTTTAATTATTAGGACTGAGGACTATTAGTTTCAATCTCCGGATTTTTACGATACCAGTTTTACGATAGTTGGACATTTATCGAAATCTATAAAATTTATCGAAAATGGAAAATATAATTGAATAATTTTAAAGCGATGTTATAATTTGAAAAAAAAAAAAAAAAAAGTAATAGTCATCCGTACTAAACTAAATTCTGCTTTTGCCAGAATTTCATCAAAATCTTTTTTTTTTTTTTTTTTTTTTTCTTTTCTTTTGAAAGAAAAAGAAAAGAAAAGATTAATTATACTCAGTTTCGAAATGAACAGTAAGTTTTTTTTTTTTTTTTTTCAATAATTTTGAATTAGGAAATAAAAAACGCGCGTGCAAAATGAAATAAAAAATAAAACAAGATGATTACATTTGAGTTGGGAATTTTTCTTTTCTATTTTTCAATATTTTATAATTTAGTAGAAAAGAAAGGAAAGGAAAGGAAAAAGAGAAGAAAGAAACAGAAAGAATAATCGCATAAATTATGTATTGACAAAAATGGCGATAAAAATTCAAAAGTCGCCAAGTGGAGCTATATTAAGGCTGTACCATGATCAGGTTTACATATTTAATTAATTAATTATTATTATTATTTTAGTTATTTAGAAATTTAAGAAAATTATGTGTCATATGAAGGTATAAAGGGACAAAAAAATTATTATTATTATTTTTGAGCATATAAAAGATCAACATTTAAACAATATTTTATATATATATATTTTTTTTAATTAAAAAATTTATAAGATTCACCACATATGCAACCGGTGGCATCTGATTTCAGGAGACCCATCAACACCAATGCACTGATCTTCATCTTATTGAAACCCTGCTTTAACAGTAATTAAATTTTTTTCACAGTTGAAATACAATCCGCCAATAAATAAACAATCTCCATAACTTTATTTTCCCGCAAGTTTGGCAGAGGTTTTTTTAAAAAAAAGGGTAAAAAATAAAAAGGTATAAACTTTTTTTTTTTTTTTTTTTTACTGTATGCCGAAAACTCTGCTGTCCTAAATTGTTTAAAACTATAGTTTTCAGTAGAATCATACTTTAATAAAATTAAACAAATATTTGAAAAATTTTAAAAATATAATTACATATGAGTACATGTATTTTCTTTCCATATACTTTTTACAATATAAATAAATAAGCGAATATGTGTGCCGAAATCTTAAATAATTCTTCTTAATTTGTATTTTCAGTTTTTTTTTTTTTTTTTGTACGTATCTGTAAATTTTCAAGTGCATGAAATTTATTATTTAGTTAAAAAATATTTTTATTTAAGTATTTTTGAATTTAAAATTAAACTTTTTTTTTTTTAATAAAATTAAATTTTGGAAAGAAATATAAATAAAAATACTAATATTAACATTTTTATTTCATATTACATGTCGCACTTCGGCAAGAAAAGTGACATAAGTCAAAAAAGCAGTATTTAAAAAAAATCAATTTAAAGATAACGAAAAAGCATTGACATTGACATAAACTGACACAATTGCCTCTCAGGTGGATGTTTTTCGAGATAGAGATGTAACACTTTTTGTGTACGTAGAGGCACTTCACACATTTTCCCATGACATAAAATCAAAATTGTCCTTCTTTGAGTTGTGCTACCTTTTTTTTTGGTCGAAGTGCAATACATAATCGTGTTCTTTTATTACGAATAAATTGACTAATAAATTAACTGAAACTTTTATTATTATTATAAGAAAATTTATATTGTTACTAAGATTTTCATTTTATGCAGTTATTGTTATATTATAAATCTCTTTCCACATAATAAAAATAAAGATAAATTTTCAATGTTAAGTACTTTTAACTACTAATTATAATTGTTAATGAGTGCATAGGTTTATTAAAGTGGAATTTCCCATAATTTTAGATTTTCGACGGTAAAAACCACCTCTCCGGTCCAAGATCAGTTTCGGACGTCCCAAACCACAACTGTTTACATTTAATACTATTGCTTTCTACTAGTTAGTGTTTATCGATTTATTTATTCTGTACTTTCTAAAAAAAAAATCTGTTAATTTTTATTTTATATATTATTTATTTTAATAATTAGTATAATTATTTTGAAAAATAATGCATGGAATACATTTGAATAATTATAAACAAAAACTTGCTTAAAAAAAAAAAAAAAAATCAAAATTATTCTTATTAAAAATATAATACAATCTGTTCTGAACATTTCAAGTTAATATTATATACCCATATTAATAATAATAAATAAGCAATCTGTTAATGTGCCAAGTGCCATAACATATATATCTGAACATTCTCTGTTTGCAAACTTTTCCTATAAATTTGATAACAAGAAATTAACATCACTAGAAACCGATACAAATTGTTAAGCATGTATAGTATTGATTGTGATAACTTTTGTTTAGAAAATAAATAAATAAAAATAATAATCCACTGTTGCCCTAACATAACCTTTTCGCCTATTTCGTGTTCTTTTCTTCCCGGCAACCCCCTCGATGCTCAAAATGGTTGCATCCCATCGTCTTGTTTACCTCGTCGCTGCCGCTGCAGTCAACCCCAGGTGCCCGTGACGTCACGACTCTCAGTCGATCGAGAGCGAAGGGCACGGATTTCCGCCCACTAGCATCCTCAGAAAAACGCGCTGTCTGCTTTGAGTGGAAGATTTAAATTTGCGTAGGTATTCGAAGGATACGGGATATTAAGAAAAAACGCGGGCGAAGTGAAAAATGAGAAACACTACTGTAATTAAATATTTATATTTCAAGAAATGCGTACATATATTTATTTCTTTATTGTCAGAAATACTAAAATCAAATCCAAGATTAATAATCTTTAACTGCTGGATGATAGAAGAAAATGTATCTTAATGTTACTAAAAAAACTAAAAAAAAAATAATAATTTTGTAATTTCTCAATAAACAAAATAAGAAACGAGATATAAACAAAATCGACATAATTTTAACTCTTAAGCACATCCATTAAAAAAAAAAAAAAAAAAGAAAGAGAGAGAGAAAGAGTAAGAGATATTATTGATTTTAGTAATATATATATATATAATTTAATTCCATTACAACACTCAGCAAATGAAAGATAGATGAAAATACCAACATATGAAATTTTAAATGAGATGTATTTCGAATAAAATTATTGTCACGATAATTTAATTTAATGACACTGAGTAGTAAAAACATGTTAAAGTACTTACGCAGAAGAGAAATGACACACATAACACATAAGCCTAACGATGAGATAATTTGCATATATATATTTTTCCGCTTCTATATAATCATGATATAACTATCACTCCAAAGTCGGCTCAAAATTGGCTAATATTCACAACATATAATACAATAAAAATACACAATCCAAATACATAAAGGTTGGTTGGTTGGTTGAATGCCTTTTTTTGGCGCAAGGTCCAAAGTAGAACATGCTGCGCCAAACAAACAGGTAATCAAATACATAAAGGAGGAATAAAATAATTAATAAAATAATTTTTTTTATTCGTCCTTTTATCCTCATACTTGCAATTTTTAACTTTTAATGTGGGAGAAGTAGGGGTTTGAAGATATTTATTTACTTATTTGTTTAAATAAAAATGTATTTTATTTAACTTTGATATATTAATTTTTACAACTGCGAAAAATAACAAAATTCGAGCCGGAGCTCGAACTTGATTATTTATTGAGTTATCGAGTTATTTACTGAGTTATCACGGTCGGAAGCTGGTCAGCACAATTCTCTCATATAACAGCTGATTTCCCCTAATATTTTCTGATTATTCAGATTTACGATGGGGAGGGGGGAACGGGCCGGTGGAGGGGGGGGGGCAGCGGTTAACACCAAACTACACAAACCCAATTGTTTGGTATGGAAGTAACTGAGCACTACAGTGCCTTATGTGCTCACTAGGGTGCATCCACTCTAGGAACTCTACTGAGTGAGAGCTTTACTACACGGAAAAAAAGGCACCGTTGTCTCTCTCATGCTGCACTGTTGCCTACTTTTTTTTTTTTCACCTAGTGAAGGGTCAAGAGCATCATTTTACATCAGTATTGCATTTTACTACAATCATTCAAGAAATCTCTTGTATATGGCCTCATACAAAGAATAGAAAAGTGCAGATGGAGGGAAAATGAACTTAAATAACAATTAATAGAATGAGTTTTCAGAAAAAACTGGTCTTAATTACCTAAAATAAATCTTTTTTCTAACAAACATTATTAAAGGGTGGCTAAAGAGAGAGAGAGAGAGAGACGTGCGGATTGGATTCTGAATTTTATCGATAAATTTCCATTTATAAGTTTAGAGGGAAGATGGAATTTATCAATGAGCTGCATTCTCTTTGATCAGAAAAATGTTTAATGATTCGCAAATCATTTTAATTCAAGAAATATCTGAGGGCCCACCAGGACCGAGGTTCTGTACACACAGCTGGTAGATGGGAAGTGCCAGTTTCGACCAGGTCGCGCTCATCGACCTAGCCATTCGGAGTTTTCCGTGGTTTTCTCCGAAACTATCGTAAATACGGTCTAGGACCCCTTAGAAAGGCATCCACGGAGGTCATTCAACTTATAGGCCTAGGACCCTTGCATAGTTTATCGGCCTTAAAACCCAACAACCAACCAAGGAATATTTGAAAGCATAATAGTAACTGCGATGCGATCATATATATACTGCAGTTTTTGAAGAGAAGCCAAATACTTATTACAACCGTTATTTTTGCAGGGTTGGCAAAAATCCGGTTAAATAATAATAATAATAATAATAATCCCTCCCCTTCGTTTTTTTTTTTTTTTTTTTTTTTTTTTTGTTACATAAAAATCAGGGAGGGGAGGATAATAAATAAATAGTGCCATATGCTGTTTTTAGAAAAAGTCCTCCCCCGCCCTTTCTCCCTTTTTAAGTTTGTTTCTTAACAAATAAAATAAAATAAAATATGAGTAGTTGGGAAAAGTTAATAAATTAAAATTTATTATATATTTGTACATATTTCATTGTTTTAATTTTTAATTTTATTTCAAAAGAGAAAAATTTTAGACCAAAAGAAATCTTATTACAAAATAATAATAATTAATTATAATTATTTATTGAAATTTTATTTTTACGACTGAGTGAAAATAATGCCTGGACCGGGAGTCGAACCCCGGATTGTGTGATTTTAATAAAAATTGTAATTATAATTAATTAAATGACCTTCATATTCTTAATGTTTGTTTGGTATAAACTGAGGAATAAATGTAAAATAAATTCTTATTTCAATCTATTCAGTATTTTATCACAATTTCCAATTTAATTAATTTTACATTATTAAATTATTTTGTTATTAAATTAAATCTATAAACAAAAGCAAAATATTTTAATCCTTCCAAGTACGATTTTCATATTACAAATAATTATCTATTTTTAAAATTTTGTTATAATATTGAAACCGATATTTTATTCATATTTGAAAACAAACTTATAATAAAGGAATACAAAACAAAGTTATCACTGTCTGCATTCTACACTTACATGTCAGGAGTCGATCCAGGTTTTAATTTTTGGGGCCCATTTTTACGAAAAACAAAATATTTTTGAGAATTTCTTTATATTTTTGTGGGGGGGGGGGGGGGAACTATTATTAAAACCTTTCATTTTATCAGTCGTTCTATATAAATGTTTATTATCAAGTTAATAGGGTTTCGTTAAACGAAGTACTATATGTAATTATTAAAAATAACTCTGGAAACACGGAAAAGTTTTATAAAAAGATCATTTTTATAAAACTAAATCTTTTAAACTGAGTGTTTTTATGAATTTGAATTTTGTGAGGGGCAGCAAAGAACCCCATTTTTTGCATGTATCGAACCTTGGAATGTCAATATATTATATTTGTTAGTTATGTTTGTTAATATCTGTCGTTAAATTCTTAGAATTTTAGATAAATTATTACTTTTTTTTTTTTTTTTTTTTTTTTTTTACATCATGACTTTTAAAAGTACAAAAATGACGATGTTTTGGTCATTTATTCTCATTTTTCAGTTATTTATTTATTAATTAATGTTCCGTTCAAAAGAGATATTGCAGACAGAATCAGAAAAGCTTTTCTAAAAGGTTATTGTATTATTGGTTAAAATGAAAGCAATTTTTCGTATATTGAAGTTGAACAAATAATTACATAATACCAAATTGGCATATATATTGATAATATGTAATGTAAGTAGGGTTATATAAATAATAATGTTAAGCAAGAAACAATAAATGATTTTTAAAAAAGCGAAAAATTTTATTTGATTAAAAAAACTCATTGGTTTTTTTTAAGCCCCCCCCCCCCCCAAAAAAAAAAAAAAAAAAAAAAAAAAAAAAAAAACCTTTTTTTAAGGAAGTTAAAACTATTAATTGAAACTATTGATGTGAAATAAGAAGGGAAAAAAAGGCTAATAATACAATTACAATTATTATTAATATCGAACTTATTCATTTAGAAATAACTTATATTAGCCATTTTTTAAAAGACTTAGGCATGAAATATCTAACAAATAGTGATGATTTTTCATTAAGAACAATCATCTTCTTGAACTATTTATTAAGTAATAATGCAACAGGAAAACGAAAGCAGGGGAGGGAGAAAAATATCCTTTGGAAAACATCATAGGAAAGAAAAAATGCGGATAGAAGGCAAAGAATACCCCCCCCCCCCTCCCCATACATCTCTACAAGAAAAACGCGCAGCTAACGAGCTTTCAAGGTCCTTTCGAAAGGGGAGCGCCGACCCCAAAGAAGCGTCAAAGAGGGATCTTCCAAATATGTAACGCGTTTGTTTACAGTTCTCACTACGATGGTCGATTGTCGCAGAGTTAATTGCCTGATATTAGGAATCGATAAATTGACTATTGACTCCTTAAAAGTGATATAAAAATGTTTAATTATTGTTGTCTGTGTTTTTAAGTAGGTTATTTTTTTAATTAACTTTTTATACAATAACTTAAAAAAAAGGTACTTTTATCCTTTTTCTGTATTTTAGAATTGTTTAACTGAACAAATTAAATTGATCCTTTTTGTCGATTATAGACTTAATTACTTTTTGTTATAAAATGAATTATCTATAAAGTACAATTAAAGAAGAAAAAGGTCAAAACAAGCTAGTAATAATAATTTAACCTTTTTCTTTTTACTTTCCGAACATACATCTTTAAGGAAAGTATGTATTGCAATTATGTCAAAAATCAGACTTTGAGATTTTGGTGTTTCAGCACGTTTTGAGGTCACCTGAGCTCCTTCTTGATATTTTTTACGGTGATGTGTTTATGTATGTGAGTGAACACGATAACGTCTATACGCTTTGTTTAAACGAGCTGAAAGTTGGTTCGTATGTAATGTATATTATATTATACATCACTGTAGCACGAACCCTATTGATTTTGGTGAATCTGGCATTTATAGTTTTTTTTTTTTTTTTTTTTTTTAACAGGAGCACAAAGTAAAATTCTTTATCATGATTGCCTATGGGCTCAAATTTTTTAAAGCGAAATATCGTTTACTTTAAACGCTTTATTCCATTGAGCTGAAAATTTATACACGTGTTATAGGTAACTATAGCACAAAATTTATAAATTTTGGTGATTCTAGTTAAAAAAAAAAAAAACAGGGACAGAACGAAAAATTCTTTATCTTTATGGCTATCAGGCTCAAATTATTGTAATTGCAATGGCGTCTAAAGGCTTTATCGATTGAGCTGAAAATTTATATGCTTGTTATAGGTCACAGTCGCACAAACTGTATAGATTTTGATGAATTTAAGCACTTATAGATTTGCACAGGGACACAACGAAACATTCTTTATCTTTGTGATCTATGGGTTGAAAAAAAAATATCCCATATTTGATGGGCAATAGTGTTAAATTAAACAACATACTATATGGAGAAAATACTCAAACACATATTATAATTTTCTCTTTTGTTTATTTTACGACTTGTCTTACTTTAATTAATTAATTAATTAATTTTATAAATTAATTTATTAATGTTCGGAAAATCGAGTGTAGTTCCTCCAGATTTTTTATTATTCGCGTGAAAATATTTCTTTTTATATCGGGGGGGGGGGAGAGACTTATCAATTTTTTTTTTTTTTTGGGGGGGGGGGCAAAAATTGAATTTAACGCTAATAATTAAAATAAGCCATTGAGGTAATTTTAAAACTATTATGAGGTTTTAACCGACTTTAAAAAGGAGGAGGTTTTCAATGCAAACTCTTCTCCGTATGTTTTTTTTTTTTTTTTTTTTTTTACTTTCCGGACATACATATATATAAGGAAGGTATTGCAATCATGACAAAAATTCGGCTTTGAAATTTTGGTGTATCTATACCATACGTTTTGAGTTCCCCTGAGTTCATTTCTGCTATTTTTACGGTGATGTGTGTGTGTTTGTATGTATATGTGTGTAAGTGAACACGACGCTTTGTTCAAATGAGCTGAAAGTTTGTACGTATATTAGTACGAACCCTATTGATTTTGGTGAATCTCTTATGCTTTTTCAACAGGGATATAAAGAAAAACCTTTATCATTATCGCCCATGGGCTCAAAAACTTTAAAGCGATAGCGTCTAAATGCCTTATTCGGTTGAGTTGAAAATTTATATACATGCTAAGGTCACCGTTGGAGACCTGTACAGAGTTTGGTGAATCTAGCACTTATAGTTTTTTTTTTTTTTTTTTTTTTTTTTTTTAATACAAGGACACAGAGACAAATTCTTTATTATTATGGCTTATGAGCTTAAATTGTTTAAAATGCGATAGCCTCTAAAAGCCTTATTCGATTGAGCTGAAAATTTATATGCATGTCATAAGTTACCGTCGCACGAAAAGTATAAATTTTGATGAATCTTGCATTTATAGCTTTCTACAGGGACACAATAAAAAAAATTCTTTACCATTAAGACTTATGGACTCAAATTATTTCAAGTGCATAAAAACCTTAAAAAAACGAGAAAAATACTTAAACACCCTATTATAATTTTCTCTTTTAAAAGTAATTTAATGGTTTTTCTTACTTCAATTTATTTTAAACAACCGTTAATTACTTACTGTTCGGAAAGTCGAGTGTAGTCATTCCAGATTTTTTTCTAAATATGAACAAAGTTTATCTACATCTTATAGCATATATTGATTGTTTTATGATAACATTCCAGAGTAACTAGATTGCAACACTGAAAATGTTTAATTACAGAAATACAATCGACAATTTACCCTGTATAAAAATAACAATGAAGGCCATTGGCATCTGTGAGATGAACGTTGATTGTTCTGTGTGACAAAGAGAGATAGTGCACACAAAAATGTACAAACACAGAGGCCGATTTTGTCATAGCACCACTCATCAGCTGTGTAATCGATTTTATTGAATCGCCCTTACCTAGTTCTCACAAGGAAGAAATGACGAATTTTGTTAGATGCAACTTACACCCATCAATCCCCGCAAAAGTGTTCAATGTCAAATAACTACTGTATCAAACCCACAACTTCTCACAACGCTTAAGAGGGGACAATACCTAATCACTGCACACAACAAGTACTAATTTAACGCTTATGAGTTTTCTAAATGTGAAAACAGAATTGAAAAATATTCATTAGGTAATGAGTAATTATGTAAACAAATTTTCCCATAGAATAACATGGGCCAAGGTTGCCGGCGAGATTAGGTATTGTCCGCTCTTAACAGTTGTTAATGCTTTAGTTTACATTATATTGTAAATTGTAACAATGTATAATATAATAAAATATATTGTAGGCTTCTTTCAATTGCAATCTATATAATATTTCTCTAATGAAGACCAGTTACGATAAAATTTTGTCGAAACAAAACGATAGTGACATAAGGTACTATCTGATTGATCAACCCAGATTAGCAGCCGAATTTATGTTTTGATTATTCTAGAGATTATCGGCTATAATATATATATATATATATGTGTGTGTGTGTGTGTGTGTGTGTGTGTAATAATAATAATAATCTAATGCATTTGAAATGTACAGTTTCTTAAAGAAATTGAAAAAAATTTAACTTTTTGTGCTGAAATATATGCTCAACATCTCATATTGGTTGACTGTTCGGCAGAACGGTGGTGATGCCATTTATAGATCTAGATTTAAATAATCTTATTAAGATACAGATTTCTAAAAGCCAGAATTATAAATATTTTCTTTTTCGATTTTTCCTTCATTATAAACAGAATGAACGTTATTTATTTTTATTTATTTATTTATTTATTTATTTACCTTGTTGATGCATTTATTAACTATGGAATTTCTGTTATGTACGATATGGTTGATTTCAATCATGGTTGACTTCACATTTTATGGAAAAAATTATTTTTAATATAACAATAATTTAATTTAATTCTACGAATTTTTGACTTAGCAGTAGAAAAAATTATTTCTAAAATTGAAATTATAATGCAAACATAAAAAAAATTAAATCTCTTTTATTGGGGAAAAAAAAAATAATTTAATTCTAAGAATTTTCAACTTAGCAGCGGAAAAAATATTTCTCAAACTGAAATTATAATGCAAAAATAAAAGATTTATATCTATTTTATTGAAAAAAAATAATAATAAATAAATAAATAAATAATAATAAATTAATTAATAAAAAAAAAATAGAAAAAATTAAAATTTTTCAGTGATTTTACTTATGAGAGAGAGAGAGAGAGAGAGAGAGAGAGAGAGAGAGAGAGTTTTTACAGTAGGGCAAAGTTTAGCGAAAAATCGAAGTACTGAAATGTTAATGCCGAAACAATACGATACATGATTAATACCTATTCCATTATGAAATATCATTTGTCAGGCGACTATGTAAAAAATAATAAAATAAAAAGAAACAGTCAGTGATAACCGGAAAAGCCACTTCTGACTGTACTAATGTATATGCTGAATAATTACACAATTAAAATTCTCAAACTAAAGCATCCAAAACATATGCATACAGTACATTGGGCAAGCGCAGTGAATAACAAAACATAAAAGTAAATCAAGGTTTTAAAATCGTTACCCATCTTCCCATCTTTTATCATTAATGTACCCTTACACTAAGACGCATACGACAAGCTGACAAAACCCGAACCGAAAACTTTACAAAAAATATGCAATTAAAAATTAAATTTTACACAGTTCAGTATTCAAATGTCTTCATCCAATGCATCGTTAAAAAAAAAAAAAAAACCATTGATTTTGTGACTTAAAAAAATAAATATATTAAAATTTCATTAATATAGGAGGACAAAATTCAAAAGAACATGATTTAAAATATTTTATAGCGGTGTATTAAATTTTTATGCTAACGTATTTAATCATTTCTCCAAACTTTGCCATTCCAATGACATTTCTTTCTTTTCTTTTTCCCTTTTCTTTTTTCAAAAGTATTGTAAATTACTTAATTCCTGTTTCACAATCAAAAAATTCACAAACGTTAAATTTGTCCTCGTTTTCTAAAAATTGATTTCTTTCTTTCTATTAATTCTTATAATTTATTTTGGACCGAAAAAGTGCATATTTTTCACATATTTTAACTGCAAAGTGAAATAATCGAAATAATATTAAAAAAAAAAAAAAAAAAAAAAAAAAAAAACAAGAATTAATTTGACGGTTGTGAATTTCCTAAATGTGAAAAGAGAGTTAAAAAAAAAAAAAAAAAAAAAATGCATTCTATACGCATATTTTCTTACAGAATAGCATGGGGTTTCTCCATCCTGAGTTTGACGAACAGCAACATTTTAATGAAAGGAGACCTATTATAAAATTTGTTTCCATTTAATACTTGTAATGAGCATCTTTATCTTTAAACAATATCATATTCTTATAAAGATATCCACTGAATACGATTTTTGAAGGTCACACTGCGGTTTTTTTTTTTTTTTTTTTTTAAACCCATGAAATACGACTAAATTCTTAAGATGTTTTGATACCTTCATTCACATGAAAGCTTTTAATAACAAACTTGCACAATAAAGTACATAATTTCATTTATATAAGCTTAAAATTTTAAATATTTTTAGAATATTTTGTTTCTGCTAAGAAGGTTTAAACACTTTATTATTGTTGTCGGCTTTTATTTAATTATTTCAAAAAAAAAAGGGGGGGGGGAGAAAAAAGAATGACAGAAAATGTTAAAATTACATGATTTAAAGAATTTAAAAAAAAGGAAAAAAAAGAAAAAAGAAAAAGAAAATTAAACAATTATAGATTAAATAATTCAAATTTCAATATGAGTAATAACAAAAAACAAACAAGACACAGAAAAGCGTCCGAAGAATGAGATAAAATATATGAAAAATGAAAGAAAAATTCAGATTTAAAGTGGGAAAAGAAAAAGAAAAGAAAAGCTATAGTCCTGCAAATTAAAAGAAAAAAAAAAATCTTTTATAATGCTATTCTCTGCATTTTACAATTAATCCGTAACCGGCAGCTAAATCTCGTTATTCATGGAGAAATTTGTCATGAGAATTACATACATTTCTTGTACTTTTTTAAATCCCGTTTTCATACACGCACACACACACACTTTAATGGCGACACTAGCGTTCGAAATTTTGCTTTTCTTATTCGCTCAACTGTGGGAATGATTTTCCCCTGAAGAGAAATTTCCATGATTTTGAGCGTTTTGTAATTGTTTCCCCCATAACAACTGGTCTTAAAATGTTTTTACTTTGCCCTTTTGTTATTACTCTCTCATTGCTTCATTTCATTAAAAAATTAATCATGGCACACTTCCATTTTAACATCTTTTATTGCTATATGATTTGCAGATAATAATCGTGGAATAAAGTTACAGTAACTTTGTTGTGAAAATTAAATTTTCCTTAATTAATAAAGTCAATTAAATTAACTGTTTTCATTAAAGTACTACTGTATTTTTCAGCTTAATTAATTTAGTTATTAATTATTCTTATTATTCTTGTTATTTTAGATTTCGGTGGCATTTAGTCGTCTGTTATTCTTTATTTTACTACATTTTTAAATTATAATTTTTTACTTTTCATATATATATCGTTTGCGAAATATTCACGTAGTTCATTTTCCGCACTCTATAACTTAAAAATAAAATAAAAGTTTAAAAAATCAGTTTCAAGAAAACAAGAGCTAATTTAAGGATTGTGAATTTTTCGAATGTGAAAACGGAATTTTAAAAAGTACATTAAGCAATGCTCATAATTTCTCCATTACAATAACTTTGGCTGTGAATGATTAAGGAATTGCAAAAGCTACAGATCAGAGAGGAGCCTTATTTTATTTATTTACCTATTAATTACACAAAGCTCTTATACATGGTTGAGTTTAAACATCAGTGAAATTTGAAAATTAGTAAAGGCGCATCATAACTCCTAATAAAAATTAATACGTACATCTTTACAAAATTTTAGCTCATTTAAGATGACAAAAAATATACTTTTCTTTTATTGTCAAAACGACAATGAGGGCTACCTTGTAGAGACTCAAATAGATGTCTGTGTGTACTGGGATAGAAATCACAAAAGTCATCTAATTAATCGAAATATGTTACAAGTCATAATTTTTTTTTTTTTTTTTTATACTTAGCTTGTGTACAGGGAACACAAAATCATTTCGCTACATCACGGTCTATGGAAGACATTTTTTAAAAGTGCATTTTCATATCGTTACACTGCATTAAACATAATGAAATTAACATACATTAATTATTAAGTCTGTTCACTCCCTCGTAGGATTTCCCCGTTTCTAGTCACCATAATCCATGTAAGTCTATGGCGAAATTTGTTTACAGAATTACTTATTTGATATTTCTAAATTTCGTTTTACATTCAGAAACTTCACAACCGTTAAAGTAGTACCCATTTTCCAAAAATTGAATTTTTTTAAATTTAATATTTCCTTTTTCATCTAAAAAATAGAAAAATTCATTAAGTGAAAATTCGCATTTTTAAACTCAAAATTCAAATTTTTAAATAAAAAAAAAAATACATTTTTGGAAAACGAGTACTAAATTAACAGTTATGTATTTTCAAAATGTGAAAACAGAATTTAAAAATAACAATTAGGTAATGTAAGATTCTATAAACATAAGCAATTTTACCATAGAATAACGTGGGCTCTGGATGATCTTGATGATCTGCGATGTATCCCTTAAAGGCCCTCTTCACTCACCGAAGCCGAAGCTAATGTTATTCTATGGGGAATTTTTCTTTACAAATAACTTATTAACTAATACATATTTTTTAATTCTGCTTTCACATTCTGAAAATTCCCAGCTGTTAAATTGACGCACCCTTTTTTAAAAATTATTATTTTTTATTTTGAAGCTGCAAAATACGAATTTTCCGTATGTGAATTTTTTTCATTTTGAAATTTCAAAATAAAATATTAAATTTAAAAGAATACATTTTTAAAAAGATCCGTAATTTAACAGTTGGGAATTTTCTGAATGTGAAAACAGAATTTGAAAATATGTATTAGTTAATAAGTTATTTGTAAAGAAAATTTCCCCATAAAATAACATTGGCTCGGGTTTCCTGCAACGGTAAGTGAAGAGGGCCGTTAACAGCAAGATTTCTATAAAATATGGCGTGTACAGAATAATGCATAGTTACTTTGCAAGGCTATACAAAAGAATTCTAATACGTTATGGATTATGCGTGGTAGCTACTAGATGTGCAATTTCGGTAGTGTTACCTATTGGATAAGAAAGTAAATATTTATGTACAGTAAAACCTCTCTAAGTTGAACACCTACGGTTCCAAGAAAAAGTGTCCAACTTAGAGAGGTTAGACATAATGTTAATGGATACATTACGTTCCGAGAAAAAGCGTCCAACTTAGAGGGGTGTCCAACTTGAGAGGTTTCACTGTACCTATTTAGCAAATGAATTACTCTCAGATGGAGAATATCTTAAAAATTATCTGCACTTTTATTTTAAGCGTTGGAGTTCCTCATTTGTAGATGTACTAATTATTTTAGAAAGCTATTGGGAATGGGATAAACATGCTTTGATTTATTTACTCCTAGTACTAGAAAGATTCTTGTAAATCTGTATGGGATCCATACATTCTCCAACCCCTTTTTGGTGTAATGCTATTTTTAAGAAATTTGTTGGTGTTGGTGGGCTGATTGATGTTTGATGATGCCAATCTAAATTAAGACATTGGCGCCGCTTATAAATTTGAAAAGGTAATAAATCTCTAGAAACAGCTCGGTCTGTATTTGCTTTCAAACTGCAACATAGTCTGGGACGACGGCAGTTTTGTATTTCCGTTTTATAGAAATGTGACGATATTTTTACTTGCGTAATATTTGAGTAATGGGATGAAGTTGAACATCATGATCATCAGAGGCAAATCCATAGAATGTCGACCCCACCCCTCTGTGCCAGCTGTCTTCGCCGAGAGCAGAGCAATGAAAGTAAACATAAATGGAAGGACATGACACAGATACGCTTGGGGAAGGAACCGCTGTTATCATTTCTCTCTTTCGAGAATTATGGCTTCTCGGGCATCTCCCTACGATAAGATGTCAGGCAAACATTATCACTTTGTACGAATGCCAAATTTTAGAGAGAGAGAGAAAAAAAAAAAAAGAAATAGAGGAAATACATACACACACGCATCTGCTTTTTTTATGAATGAAATCTTGGTTATATTCTCTGGTTAACAGTTTACAGAAGGTTCCAATCAATTAGTCGATTAAACAAGGTTGAAAAGCGCCCGGCACGCGAGAACAGATCGCTGTTATCCATTTGATTCAAGATAAAAGATCAATTTACAGGGGGAAAAAAAAAATTGAAAATGAAAAAAGAAAAAGAAAGACAGAAATTTATACTGTTCGCCATCGTGCCTTTAAAAAATAGAAATTGAAACATAAATATAATATATGACAAAATTTAATAATAAAAAAATACTTCATTCTCTAATCTCTTAAAAACAGGTAACACGATTTATAGTTTTTGAGTAATCAAAAACGGCATCTTTTATTAAGCTAAACGGAATACATGTATATCACAAACAGAAAATTAATGTCCAGGAAAGTTTTTTAATTCTTTAATCTCGAGGAATGGATGGGAAAAAATAAATGAAAGGCTAAAACATGAAATGGATAAATGTCGGTGTGGAATTAAGGCGGCGTTACTTGATGGTTTTTAAGAGGTTAAGTTATAATCGGTAAAAAATTCATTTATAGTAGGTTTCACTGTAATAATCAATCAGATAACAATAATTAAACAAATCAATACAATATCAACTTAAAGGCAGGGTTAAAAAAATAAATAAAATCCGGGTCGGTTTTCTTGGGCTTAATTGGGTTTTAATGTTTTTTTTTTTTTTTTTTTTTTTTTGGGGGGGGGGGGGGGGGTAATTAATTTTTTTCTTTCTTTTACATTAAACATAGAATAACATTATTGGGTTTGAATTTTAAATTTATTTAGAAAGAGAACAGTTTTAGACTAAAAGAAAACTATAATAGTAATTAATTATAATGAATTAAAAATTAAATGACATTCATATTATTTATGTTTGGTTTGGTCTAAACTGTGGAATAAAAGTAAAATTATTTTTTATTTTATTCTATTCAGCATTTTATCGCAATTTTTAATTTAATTTTAATTTTTTATAACTAAGTTATTTTGCATAAAATTAAAACTAGCAACAAAAGCAAGATATTTTAACCCTTCCATGTACAATGTTCATATTACCTTTTTTTTTTTTTTAAATATGGATAGAGTAAAAAAAAAAGTATGCAAAAAATATATTTTTTAATTTTTGCTAATATTGATATTGACATGACATATTGCATATTTCAAAATTTATTTGATACGAAACAGAGATATCACTGTCTGCATTCTACACTTACGTATCAGGAATCGATCCAGGCTTTAATTTTTTGGGGAATAAAGTCACCTTGGGGAAAAAAAAAAAAAAAAAAACACCTTCCATTTTATCAGTCGTTCTATATAAATGTTTATTATCAAATTAATAGTTTCATTGAAACAAGTTATAGATAATCATTACATTATTCTGGAAACACAAAATTTTTTTATAAAAAGATCATTTTTATAAAACTAAATCTTTTAAAAAAGAATATTTTAGTATAGTAAGTAAGTTTGAGAGGGGCAATAAAAGAACCCCATTTTTTGCCTGTATATCGAACCTTACCAGGTCAATATATTATATTTGTTAGTTAAGTTTAATATTTGTTGTGAAATCCTTAGAATTTTAAACAAATTATTGCTCTTTTTTTTTTTTTTTTCATTTATTTTTAATTACATCATGATTTTCAAATACAAAAATGACTTGCAGTTTCGTTCATTTAATCCCATCTTTCTTTTTTCATAACTGTTCTTTTCAAAAGAGATATTGTAGATAGATGGTCGGAATGAAAAGAATTTTTCTTATGTTGAAATTATTTTTTAAAAAGGGAATTTTTTTAAAAACTCAATGTTTTTCAGTGGGCAAACAACAAAAAACAAAACAGGGGGGGGGGGATGCGGGCGGGTATGAAACCCTGCTTAAGGGTAATTTTAATTTACAAACAATAAGTAAAAGACGATCGTAATTTTTAAAATGCAAAATTTGCGCTCTCGACTAAATATCCAAATTTCTGGGCGATTCAAGTTATTTATACGGATAGAGAAGATGACGATAGATTTAAAATTTTGGAAGTGTCGATGCAAAAGGGGGGGGGGGGGGAATCTATGCACGACATGACAGTTTTTAAAGTATTCCCTTTTTAACTTTAAAATATATTCGAGTTTTATAGCGACTGATTTTTTCTGACTGAAGTTAGTCAAGTGCTATATTTTTAATCAGTTTTATAGAGTTATCTAAAAAGTATTTTAAAAATTCAATCACATCATGAATTTTACTTAAAAAAAAAAAAAAAAAAAAAAACTATTAGCTGATTATTTAAAAAAAAAAAAAAAGAAAGAAAGAAAGAAAAAAAAAAAGAAAGAAAGAAAAAAAGAAAAAGAAAAAAAGAAAGTCGCATATTTTATATAGTACATTTTTAAAAATATATATTTGCTTTGTGAATGTCAGTCAGTTATTCGAAGAATTGACATTTAATAACTTTTTACAAAAGTATAGAAAGCAGCCATGGCTGCTTTCTATACTTTTGTAAACCGTGCCCTTAATATTTGTTCAAATCCTATTTTATTTAAATCTGAAATTAAATACCTGAAAGCCATCGCAATTGACAGAGGTTATGACCCTTCCATTATAGACAAAGCTATCCAAAAATTACAACTCCCTCGTATTTCGTCTACTAAATCAGTCAATTCTAATATCAGTATTGTTTTACCCTATTTTTCTAAAACCAGTCAAACCATAGCTAAAATTCTCAAGCAATATGATTTTAAAATAATATTTTCGCCTTCCAATAAACTCACCTTTTCTCAGTTAAAAGATCCTATTGAGATGCATAATTCTTGGGGCATTTATAGTATATCCTGTCAGTGTGGTTTATCATATATTGGCCAAACTAAACGCAGTCTTAAATTTCGTCTGAAAGAACATATGAATTACGTCCGCAAACAAGAAACCAATAAATCGGCTATTTCTAAACATTGCTGGGAGGAAAATCATAATTTTAAATTTAATTCAGCTAATAATTTGCAGACCTAAATCCATTCATGAACTCGATTTCTTTGAAGCTTTTCATATTTATAAAAATTTTAAAAACCTTGTAAATTGTGATTTCGCTGTTCCCTATTTGTCTGATTGTTGGAAATTTTACATTCAGTCCACATTTCCTTAATTTTTCTACTGTTTACACAGCTACACATTCCTTAATTCCTATTGGCCACACTCCCCACCTCTTCCGTAATCCTATTGGTTGAACTAAATCCGGTCCCTCTCCTATATATACGAGTACTTCTCCAGATTCAGAATTATTTTTTTTTGCACTGATGACGGTACGCTTTAGGCTACCGAAACAGCTGTATGCACCTCAATAATTTTTCTTTGGCGTTTCTGACGTAGTAGTTTATTCCTGTTTTAATAATCATAATTTAATTAATACTAGCATATTTATTTGGATTATTTAATTTTATATAGCTATTAATCCATACAGAAATTTTCAAAACATATCGTTATCTTTATCATTTCTCACTAAAAATAAAATGTCAATGTCACTATTTTTATTTATTTATTTATTTTAAGAAGAAAAGAGAAAAAAAAAACTGCTTCTTCCGGCAAAGTCCACTAATGGATTTTTCCAGTTTTGCCCTTTTCCCACCAGTTACCGAGAGGTTCTACACACTGATGTTGGTAGATGGGCGGTACCAAGTTCGATCCTAGCACTTGTCGATCTAACTGTACAGAATTTTCCGTTGTTTCCTCCGAAATTAGCGATAATACTGGCTAGGACCTTTAAGAAAGACCGTCATGCTTAGGTCTATCATGTAGACAATTGACATTAACCCACAACAATAAAAATAAGTTTAAAGTTTTACGGTTCTATTAAAATTTACAATGAACTACCATGAATACACAGCTCAAAATTTACAGTTCTAAAAATTGTACAACCACTTTCCTGCGAGGTCAGTCAAAAACAGCTAGACGTTTCGGAACTGTGAAACAATGGGCAAACCGAAACCGCAAAATTCTATGAAGATGAGAAACTGAATCTTCAACTTTTCTAATCTGCTTTTGGGAAGTGCATCATTTGTCATCGTATACTCTAGAAAAGAAACGGTGACAGGCGTTTTTTCAGAAAGAGTAGATGCTTAAAGATACCGGAATGAAAAATTACATGTCCCATTATTTTCTGCTGGATCATGGCTTAAAAATCGTTTTCAACCATTAAAATTACCGACGTTTTTCTGTAAAGTGTCTCGCATTTTTTTTTTTTTTTTTTTTTTTTTTTTTTTTACAGAAAATCAATAAGTGTTGTTTAATTTTTTTATATACGACAAAAAATAACTGCAAGCCTAATTTCCCTTCCATCATAATATAAACTTTCGAAAATGGAGCGGAATTTGCAGTTTTAATTCTTTTCAAAAATAGCTGTCTCTAAAAAGAGCCTACCTATGACTGAATCGCATAATGAATAGAATTTCCAATGATAGCGGGTACCTACACAAAAAATCAAAAAAATAAAATAAGATTTAAATCAGGATTTTATCAGACTATCCAGCATTATCAAATGGAAAAAAAAAGGATAGATTATGAAACACTTTCCAAGACGCCATTGTACAGTAAAACAAAAGTGTGTCTTTTTTTTTTTTTTTTTTTTTTTTGTGTGTGTGTGTGTGTGAATTTTTTCACAAGTGTATAAAATTTTTGCAAAAAATAAGTGAATTACTTCTTTGTAATGCTTAAAAAAATAAAGAAAGAATATAGTTTATACATTATTTCTTTATATATTTTATAAAATTATTGCGGACTCTAGGATAATTATATTGTCACCATCATTTTAAAGTAGTACTTTTTTACACAACTTCTGCTGACTCTAGGCTAATTGTCACCCTGCTGCCCTTTTAAACACATTTTAGCACCCTGTGGCTCTTTTTTAACACATTTTAGCAGCCGGCGATCCTTTTAAAAACATTTTGGTACCATATAGCCTTTTCTAACATTTTAAATGTTCAGAGGCCTTTGGATACTTTCTTCCTGACTTTTCAACTTTCTATCAATAGTTCTACAGCATTCCAAGAAAAACAAATGCATATAGCCCACACACATATATATATAAGGGAAATTAGTAATTTAGTTTTGTCACGTACAAAAAATCACACCACAGAAGACCGCAAATTATGCCCTTTTTATTCTAGAGTTAGCACTAATAATATATAAAAAAGTAATATACTTTTCCCATTGTGTACAAAATTAAAATATGTTAAACGTAGATTCTTTCAACTTTTTTTTTTTTTTTAACTTTCTTCTATTTTTATATTACTAAAAAAATATTTGCATAAATTTCCGATTTTTGACTTTATACGTTTTAAGGACGCATTTTAATAACTTTGGAAATGAAGACCGTCTGTCTTTCTATGTCTATAGAACAAAAGTTTTGTGACCACTCTAGGTCAAGAACTAATGTAAGGAATTTTGTGAAACCTTACATTTAGTTGCACTTGGCACAAATTGATGTCTATTAACTTTTTGTGCATATCGCTTAACAGGTGGCGATGATGTCTGATGACTGACTGTCTGTCTTTACATAACTTTTAATTTGGCCACATTCAACGAAATTTCATATAAATGTGCAAAATGACGATTACTTTTAACTAATCGTTATGAAATTAAAAAAAATTTGTATATGTAGGAGAGAGCAACCCCTCCTCCTCTCGGAGGATGTAAATTTTCAATATGAGTACTTTTCAAAAGAGCTTGTCAATGTTTTTAAAATCAGTGGTTGAATCTTATTTCTGTGTTAATTTGAAACAAATTTATAATATTCCCCCCCCCCCCCAAAAAAAAAGGCATTTCTGTAAATGTCATTTGTAAGGCACAAAATTGACTTTCTTTCCCCATCTAGGGTTATATATTCCTGAGAAAAGGGTTATACTTTCCTGAAAGTCGCCTGCACTTGATATTAACGAATTTTAATATTTTGTATATATAAAACATGTAAAAATTGGTGTCATTTTTACTGAAATGGGTCGCTAAAAGGTGCTGCTGCTCTTTTTTTTTTTTTTTTTTTTTTTTTTTATTCTTAAAAATTAACCCAATTTACAGAAAATGCATAACACTGTGTTTTGATCTAAATTATATGAATGTATAAAGAGAAATATAGCCGAAAATGACCACAATATACTAATATGTTTTGTAATTAATACTGAAACTCCATCTCATTCATTTTTAAATAACTCAACAATAACTAAAAAATTAAATTATTATTTAAATTCTATCTTCAACAGAATTTTATTTTGAATAAAAAATAAAGAAAGAAAAATAATGCAAAGAAAAGAACTGAGAGAGCAAATTATACTGCTTTTACAATTATTATCTTTTTATTCGTAATAAAAAAAAAAAAAAAAAAAAAAAGAAGAAGAAGAAGAAGAAAAGAAAAGAAAAAAAGAAAAGAAAAGAAAAAAAGAAATGCTGTTAATAAAACTTGAAGAAAAATGGATGCTTTCCAAATTAATGTATAAAAATGTGAATTTTAATATAAAATAAATAGAAATATCAAAATATGTTTTACCATTGAATTAACATTAGAGGGAAAAAAAGATATTCTACACCAATTATTACTTTTAAAATATCACTTTCGAAACTATTAATATATCAGCAATGCAGACCATAAATACGCGGCAGCACCCAATTTCAAGAATAAATAACATCTCATTTCTCTATTTCCCCTTCAGGGAATTAAATTCTATATTAAAAATAGAAAATTTTGTCGCGATGGCATGCGTTTTTTCTGAAATGACACAACAGATAGTATTTTTTATTTTATTTATTTTTTTTTATTTTTTTTTTTTTACTTTGAGTTGGTTTTATATTTTATACAAAGACATAACTGCATGCAGCCACAATAAAAAAGAAGTAGTTTTATTCCCCCGAGCATAAAGTTTGTAAAATTCTCATTCAGTTTTATAAGAAATAAATACGTTTCTATTTATAATCCTCATTACCATTAATAGAAACCTCGTTTTCCAAAAACATTTAATTTAATTTATTTATTTATCATTTTTATTTATTTTTTAATTTATTTTTATATTATAAAATGCAAACATTTTACAGTTTCACAATCAAATATCTAAAATTTAATAAATCAATTTTTCGAAAATGGGGACTCATTTAACGGCTATAAATCTTCTAAACGTGAAAACGGAATTTAAAAATATGTAATGGATAATAATAGCTATTATTTTCTGATAGATTAACGTTTAAATTGGCTAACGTTGATGGACAATATAGCAGCTTTTTAATATCAGGACTCAACATTTTTAATGAGAATTTATGCGAACTTTCGCACAAAATTTGTAGCATTTAGAAACAGATAAATATAAATATTCAAAAGCACAGTATAGCAACACCTCCTCTTATATAACCAAAACAAAATATAAAAACAGAATAACTTTTTCATAATAGTCAGTGCATCTTATACAATAAGTTTTCGCAATTTCATTCCATAGATGGAGATATAATTATCACCTTTTCAAAGAAATAGAGCAGAATCACTTGTTAGGCGATAGAGGGGTGCAAAATATGTCCGAACGCCCGAATAAGGTTCGGGGGAAATTTAAACTGACTGGGGAAATTTTGAATATTTTTTTTAAGAGAAAATAAAAATGTAAATAAAAAATAACAATTTGCTACTTTGAAGTGCTTATACACTAACAGCGATATTTTTATGTTACACTGTATACTTATTCTCTTAAAGATTTATTACATAGAACAAATGACTTTGTATAGCAAAGTAGATTTTTGCATTATTGAGGGAAATGCATACTGTGTTTGGGGGAAATTTCCGAGGTTTGAACATTTTCTGCACCCTTGGCGATATACACCGAAGTTATCACTGAGTTCAGATTAGTTTAGCACCAAAAAATGTCAAAAACAAAACTACATGCACGGTATAACAGTGCTGCTTGATGGATGAAAAATCAGCACTAAATTGTCAATACAAAATTCAATGTTCAAAGCATTAAATTCTCGAGTTATAGAAGTTATAAAGCCCAGCGACTGAAAGAAAATGGCACAAAACAATCCAAGCGTATTTTGGACATTTCAAGGACGGGTAAATGCATCAAAAATTGAAAGTAAAAAAATTGCTTAAAGTCCAATACGTTTTTCGATGAATATAGAAGAAAAAATGGTGTGTGGAAAACATACTTTTATAAGCTAACATTATAAACAGTTATTTTGTGCAGAAATAAGTAACAGCGACCTTCGTCAGGTGCTCACTGCCTTTAAAACTTTTTTTTTTTCTTTTTTTAGGGGTGGGGGTGGGGGAGGAGAGAGAGATCAATTTCTTTCAGACAAAATAGACCGATGAAAAAGGTTTTTTTTTTTTTTTTTCCCCTTATTTGTTTGGCATCAGGTTAAAATAAATAACTTATAACCGGTTACAAAAAGGAAAAACTTATCCAGAATAACATTATGTATAAGAGAAAATTATAAAAATTATTATTATTTTTTTTTTAATAATGTGTGATTTATTTTCGGTTTGAAACAAATATTACACATGCAGCTTCAAACGTCTAGAGCGTATATATACTTTCCTCATAGTCGTTGCTGTGCTAACTCTGTAAATTCTTTGGTACTTCTTACTAAGTTTTTTTTTTCCTCACTAAATACTTACTTTTGGTCCGTTTTACTGCAAAATAAAGAGGTTTCGTAGAAAGCAGAACTTGAATAGGAATACATAGATGCCGGAATAAAAAAAAAATAACGATTTTTATGTGAATTGGCATTTTGTATAACAAAGAGTGAAGCATTTAAAAAGCATTCAAAAATCTTTTACGAGTTTCATATTAAAAATTAAATAAATAAATAAAACACGTGACAATCGGGGAACAACGCAATAAATGGGAAGGGTATTGGTTTCGATGCACTTTTCCACTAAATTGATGAACGCCAGACAATTTCACGGCGCATTTTCATCACTTACTTCCATCAAAATAAAAATACTTGCCAAAATTGTGCAATCCTGTGGCGTATACGCAAACTGTTGCCAAACTTAATATTAGAAAATTTTTACGAACAACAGTCCCTGAACCTGTAACAGATTACGAAAGTTTGACGTGTGTTTCCCTTTTAATACTACATACATATTTCATCAACATATCATAAGAGGTGAATAATGCTACAAATTTCGCTTGTAATATTACATGAATTTGAAAGGTAGTTATGGCAGAGGCACAGATAAGAAAATTTAAATGGCATATAAAAAAATAAATAAAATAAAAAAAGCAAGATGAAGAAATTTTTTTGAACATTTTTAAGGTCTATAGAAATAATTTTCTTTGAACCGTTTTGATTAATTCGAATATTATACTGAAGTTTACTATTTTTCGGCATACTTTTGATCACTCTTTTTCTCTGTAAACCTATAAAATTTACAGGCATTTTAAAAACGAGTAATGATAATCGAAATCGTTTTATATTTATTTTCCTATAAAACGTTTTTAAAATTTGTGCCTACCAGATATTTTCAATGAAATTTCTATCCAAATTTATTACCCAAATTAATCATTACCAAATGTAATTATTAAAATTCTATGTTCACATTAAAAAAATTTACAACTGTAAATTTGTTTTTCTTTTTCGAAATTTTATTATAACTTTCCGAACATACTAGGTAAGGAAAATATTGTTTGTAATCATGATAAAAATTCGATTTTGTACGTTTTGAGTTCCCTGAGTTCATTATTTGGTGATGTATGTATAAATAAGTGAACACGATAGCGTGTAAACGTTTTGTTCGAATAAGCTGACAGTTGGTACTTATGCTGTAGGTCACCGTAGCACGAACCCTGTTGATTTTGGTAAATCTAGCACTTATAGTTTTTTTTTTTTTTAGGGACTCAGCGAAAAATTCTTTATGATTACGGCCAATGTTTTGAAATTATTTAAAGTGCGACAGCGTTTAAACGCCTTTTTCGAATAAACTGAAAATTTACATACATGTTATAGATCTCCGTCACACAAAGTGTATGAATTCTGAAGAATCTAGTACATGTATATATATATATATATATATATATTTTTTTTTTTTTTACAGGGTCACAACAAAGAATTGTTTATCATTATGATCTATGACCTTAAACTATTTAAAGTGCAATAGCGTCTAAATGCATCATTCGATTGAGCTGAAAATCTATATACGTGCTATAGATCACCGTCGGACGAACCGTATAGATTTTGGTGAATCTATCACTTATAGATTTTTACAGGGACACAACGAGGCTCAAAGTTCAAACTATTTGAAGTGCAATAGTGTTAAATTAAACAACATACTATAAGGAGAAAAATACTCCAACATCCTATTACAATTTTCTATTTTGTTTATTTGACGACATCTCTTACTTTATTTCTACAACCGTTAATTATTTAATGTTCGGAGAGTCTAGTAGAGTCACTCCTGTTATTATTACTATTATTATTACTATTATTATTTAATATTTTATTCTGAAACTATCAAATGCGAAAAAATTCATTCTATTCACTTTTCGATTTCTGTGCAGTAGTTCCTGAGATTGCAGTTGCCACAAAATTTTATCACACACACAGAGAGACAGACACAGACCAACATTTTCTTAAAAAGGTCAAATCGTATTCTAGACCTCTCATTAACATATAAATCCATCGAAAACCCGAGGTCGAAAATTTTTATGAATCCAATACATTCTTCTATTGAATACAGAAGAAAGTAAAAAAAAAAAAAAAAAAAAAAGTGCAAAGAATGAGATGAAAGAGATAATCCTTTTATTGACTACGACCTGCCTACATTTTTCTTTATGAAATTAAAAAGAATTATTTATAATAGTGATAGTCAGCTGGAAAAAAATTTATTGTATATGTAGGTGCATCGCTTCTCCTTCCCCATCTGAGGGGACAAATTTTCAATATGGGTATCTTTCAAAAGAGCTCATCAATACCTTTAAAACGAATGGTTGAACCAACTATCTGCGATAATTTAAAATAAAATTATCGATTTTACTGCTATTTGATCCTATTGTTTTAGGAAATTATTGTTTCCTTGTATCTAGAGTTAGAGTACATATTTTTTAATGGTCATCGCTATGCCATTTCCCAGTTTTTTAATATTATTAATTGACTGTTTCCCGTATTGTCCCTTTTCTTTGAGCTTGGTGTAACTTGATGTTCAAAGCAACAGTAGATGTCAAGAAAGATGATTCTGACTATTATTCGATCGTACTTAATCCAATAGTAATTAGTCAACTGAATACAAAACACAAACACTGAGAGTTAGAAATCAAATGTTCCCAGATTCGATTCCACCAGGACAGAAATAGCAGCATACCGTTATACAAACCTAACATAAAATGTACATATTTTTTATTACTTTCCATTCCTAATGATTGCTTTCCTGTGTTATTTCCCCTAGAGCAATACAGCCAAGTCTTATAGATACTTTTCAATCCAGATACTAATAAATTTATAAATATTTTAGAAAGAAGGCAGGAGTTCACCTAAAATGTCATTGAAAAAGAAGAGTTATATCGAAAAAAATTTCGTGGGTATAAGAAAAAAAAAAATAAGAAGAAGAATGATGATGATGATGATGATGATTCGTATACATTGCCATACGGTGAACTGTTTTACGGTATTTTTTAAAACAATTTTCTACCTATAAAGCTGGAATTAAGTGCACAAAAATCAAAGGTGGGTCCTTTTTTCCCCTTAGGGCACATAGTAAACAGTTAATAGCTAGCTCACTCCGACCAATTATCTTTTCTAATACCGCTACGTATGGTCGTTACCCTCACTAGCGAAAAACCGACAAAATGGCGCCTAACCTATAGGTCTGCCTAAACCACAAAATACAGTTCAGACAAATTACTAAGACTGGGGACTAAAAATCTCGTAGACTAACTACATGAAAAGGAAATCATTTAGAACAAGGAAAAAGTTAGAAAATATACATAATGCTTTTTAATTGTGGAGACTGTATTAGTATATTTAATTTACACAAGTTTTTTTACGTAAAAATTTTTGACATTTAATTAATATTTTAATGGGGATGTGGTGTTCACCAAATCCAAGTACTCAAATAAGTACATTTTATGCGTTTTAATGAATTTTGTGTTTTACGAAGTCCTAACGTCCCCCCCCCCTTTTTTTTTTTTTATTGTTGAAACCAACCTGCTACCAATCCTAGTTACATAGTAGTCAGTCATTAACAGTGTTGTCAGATCTGGCGGACTTTTTATTCAATAATGTCACTAATTTTGAGGAGTAATATTTTATATACATAATGGACTACCAATCTCCGAAGTGATCAGGCAAACGTTATAATTGAAAATTACTGGCGTTATAGATTTCTTCTACAAAGTTAAATTAATGTACACAGACTGAGCATTTGCAGCAAAGGTTGTAAAGTTGGGCTATTCCTACAAAGTATTTCATTCATCATGCATCTGACACGACGTCATAACAGGTATAGAAAATACATACAGATTTCCCCCATCAGTGGTAAGACGGTAAGAGTTTTTAATCTAAATTCTGAAAGAAGTAAGGTGCTGGTTTCAAACCCAAGTCGCGCTCGTTACGCTTGCCGTTCGGAGAGTTTCTTGTTTTCTCAGCAACTCGCGTACTGACAAGGACCCTTGTCATAACAACGGAGGCCATTTACACGGAGTTTAAGTTCAGTTAGAAATTTGATTTGGCAAAGTAGTCGGATAAAAGGTTTAAACAACATTAATTATTTCAGCTTGACGTTAATCTAAATAGCCTAATAAAATTAATCTTATAGCAGTTGCATCAAATTAAATGGCTAGTTCCTGCTGCATCCCGTTTGTACGTAACAGAAAAATCTGCTTGTTACAGTGGAGAATACGAAAAAAATTATTAAAAATAAATTGCTTTATCATCTTAAGTCATTTTTTGACACTTGGACTAATTAGATTTAGACCAAGTGCTTAAAATGAATTCCGAACTATTACGATCCATGTCTGAAACACTATTCGAACCCGGCACCTGTCAGAAAAAAAGAACTTTTTTATTTAAATTGAAAATGAATAAACAAAGATAAATTACCTTAGTCATGGCAGTAGCTGAAGATCCCTTGCTTACAGGTTCATTGGTTACTTGGACTGCCAAGTGAGGATTATCCAATAAGGGCCAAGCACCGGCAACTCCACAGGTTTGGAGTTCGTCGTAAAAAGTCCTCAAATGTGGATCACCGAAAAGTGAGCAGTGGCTGAACGAGTCACCAGCAACTCGATAGTTGGCACACTCGTGGTGAGGTCTCGGAGGTCTCTTGTGCTGGCTACCTCTGTTGCTCCCAGAATTCTGGGGACCTTTTTCGATCACTGAATCGCAGCCGTACAAGTGGGTCCACTTGGCGACCAACGACTGGACAGTGTGGTACGCCAGGTCGCCCCGGCAGGAGCGTCCAGTGGCTCTCACACAGCTAGCGTAGTTCCTAAGTAGGGCACAATAACGAAAATTGGATCCCTGTGCAACGTTTTCCTCCTCCAGGGAAGATGTATACTGACGAGAACACTGTGCGACGCGGCACTCGCATTTAACTGGAAAAGGAAAATAAACACGCCATTAAAGTATGCAATGTTAAAAAAAATAATAATAATTACAGATATTTAAATTTGTGCAAATTTTAGCACAATTCATGTCAAAATTTCAAAACAAATTTTAGTTTTACTATAAGAGTCTGATATTAGGTCTTTAAATATATTTGTGGAAACGTTATATTATAGACATTACATTCATCTTACTTTGCAGCAATTCTTTGTATAAATGCATAGTATTTTTGATAAAAACGAGATGAAAATTATCTGACATAATGAAAACTGGTAACTGATATTGGTCATTGACTGGACACAAGTGAGAATACTAGTAGTAAATAAATCTAAAACTCAGTTCATGAATAATGAAGAGAGGTACGAATCAGAATACTGGTAAAACAAAAAGTAATTCTTGAACGAATCAATTATAAACCTAATCTTTTCAATGCCAATTATTATTATAAAAATTGTATAAACTGTTCACTTAACATTAGCCCTTTTTTAATTATTATTTACTTAAGAAAATGCACGAAATTTACTGATGTTAACAACTGGCATGATTACAAATCGAATGTTGTATTTCTTTTCTTTCTTTTGTTAATAATGTACTTTCACATGCTGCTAGTAGTGTCAAATCAGCCTAAGATGGTTTTTATATTATATTATACGCTTGAATATTTTTATCTTTTATGAAGGGAATTAATTAATAGTATCATTCGATTTTAAAATAACCGAATTACGCTTCCTGAAAATTTAACGCGGTACAAATAAATAAATTTATAGAATAAAACAGGGTTAAAAGTAAGTGAGAAGTTAAACAACTCACACCGAAAATCAAATGAAAATGTCAAATCTGAAGCTTTTGCAAAAATGCCTTTGCCTTCACAGAAAAATGTAAAACGTTCAAAGTCCTGAATTAAATTTCCAGCAAATTATATTAAATAAATAAATTAAAAAGCATTAAAAAGGAAATGTTATGAAAAAATATAAGCAAAATGTATCAGAAACAGGGTTGGATTTCGAAACTGGTTTAGTACAGGCCCAACAAATGATTTTTAAAGCGTAGAACTTGCAATTATCCAGAATTTTCCAAAACATATACACTGGTGGACAAAATTAAAGCAACAACCTGTTTTCCCGTTCTCTTCTTTTGCACATAATGTTTAAACATATAAACATAAAATTTGGTTGGCCTGTTCGTTATCATATTATTAACCGAATTTTATGTAACTTTAACATAAGAATAATTTTTAAGCTAATAAATATTCATTTTTCTCTCAAAAGTAAGCTTTGGAAAAAATGAAAAATTTCAATAATTTTAAGAAAGAATAACACGTAATGAAAAGTGGTGTTAAGGAGATACGTAAAAACGCACATGCCTTGAAATGTTAATACAGAAAGAAAAATTCTGATTTAGTTTAACTTTTCTTTTACTTTTATAAAGGACTTTAAAAAATATATATAATTAATAATTTGTAAACTATGAGCACCACCAGAATAATACAATACAAATTTCGATAAATAGTTTTATAATGAACATCTTATTCAATTTTCATGTCTGTATATATATTTTTTTAAAAGTTATTCACATGCGAATAAAGGAAGAAAAAAAAAAAAAAAACAGAAAAGTGAATACAGGTAGAAAGATTTTGGTTGTAATCTAACATATAGATGCGTGTGCATCGTCACCTATCTGTAAGGCATCCCTATGACCATGAGTGTTCTTCCCAAAAATTATTGAAATTTTTCATTTTTTCCAAAGCTTACTTTTGAGAGAAAAAATGAATATTTATTAGCTTAAAAATTATTCTTATGCTAAAGTTACATAAAATTCGGTTAATACTATGATAACGAACAGGCCATCCAAATTTTATGTTCATATGTTTATTTGTTTAAAAATTATGTGCAAACGAAGAAAACGAGAAAACAGTTTACTCCTTTAATTTCGTCCACCAGTGTAATAATGAAAATTAAAAGAGAAAAATAAAAATATTTTTTTTTTCTTTTGCTCAACTCTTCCACAATTAGAAATATCTCCTTTTAAGGGGATTCTCTACTTATCATTTCTGAAAGCCAGGTTTATTCTACGGGGAATTTTGCCTAGTTATAACTCATTAACTTATTCATGCTTTTGCATTCAGAAAATTCACAAATGTGAAACAGTTATCGCTTTCTAAAAATTGATTTTCTTAATTTTCAAGATTTCATTTTAAAGCTAAAAAATGTAAAATTTCCCATTGTGAAAATTCACATTTTACTACTTCAAAATAAAATAATAATAAAAAAAAAAAATCAATTTTTAGAAAGCGATAACCAACCTGTTTAACAGTTGTAAATTTTCTAAATGTGGAAAGGAATTTAAAAATATATAGTAGTTAATGAATTATAATTGGGCAAAATTATCCTTAAACAATCAGTAGAAAGTCCTCTTAACCCCTTAACGCGCGCTGTCCTCGCTGCGAGGACGCAAAATTTAAGATCCAGGTGCAAAAATTCATCCCGGAAATTTTTTAGCAAAAATTTACGCTTATAACATATCAGAAAAGGCCGGTTTTTTTTAACCTTAAAATTTAAAATTTCTTTTAGTTTAATTTAGTTCATGAATTCCGGTGGCAGTATAATTTAAATGATCAGAATTGTCTTGCGCCGCAAAGGGTTAAGAGCGGACAATACCTAATCTCGCCGGCAGCCTTGGCCCATGTTATTCTATGGGAAAATTTGTTTACATAATTACTCATTACCTAATGAATATTTTTCAATTCTGTTTTCACATTTAGAAAATTCATAAGCGTTAAATTAGTACTTGTTTTCCAAAAATTGATTTTTTTAAATTTTAGTATTTCATTTTGCGACTAGAAAATGAGAAAAATGCATTTTGTGAAAAATCGCATTTTTTAACTCAAAATTAAAATGTTACAAAAAAAAAAAAAAATGATTTTTTCAAAAATGAGTACTCATTTAACGTTTATGAATTTTCTGACTGCGAAAACAGAATTAAAAAATATACATTAGGTAATGTGTAATTGCGGAAACAAATTTTCCCATAGAATAACATTGGCCACGGCTGTCCGCGGGATTAGGTATTGTCCCCTCTTAATGTGGGTAATAGGAAGCAGCAGAATTTTCAAGATTGGTTTAAATAGAACAATTTATTTATTTTTATTGTTTTTGATACAATATGTAGTTTTACGCAGTTAATGACAGTTCTGGACAAATGGATTTTCGACCGCTGCATCCAAAACCATAACCAAAAAAAAGGCAATTTGAATTTGAAATTAAGATTTAAAAATAATTCTTTACTCATTTGATACTAAACTTGCTGATCAACTTTGTTTGGGCAAAATGTCATTGATCAGATCAAAAAGTTATCATAATACATAAATAGAAATTAACAAATTATTTCTAAGATTTTATTTCTGATCAAAATTACAAATGTTTTACAAATGAACGATTTTTATTTTTGAATGTCTTTTCCTGCGTCGCTTCTAAATTTTTTTAGTGAATTCATGGCATACATAAATTAAGACACTTATAAACAAATTTCGACTGGACATATTTTTTATAGGTTATCAGTTTAATATGTGTCATAAAAAGAATCAAATATACAGTCTTTAAACTTTTTTTTTCTCCTTCGGCCTACACATTTTCTCTTTAAATTCGAGTCACTACAAGAAAAATGTACAAGAGAAAAATTGCTACTAATGGAAGATGACCCAGAAGGACAAGACAGACAAGCTGGCAAGATTTTGCTTCGCCAATCGTCGCCTGAAGGCGGCTAAGACAGCGAACTCCTTTTTTGGACAGGACAAAAACTTCAAGTTACCAAGAGTTCTGCGAAAGTAACCCGGAATGGAACGGGATTCTCGTGAGTTCACGTCAGATCGCAAGATTATCATTGATGATAATGTCTTGGGATCGTCTGCTGATAAATGGGCTTTATTTTGCTTCAAACCTTTTTTTGAATGGAGGCATTAAATGGAAAAGAATGTGTTTGTTGGTTATCGTAAAGTCATAGTAATACAAGTGTATACACAAATTCCACATAAGTGGCTATTGCGATATTATTCTTCAGGCAAAATTAGTACACACTTGTTTGCATTGAACGTGATAATAGATTTATTTTTTTAATTTAAAAGGATAATATTTGAAATTTTTGTCTATGGTTTTCAAGGCCTTAGCTAAGAGACGGGCGGGGGTTCAAACAACCCTGAAATTTTGCAGATTTATCAAAAATTTTGGAATTTTTTTTGCACTCATTTACTTAACATTATGTTATAAAATTTTAATCCTCTCCGAAACTTTTTTTCTGGCTACGATCTTGATGGTTTTGGGATTATCGAACGTTAAATGGACTTTATTTTGCTTCAAGCCTTTTATTAATTTACTAATTTATTATTAAAATTACACAGAAAACAATATGCTTGCTGGTTATAGTAACATAAGTAATAAATACCATTGAATATATGTGTATGCACAAATATACCACACAAAGCAAATATTGTATTCATCTGGCAAAATTATTATAATTTTCCTAATTGAAAAAGAGAATATTTGAAATTTCAATCCAAAGTGCTGAGATTGTTGGCAACAAATAGCCCATTTTTTTCCCCTTCCGTTTCATATGCATATGAAAATTCAAATACTGAATACGATAAAATGAGCTTACTTTTAAAACACAAAAAATTAAAGAAGATTGTTAAAAAGATTTATTCTTGCATTTGAATTCTTATAGTCTGTACTATAAGTTGTCTTATACTGTAAAACCCATTAGCAGAAACGGTGCAGCACGGCAGCTCGTGCTGCAGATTGTTTTACCCTTCTGCACATAAATCTATAAATTCAAAAAAAAAAAAAAAAAAAAATTGACAGGCTTAAAGATACAAATATAATTTGCATTATATCTCTAGATTACTGTACTTATTTCATATTATTTGCTAATGCAAATTTTGAATATTTTATGAATTGCTAATACTTCTTGTAATACCAAATTTTGGTCCAACATTCCCGGAATTGCAGATAAATTTCGTTTAGCTGTAGACAGAATTCTGCTACTGGGCTGTAAAATAAAGAATTCTTGCTGTCACCTAATGTTCAAAACAATATTTGAATTAAGATTGGCAGATTAGGCGACAGGCAAGGAAACTAAATGGGAAATTTTTGGAATGGGGTGGGGGTGGAGCACTGAGGATCGTGCATTAAAAGAAAAAAAGATATAAATTATTTATAATATGAAATAATTCTTTAAAATACGGAAGAGAACAAAACAAAATCTGTGTAATATTCCTCCTGAAGATTTATTTCGAAATATTAATAAATACTGCAGCTGTCTAAAGTCTTGAGTATTGCGACGGTATGACGGTAATAATAAAACATACTCAGCTTCAGTGGAAAGTCGTTGTTCAGGATCAACTTGCAATAAACCCATCATCGATTTTAGACGAGTGGCGTCAGACAATATCGATTATCTTTATTTGATCAATCATATGCACCTGTCTTTGGGAAAGCATAATAACTAAGAATGATTTTCCTAAATGCTACAAAACTAAACTGCTCTATACTTAACTTACTTTAAAGTGATGCTTTAATTATGCTCAGTTCGATGCAATAACTGACGTATTTAATTTGGCTTAACTAAATGCAATGATTATAAATATAGTGATGTATTACAATCAAGTTTTATTTGTTTATTTTTCTGGAATATCCGTTATTAATGTTTTGACTTTATCCTTAAAACGTTCTCCTCCCCCCCCCTCCACACACACACGCACACCTAACACAACAAGGTTTAATTAATTATTATACCAAATTTTGCTCAAAATAAAAAATTTTCATTTCATTAAAAAAAAAAAAAAAAAAAAAAAAAAAAATGGTTTTTATAGAAAAATGGAAAATGTATCATTCGATAGTACAAAATTGAAAAATTCGATGGTGAAAATTGATATTCTTACAAACTTCAGTGTTCTTTTTTTTTCTTTTTAAGTAAGTCAAGAAAGTATACAGTTGATGTCGAAGACAATTTAGAGATTCATGTACAGGAAAATTAAGAAGAAAAAATATCCCGTATTTGACACCTGAATAAGTTTAATTATAAATTCCGTATACCTTTGTGAATGAAAATAAACTTGTAATAATTTTAAATAAAATTATAGCGAACATCTTTAATGAAAAAAAAAGAATGAAAGAAATATCGATAAATTCATGTTGTTCTTCATTCAATTCTTATCTCGGCTGCATACGCGATATAGGGGGAAAGAAAAATCGCAGATCATATCCACTTCAAACGTATTCCAGCTGATGGTTCAGTTCAATACACAAAAGTTAGTCGCAAAAACAAAGCGATAACAGAAGACAAAGAAAAGGCCACGTGTCACAGAAATGAAGGCGATAAAAGTTTGTTATCAAAGGTGAGTGGGGCAGTACAAGATGAGCCTATAACAACAGCGCAGATAAACAATGAAATAAATAACCGGATATCATTTAAAATCTTCTGGACCCGATCAGATATAGCCATTCATTAAGCTCTTGTTTTTTTTTTTTTTTTCTTTTCTGTAACAGTATATAGTAAAACACTGTTTATACGTCTCTCTTTTGTATGTATTTTACGTCTATGCATCAATTTAGAGTCTTGATCCATTCCTATTCACTTTAAAATAAAAATACTTCGTTTATATGACGCAAATATCGGTTATACAGTGTTGGCCAAATTATATATATATATATATATATTTATAAAATGATAATTTTTTATTACAAAATTATTATTTAGACGTAACTAATTGTCGTTATCTTGCACATAAAACTAAAACTGAGAATCAAAATGTGCAAAATAGTAACTTCATATTTGGTATGTCCTCCTTTTGCCGTCAGGGAGTCTGTATTCTTTTTGACACCTCTTCAATGAATTGCCAAAAGAAGACATGCCAAATATTAAATTATTTTTTTATCATTTTTTCTCTGTTTCCCCGTTATTAATTTTCTTAAATTTCGTTAAAAACTTCCTTTTTTATGAGATTAACGAAAAAACATCCAATAAACTTAATTTGATTATTAATGCTTTATCAGACAATCAATACTTCAGACGACTATTAAAGATTTTTGATTACAAAATGAACATCAATCATTTAATAATTAGTACCTATGTACCTAATATCTAACATACCGCGCCCTGGTAAACTAAAAATAAATGCCATTTTTGAGTTATTTGTAAGAAAAATGTGCATGAAGTGATCCAAAGTGCACGAAAAAGTGTCACATCTCTGAGTTGCAAGTTATCTACCTGAGAGGCATTTATGCCAGTTTTATTGTAGGCTAATCAATACTTTATCGTTCTCTTTAAGTAGATTGATTTTTCTCAATCACTGCGTTTTATAGTTGTGTCACTTTTTTTGCCGGGGAGCAATATGCAATCTATATTATACTATGACTCAAGGTCAAGATTATATCTGTATTTGTACTTACGCTATGCAATCATATTTGGTATTTAAAGTCTGCGATTTTCCTTTTTCTCACTTTTCTGATTGTTATTTAATCTTAAAATTTATTACTTTCACCATAAATACTACCACGAGATAATGAACTAACAATTAAATTAAGAAATTTAGAAACTTTTAAACAAAATTGCATTTCTATAGAGTTTAAATTCATAAGAATAAAAGATGTTTTATAAAAATTTTATCATATGTACACAGTTTTATGTCAGTCCCTTGAAAGACGTGTAAACGGTGCTTTACAGTGCTTTTTATTAAAAGTCACATAAATGAAAAACTTTAAAATGTTTTTCTTTTTTTCTTTAATCTGTGAATATCATGAATCACAAGGTTACATATACCAAAAATATTAACAAAGAATGAAAATCAATTATGTGTCAAAGCCTGTAAAACGATCTTTACAGCAAGAGTAGCGTGTGCAGGGAGAAGCCACACTAAAATCCTATTTGAGTCAAATCAACAAAAAGTATTTAGGCAATACTACAGATTGTAATTTAATTATTTTAGATTCTCTACGTACTTTTTATGTTCTAATTATTTAATTATAATACATAGATTAATTTTTTGCAAAAGATGGTTACGTATTGCAGCAAAACATGTTTATTTTTGTATTATTTTTATTTCAATACTACCAGTTAGAGAGTTTGTTAACAAAAGCGGAGAGGAGTATTCCTTGTAAATTAACAATTCATATTGTGGGCGTAATTGTCAATTATAATGTTATTCACCATAAAATATCTTAAGAGAAAGGATAAATGAAATTCAATATCAGTTATTTTAAATCAGAAATAATGACGCAACAAATTTTTCTACTGACTGAAAAATGTAGTTAAGAAAAATATGCATAAATGGAAAAATGATGTTTTACTTATTTTGAAATATTTTAGAACTGAAATATGTTTAATATTTTAATTCGCACCATTCAACCCCACACATCACAAAATTCCACTTCATATTAAAGAGTTTTTTTCATAAAATTTAAATTCCGAAAATAGTTTCAAACAAACCAAATACAAAATGGCTGGCATTTGATTTTTTATATTTCCCCCTAACTTTTCCAGGTCATTTTCTTTCATTTTGGAACTACATTTCACAAATCGTCCTTTTTTGTCTCGATTTTTTTTTTTTTTTTACTTATTTTTATTTATTCAAGATTTAGTCAAAAATTCCCTGACTTTTACAAATTTGAATCAAATTTCCGGTATTTTCTGGCGTGGTCAAAATTCCCTGATTTTCTGTTTTTCCAAGTTGCTAGCTACTCTGAAAGAAACAGTTTTACAAAATTTTTCCACTCCTGAACCCCGTTTACAAAATTATAACAAATTCTTAAATTTATTTATTTCATTTAATGAAATATTATTCGCTTTATGTGAAATATACGTCTTGATACTAAACATAAAATATCGTGACAGTTAAAATTGAAGGTTTTACACGTTTTTCTTTCTTTTTTTTTTCCCCCACTTTCACAATTTGCCTCTGGACTACAAAGTAATAAATGTCACACCTATTTCTTCATTATGTAAGATTTCTGGAGGTAAAGGTAGCTTGATCCATGATTGTAAAATGAAGTATTATTCCATACAAAGAGTTTTATTTTGGAAGAGAAAGGGTAAAAAAAAAAAAAAAAATAAATAAAAAAAAAAATAGTGCATTGTACGAGGAAGGTGATTGATTGATTGTTTTGATTCAGTAGAATCGATGGTATAACGAATTTCTTTAAAATTATTTTGTTGCGGTTAATTTAGATGCATCTTACATTTCTTAGAGGTATTTATTTCGTCACGATTATTCCTTTCTTTTAGGACCTAGATGCCACACCGGCTTTCTTAGTCCAATATATTCTTCAGATGTTATTCTCATATATACTCTCTAAATTATATGGTATTTTGTATTTGACGTTAAAAAATATTGGATTTTCATCGACATAAAAATACTGAAAACAGAATAGTAAACAAAACTAAAAAATCTGGAGTGACTCCACTCGACTTTCCGAACATTGAGTAATTAACAGTTTTGTAGATAAAGTAAAGAAAGAGTAGTTGTTAAACAAACAAAAGAGAGAAAACCATAATAGAGTGTTTGAGTATTTTTCTCCATCTATTACACGTTGTTTTATTTAACGCTACTGAACTTTGAGCCCATAGATCATAATGACAAAGAAATTTTCGTTGTGTCCCTGTAAAAACCTATAAATGTTAGATTCACCAAAATGCTTATAGTTAGTGCAACAGTGATTTATAATACTCATATAAATTTTCAGCTGAATTCAATAAGGCGTTTAGATGCTATCGTACTTTTAAAAATTTAGTCCCATAGGCCATAATGATAAAGAATTTTTCTTTGTGTCCCTGTAAAAAAACTGTAAGTGCTAGATTCACCAAAATCTATACAGTTAGTTCAACTGTGATCTATAACATTTGTACAATTTTTTTGCTCGGATTAATAAGGCGTTTAGACACTATCACATTTTTAAAAATTTGGCCCCATAGGCATAATGATAAAGAATTTTTCTTTGTGTCCCTGTAAAAAAACTATAAGTGCTAGATTCTCCAAAATCTATACAGATTGAGTATTTGTGATCTATAATATGTGTATAAAATTTTTGCTCAATTGAATAAGGCGTTTAGATGCTATCGCACTTTTAAGATTTTGCTCCCATAGGCCATAATGATAAAGAATTTTTCTTTGTGTCCCTGTAAAAAAACTATAAGTGCTAGATTCACCAAAATCTATAGGGTTCGTACTATGGTGACTTACAATATGCGTACCAACTTTCAGGTTAATCGAACGAAGCGTTTAGACGCTAGCGTGTTCACCCACAGACATACACACATACATACACACATACACACACACATACATACATCATCGTAAAAATAGTGAAAACGGACTCAGGGGACCTCAAAACGTATAGAAACATCAAAATCTCGAATTCGGATTTTTGACATGATTACAATACTTTCCTCACTATAGTGTTCGGAAAGTAAAAAGAAATTTACTTCAGGAAATCGGTGAAAATGCCACAGTTACGAATCTGGCGAACAGGCTTGTTTATTAATACTATCAATTATTGAGTTTATAATGACCACTAGTACAATTAACTTTAGCAATTCAATCGATTATCGATTTTTTTTTTTTTAATTGCATTCAATTGTTCTCGACGAACTATTGAACTCAACTTCTGGTACCATGTACCAAAGAAACAAAATTAAGTAATAGAACATATAAGGTTCCTTTTTTTTTTTAATGCTAAGATCCATACGTAAAGTGTTATAGTCTTGATTTTTACAAAACATTTCTTAGATTTTCAAAATAAGATTTTAAATGAATATATGCATATATAAGGATATTATTTACGTAACGCTTTATTTAATTTCATATTTTTTTGCTTTTTAGTTTGTATTATTTTTTCGATTTAAAGAGTAAATGAACGCAGCTTTGTGTAAATAAACTATTAAGTCGGTTTCAGCAGACTTCGCAGACAGACACTGTTTGTGAAAAAGTAAAAATATCACGATTTATAAAATAGTATTTTACAACGCAATGACAGCTAAATGCATTTTCCGATTCATTCGACTTAGTTAACACGGAGTGTAATGTAAATTGTAATTAATATGGGCGAAAAACACAAAAATAATAACAGATGGGGAATGCGGTCCTCTTTTTCTTTTCTTTATTTTTCCGAAAGTTGCGTAGAGAAGGGGTAGCATAGCCCATTCCCGCTTTCGCTTTTAATGATAACCGGTTCTGAAAGCCTTCATTTGGCGAAAAAAAGAAAGCGCCAAGACACACGGAAAAAGCAAACCATGCAAGTTGAAATAAAATCAAAACCAAGTGTTTTGTTTTGGAAGGTTTAATGTGAAAAGAATATCGTTACTAAAGGACGAGATTTTGAGCCGTGTCAATATCTTTATATATCGAAAATAAAATATTATATGATAAAAAATACACATCCCTCTTGTTGATTTTGATATCTATGCATTAATTAATAGCAGGAGTAAAGAGAAGTCATCAATATAAAGTCAAATCAAGGGCATTACTAAACAAATTTCGCAATCCAAAACCAATTTCATTTTTGTGAAAATTTTCCTTTACTACTTGAAGATTATTAAAATTACAAGTATGATAACTTGAGATAGTATTAAAATAACTCTAATTAAATTCCACACGAAACAATATATAAGCAACATGCTTTTCTGTAAACACATGCTATGCATTATTATTTTACCATTAAAGTGCTCACAGACATAAATAAAAGATGAATGCAGAGAAATTTTGGAGCAAATAGATAAAATAGGTACTGTTACAGAAAATTGATTTAAGCTTCAAAGAGCAATTTAGTTGGCTGGTTTGTTAAATGAAACGAATGTGCTAGATTATATATTTCATACATTAATTGTAGACTTTTAAATAAACTATTTCCGCTGAAAACATTTTTTTTTTTTTTAATTGAGGCATTCAGTTTCATAAAATTATAGATAGTAGTTGATATAATAAACTTTTAAATATTTTATCTGTTAGATACAGTTATTAAAATCGCTCATATCTTTTACGAGGAATAAAAATATGCATTTAAGGATTAAATTACAAGACTAAAAGGGGTAAAAAAAAATATTTAAAAAAAAAAGAATTTTTAATTTACATTCTTAATAATTTACATAATACAGTATTCAGGAAGAAAGACCTTCGACGACGTAATATTCAGAAAATAAAATACTTCTGAGGAACAGAACTTTGACAAAAATAAAAAATTATCAATATCGAAATCAATAATCAAATACAATGACTATATATATTGTATTAGATTTTAGACCACCAAGATGTTTACTAAAAAATCGGGAGAAAAATAATAAAATAAATAAACCAAATTAATTTTATTATATTATAAAATCGTATTTCATGTTCATGGTATATCGCTTTCAAATCCGAAACAAATCTTGGATTTAACAAAATTAAAATGCAAAAGCAATAAAATTGAAATGCGAAAGCAATCTCAATACAATTTAGACCGGATCAAGATGTTTACTAAAAAATCGGGAGAAAAATAATGAAATAAATAAACCAAATTAATTTTATTATTATAAAATCGTATTTCATGTTCATAGTATATCGCTTTCAAATCCGAAACAAAAATTTCTTGGATTTAACAAAATTAAAATGCAAAAGCAAAAAATTAAAATGCGAAAGCAATCTCAATTCAATTTGAAATTATGACTAATTTTAAAGGGACACGAGACGTTGAAATGAATTATTTTTGTTTTACATTCCACTGCTCCTCAAATCAAGTCCTCCCATAAAATCTATTATCTTTATGTTTATGCATAAGAGTGTGTTTTAAATAAAAAATAATTTTCCGAGATGAAAAGGTTTCTTTTTATAGGAATAATAATACAAAATAATGCCCAATTTTAAAATTAAATGTTCCACGCTTATTCTAAATTATTTTAAAGCTCCAACTTTTTTTTTTTTTTTTTAACTGTGTGCCGTTTGTATGTAACTGACCACATCTGTGCATTGAATTTTTTATATCTCAATTACGGCATCAGCTACAAACAAAAAAGTTTTAAAAATTGAAATCTTCATGGCTTTTTGTCATGCGACTTAATTTTAGAATTCGTAATAAATGTAATATCTTAATTTCAAAACGAATGCCAACTTTCGTGACAAATATACTAATAAACATCCACATAAATTTTAAAGAGGACTGTGTGAAAACAAATTAACAAGAAGCATTATAAGTAACTAATTATTCCCGAAATTCGGAACCCAAGAAAAATAAATTTAAAGTTTAAAATTTTGTAAAAAAAAAAAAAAAAAATAAATAAATAACACAGGTTTACAAAAATGAAGTTCACAAAATTTGATTTGATGATTTCAGCTGATCTTTATGTTTTTTGATATGCTGAAACCGAAAATGCAACCCATTTTCCTCCATCACGTTAGATTTTTGTCAATACAGGGTTTATCGACACAATTTCTTACATATGCCATCATAACAATACGTTGGTTGGTTGGTTGATATGGTTTTAAGTCGCACTAGTGCTTCACAATTATAAAAATAGGTATCTGTGACTGATTAATCATGGAAACATACTATAAAACTTACTATATACAGTGAAACCTCTCAAGTTGGACACCCCTCTAAGTTGGACGCTTTTTCTCGGAACGGAATGTATCCATTACCTTTATGTCTAACCCCTATAAGTTGGACACCTCTTTAAGTTGGACACTTTTTCTTGGAACCGCAGGTGTCCAATTTAGAGAGGTTTTACTGTAGTTATATTGGTGGAAGAGTAATGGAAGAAATTGTATAGGCATCTTGTATTGGCAAAAATCTATACGTGATAGAGAAAAACTGGCTTCATTTTCGGTTTCAACACACCAAAAAACATAAAGATCAGCCAAAATTATAAAATCAAAATTTTACATGTTGACCTGTGTAATGGTTAACGACCTGTCGATTGATATTATTTTTAATTATAACATAGCTTTGTAAATTCTATAATAACTATCAAGATATTTTTTAATTGCACCAGTTTTGATATTTTTTATCATCCCGTGTCCCCTTTAAAGAGAAAAAAATACTACATAGTTGTTAAAATAAAGGAAAATCTGTGATTTTTAAATTGCTTTCCTAGACATAAATATATATTTTGGATAATAATTAAGACATATGGTTATGTGCTTATGATTTATGTTTAGGGGTTACAATGAGGCAAGTATAATAATAATCAGAAGAAATACTTATTAGTTAAAATAACTTAAAAGCTAATGTTTATAAACATATGCGTGTCTGTAAGGAAGGTTCCCACATAAAAAGATTTGGCTTTTACTTTATAAATAAAAGGATAAGGATGATGATAACAATAATAATAATGCAATATATATATTTTTTATTATTATAATTACGATACTGAATCATAATACCCAAAATAATCAGAATAAGTCTCTCATTACTTTTAAAAATCAAAGACAAATTATACTTTAAAGTACAACAGACGAATAAATTAAAAATAAAAAAACATGTATTTAAAGAAATGATAACCTTTCTTAAATTATAAAATTAAATGATGAGTGTTAAGAAAATAATTACAAAAAAAGTATTTTATTATTTTTTTCCAAGAATTTAAATTTTCTAACACATTTTGTAAAGTTATTGGAACTTATGACAAATTTTGTGCTTGTGTTTGGTTTTGTAAAATATTATTCTACAATGGATATACAACCTTACTTAGAAAAAAAATAATAGAAAGAATTTTATGATTTTGATAAGATAAAACGATTTTACTTACCTACGGGGATGATGATGACAAGCAGCAAGAGGACAACAATCGGGGCGTTGGCGGGGCCGCCGGAACAGCCAGTCCCCATCACGGCCCATCCCCTGGAATACAGAATCGAACGTCAACACCTGGACAACAGAAAAAATATTCCATGATCGAACAACATAAAACGGGTAGCTGCGGAGCAACTAGCGAAATTGAACTCTGAAAACTTCAGCAACCGCATCGTCTGACGGCGGAACGTCGAATGATTCGCAAAGCGAAGAGCAAGTTTTTCAAACGCACGAGGTTGAGGATGACAGGGAGGGAGCTTTCTTCTTTCCCCCGTTTTCGCTTTACTCTAAGGAAATGATTGGGAGTTAGCACCTTCAGATAGGACAAGAAATTTGAGATAAGATTTTTTTTTTTTTTTTTTTTTTTTGGTTACTGCTGGGATTGATAAGATTTTTTTCTCCCCTTGGTCCTGTTTTAAATATATATAGTATATATAAATATTGTGGAAAATTGATGTTAATGTTATTTTCATTTGATTGAGAGTCTACAGATAAACAGATAGATACAGTGAAAATGTTTTCTAAATGCTCACGATTTTATAAAATATTATTAGCAATTGGAAAAAAAAAAAAAATGATTAGTAAAATTAGTATTATATAATTCATTATAATACAGATCAACCGCTTCTACTAAAATAATAATAATAATAATAATAATAATCCTGTTACACCTCTCAAGTTACTTTAACATGCAATGGCACAAGAATTGATAAAATTTACTATGGAATATCAAACTAAAAGGAAGAAATGATATTAGAAAATTCACTAAGCTTCTTTTTTTTAATTGTTGAAAATAAAGGTTTTGTAAGTTCATAATTGCAGTGATTCAATATAGATTATTCATAAGGTTTTTCTTATAAAAGAAAAACCCAAAAACATACAACATTGAACTGAAGCAGAAACTTAATTCCAAATATCTCATCTTTTCTTTTCTTTTCTTTCTTTCTTTTTTTTCTTTTTTTTTTTTTTTTTTGGTAAAAAAGAAAAAAAAGCAAGCATGATAACTTTTACGAATTGGTCCTGTTCGGTAAGTTTTGATTTCAAAATCTTAATTTAATACTTTCGCTATAAATAGTAATTTATTTAGAAGCAAATTAATTCGTTCACAGATAAATTATTTGAAATTAAATACAGTCGTTTCCACTTAATCGGGTAACGGATAATCGAATACCCCGCTTATAAGAATATAAAGTTATAGAACTAATTTTTCCCCCATAGAAGTAATGTTAAATTTCCTCGTTTAAAGAAATATTTTTTACAACGCCACCCCGCTTAATCGCATAAATACTTAAATTTTCTTAAATAAAATTCCTCTATTTCTGGGCAAATTTTTCCTCTCATTCTCAAAAAAAAAAAAAAAAAAAAAAAAAAAAAAAAAAATCCGTTCTTTTTTTAAAAACCTTACGTAACTAAGGCATGCTCTTTAAACATGAGACGGTATTCCTGCCGAGGTGATAAAAATTGTTTTGCAAAAGCCAAATTTATAAATCAGCAACTGATGAGAAAATTAGAAATTAAAATACAAATTATCTCCAAGAGTTAGAAATCACAAATTTGAAAGTTTTCAGATGATTGAAAAAGAACTTTATGAACTCATAGATGTGGATAAAGATGGAGAAACAGAAAGAGATGAAAAGGAGTTTAATCTTCGAATAATATCCTTAAATGAAAGTGATAAAGACGAGCAAGCGAACGATCAATGAAGTTGCAAAATCCTTTAATATTATTCATCATCATTTTGAGTCTCATAGAAGCGATTATAATCTATTTATGTACTTTAGAAAAAGAAATCGAAAAATGTTTAGTTAAATCTATGCCAAAGTAATCAATCATAACTGTTTTTTTTTTTTTTAAGTAAAATTGTAAGTACACTTTATTTTGTATTTATTACAGCATTAATTGTATTTATAAATTACTATAATATTTTAACTCAGTAAAAGTTTAGTTAAATATTTAAATAAGAAAGAGGTATCGATCATTTATCTTTTCATGTAAGCATAAAATCATTATAGTTATGCATGTGATTGCGTTTCTAGTCTTCCCTGCATAATCGAATACCCGCTTAATCGAATTAATATAGTTGGAACGGTAGATATTCGTTTAAGCGGGGCCGACTGTGTACATGTATGAGGGAGTATCAATTTTATTTAGTTGTGAGAACTTTTTCTTCAGACAGCAAAAAAGCATTGTCATCATTTTTGCTGTGGACCACCACGAGAAGAATAATATTAAAAGAAATACGTCGAATTTAAAATGTATCACGTAAGAAAATAATAATAATAAAAATACACATTGTACGTCTGTTATATTCATTACACACATTTTAAAAATATTCCTCTCATGCTAAATTTTAATTTAGTTTATTTAGTTTGTTATTTTTTTAATAGAATATAGACATTATTATTATTATTATTATTATTATTATAGAGAAAAAAGAATGATCCTGTACCAAAAGAAAATGGTAGATAGTGCTCTGATTTAATGGTATTTTCTCGATTGTAAAAATTATTTTTTTCAGCTTTGTTTGTTATTAATTTTTGATAATTTGTTTCTTACTAATGAATATATATAATCTATATATATCTATATATCATTATACAATGATGGAAAATTAAACTATATATACATTTTTTTTTTTTTTTTTTTTTTTTTAAGGGCAACAAAAGTTTTTTTTGTTTCTTTTTTTTTTTTTTAGAGATTTTTTTATATCATGTTATAAATTATAACGCTTACTATATTTTAATAATATTTTCATAAAAATTCTCAATTCATTTACCATTTGAAAATATAACGCTCGGGGGATGATATTTATTTTATTGAATTTATGCTTTTTCTATCATTAATACATAAAAGTAATAATAAAAATTAATAACATGTTTTATTGTTACTATTATTACTGTTATAAAACTAAGTGTGCACGAATTTCGTTAGTCATTCATAAATGTATTTTCTATATACACAATTCAGTTTCTAGTACTACATCATTTTACTGATACTATTTAATTAAAGGAATTTATTACAATAGAATGATATTATAAGAATACAATATTATAGAAACGTATTGTTTTATACGAATTGTTACAAAAAAAGAATTAAAAATAGGCAAAAAAAAAATCGCCTTCTAAATTTTAAAATGTGTTCAGAAATATTGTTAAAAGTGATTCTTGGTACCAATTTATTATTTTAAAATCGTGAAAAGGAGCTGGCAAGGAATTTATAAACAATAACATTTTTTTTTTTTTTATTGTATAAAGAAGAGTGAGGAAGACCCACACTTAACAGAATTTATATATGTAATACATTTATGTTGTTTTACTTAGATAAGGCCATGGAGGTAGAAGAGAAATCCATTATCATGGATAACACAAAAACTATAAAAGTAAGCGCACCTTTTTTTTTTTTTTTTTAGTTAAAAATAATTTGATACTTGTTGGTCGCATGTTTAATATGCTCCATTAATGAACACTCATGATTTGTGTGTTTCTTATTAAAAAAAAAAATTGCATAAATCATAATATATATATATATATATTATTGAGAGGCAAATACAGCCTTATGTTTAAAAAAATGTTAGTGTAAAAATTAATTATTTAAAGCTGCGTTATAATAATAAATAATAAATAAATAATAAAATAAAATAAAATAAATAAATAAAAATGTGTTGAAAAAAAATCTCAATCACCAACTGAAATAACTTTTTTAAACTATATACGGCGATTCTATTTCCAATTGTCTGAGAAAGATTATTTTCATGGAGGGAAAATCAGGTTTTTATTACGCATCATTAGAGTATATCTGTTAGACAAACAAGCTCTACTAAATATATATACAAATTATAAAAAATCTCCTTTAAAATAAACCAGATGAAAAGAGACGCCAATCAAACACAGTTGGGCAAAAATAAAATCATAGTACACCCTTCCAAAATAACATACATCTTTTTCTAATGTAACACATACCCGACTAAACATAGTATTTTACTCACAAGCCCTTTAATTAAGGGACGGTCCCTACTACAAATCGGTGTCTACTTTTCCCACTACAGTAGAGGCTCATGCAAGGGAACGAAGAGCAGTAAAACCTATTCATCTTGCGCGGGCCCGCCCCTCACCGCCTTCTACAACAGAACGCGTTTGCTCGGTGTTTTCTTTTTTTCTGCATCTTTTTTCTTTTCTTATCTTTTTCTTTTTTTTCTTCATGGTTTTTCCTTGCAAGAGATGTGGGTAACCAGACAGGCTGCTTTATCGCTAAAAAGATACTACTGATATCGAGTTTTATTTTTATTGCGTTTCTTCTTTTAGAAAAGATTTTTTTTTTTTCTCTCTCTCTCTCTAGCTAGCCTTCACTGATTACGGAAATAAACGCTTAAAGAAATAAAAATAGTGAAACGTAATATAAATAAAATGTTAACTCATATTTGACAGAAATTTTGTTTTCAATATTTGTTTTCCGACAAAGATAGACATAAATTTGTTTTGATCTCTTAGTGATACCTTAATGGTGCTCTTTTTTGTTCATTGTGACAGAAAATTCCGTAAGCCGAAAATAAATTAAAATCCTATTAGCCCACAAAAGTTACTACTTTCAGTTTGCTGCAAAAGAGTCGGAATCTGTGGGCCACCTTGAATAAAATAAGATAAACACTTTCTATATTACTTAATACAGTTACAGAAAGGGAAAACAAAGAATTTAACTTAATTATAATGCATATTAAGGTTAAAAAAAAAAAAAAAAAAAAGTCATGCATCATTCATGCTATTATGTATACAATTTCTCATATTATGAATGATGTGATGTCAAGCTCATATTATCGCATGGGCAGACAATCTCCTAAATGTCTACTTAGGCCGGATCTGAGGACCGAGCTCGAGCTCAGGCCGAATCTTTTAATTTAGGCTCGTACTTCTTCTTCTTCTTTTTTTTTTTTTTTTTTTTTTTTAATAGTCGGGCTGGGCTGGTCTCGGGCTTACGGTTTTTCTTTCTTTCTTTATCCTTTCTTTTGTATGTACTCGGCCCCGGCCGGGCATGGATTAAATAAATTCTTTTCGGACCCTGCTGGCTCGGATTATTCATTTATTTTTCATTTATTGTTGTTTAACAAAAAAGGTAAATGATTAAGACCTTTCTTTAGTCATGATCTGTGATAATTTAACACAAAGATGCCTTCCCCCCCCACATTAAACAACACACACACACACAAAAGTATTTCCTCAGATGTGGTTTACAGAGTACAAAATTGACTTTCTTTCGACATTTAGTGCTATATTTTTCTGAGGTGAAAATCTTCTGTATTTAACATTGAAAACTGTTTTAATGAATAATAATTTTAATAAATAATTTGTACTGCGTACATTTGTGTACAAAAAAAACACAGAGGAGAGTTTTGCGATGGCCACTGCATAATAGTTTTTAAATATATTTGTTTGTTTGTTTGTTTTTTAAAGTTTTTTTTTTCTTCTTCTTCTTGTTCAGGTTCAAAAGCATTTGGTTTTACATTTAAACTGGAATGATTTACATTAGAATTTCCTTCGAAAGTTTCTATCCCTGGCTCTGGCAGAAAAAAATCCAGAGTGGAACAAAAAGCAATTTCGCTTTAAGGAATGGGAAGATAAGAGAGAATCATATTTTCATCAAAAGTAGTGTTTCTTCTATAATATTTAGTTATTTAAAATAACACCCCCCCTTTTTTTTTTCCCTTTCAAAATTATGAAAGATAAAGAAAATTTAGAACAAATTTCAATATTAAGCCCCATCTCCCCCCTTTTTTGTCCATAGCTGTAGTGTAGGCGTCTGTTGTTCTACCTGTTGGTTTTTGATTTAAGATAAGTTTAATTCTAACAAGCCTCGAAAGTTTAGAAACGGAGCAAATTCTTTCTATTACTTATATTTATTTATTCCATCGTATTTTCTTTCCTGAAATATTTAAAAATTAAATTTTGAAGAGCACAAAAAAGAAAAAAAAAAATCCCATACAAAATATTGGTTTTGAAACACCACCACTCTTGTGTACTTTTAAACATATAACGAAATAATCACTAACTTCTTTTCTGTATCTCGACTAGCGTTGTGGTGGAACTACATTTACAGAGTTATCTATATAAAATGGTAGAACTATGAATTTGACAACAAAGTTGGAGACAAATTGTAATTTGACGAGCATGCTACTCAAATTTGTAGACAAAATATTTATTTATTGTTTTAGAATGTATAAAAGTTATGTCACAGATCGTTTCGGAAAAATTAATGCCAAAATATTCTTAAAGAAAGAAAGAAAATAATAATAATAATAATTCTGTCGTCAAATTTGTGTTAAGTAACGAAATAATTAGTAATTTCTTTTCTGCATCTCGACTAGCGTTGTGGTGGAACTATATTTACAGTTATCTATATAAAGTGATAGAACTATGAATTTGACAACAAAGTTGGAGACAGATTGTAATTTGACGAGCATGCTACTCAAATTAGAAGACAAAATATTTATTTATTGTTTTAGAATGTATAAAAATTATGTCACAGATCGTTTCGGAAAAATTAATGCCAAAATATCCTTAAAGAAAATAATAATAATAATTCTGTCGTCAAATTTGTGTTAAGTAACGAAATAATTAGTAACTTCTTTTCTGCATCTCGACTAGCGTTGTGGTGGAACTACGTTTACAGTTATCTATATGAAGTGGTAGAACTATGAATTTGACAACAAATTTGGAGACAAATTGTAATTTGACGAACATGCTACTCAAATTTGAAGACAAAATATTTATTTATTGCTTTAGAATGTATAAAAGTTATGTCACAGATCGTTTCGGAAAAATTAATGCCAAAATATCCTTAAAGAAAGAAAGAAAATAATAATAATAATAACAATTCTGTCGTCAAATTTGTGTTAAATAACGAAATAATTAGTAACTTCTTTTCTGCATCTCGACTAGCATTGTTGTGGAACTACATTTACAGTTATCTATATAAAGTGGTAGAACTATGAATTTGACAGCAAATTTCGAGACAAATTGTAATTTGACGAGCATGCTACTCAAATTTGAAGACAAAATATTTATTGTTTTAGAATGTAAAAGTTATGTCACAGATCGTTTCGGAAAAATTAATGCCAAAATATCCTTAAAGAAAAAAAATAATAATAATAATTCTGTCGTCAAATTTGTGTTAAGTAACAATTTCTTTCCAATCAAATTGGAAGCCGAATCACTTATCTGAAAAATGTGGGATACAAAAATCATATCCCAAGTCGCTTCGGAAAAATACTACTATAATATTCTGATTAATTTGAAGTGGCGTCAGACAAATTTCATCATTATAATATAGATATATATATGTATATATATATAGAGAGAGAGAGAGATTATTTATTTATTTAATTATTTTTTTTTTTTTTTTTTTTCGGTAATAAATATATTAAGTAAGTCAATTATACAGAGTTAGTTGGAAAGTTTTTTTTTTTCTTTTCTTTTCTTTTTTTTTTTTTTTAAGAATAGAATTAAAGAAATAATTATATTTATTCAGTTTGCTTATTTTAAATTCTCTTGAATTTCTAATTGTAAAATTTCTGTAAAATCAGCAGTATTTCAGTTTTGTGTTTTGTTTTATATAGCAATTTTCGTACTAAATTTCGTTGTATATAAAATAAAAATTGAAAATAAATAAATTATTAAAGATTCTATTATGAAGATAAATGATTAAAAAATAGAAATTTCAGTCAAGAAAACTAGGATATTCGAAACATGTTTAGTTCTATTAAATTAGACTGAAAGGTAAACAGAAAAAAAGGGCGAGAGAAAAAAAATTATTTTAGAGAAATGTAAGATATCTGAAATATATTTAAATTTTATTAAATGAAAAAAAAAATTAGGTATAGAAAGAAAATTTTAGGTAAAATCAGTATGTTGTGGCCATCTTGAAGCTCTTCGATATTTTCTTATACAAATTCAGGCAGCACAAATTATTCAAGTTATTTATTAAAATTAATTTTCCGTGATGAATATAAACGATTTTCATCGCAGAGAAGTACAACTCGCAATTCCCAAAGAAAGTCAATATTGTGCCAACATCTGAGGATTTTTTTTTAATTAATTAACTAATTAATTTTTATTGTTTAAACATGAAACTATTTCATTTTGTTTGAAGCATGTTTAGATTCTATTAAAAGAAAATGAGAGCAAAACAGAAAATCTTTAGAAAAGTTAAAAATATTCAAAGCATATTTAGATTTAATTATTGAAAATGAAAGAGAGATAGATAAAAGGAGAAAATCTTATGAGAGTAAATAATCTTAACTTTTTAAAAATACAAGCCTGCCATAAAAAATTTGACAAAAATGTTTATTATTATTATTATTATTATTATTATTATTTTCAGAAAAATATTATTAGAGGAAAATTCAAATTTTAAGCTTTATGTTTTTTTGTTTCTTCTAAGACATAATTAATAAATATTCAATTCTAAAGTACCAATGATCTTTAATATTGGGATTTGATATTAAATAAAATTTTATAAAAGCAAAAAAAAAAAAAAAAAAAAAAAAAAAAAAAGTTCTTTATTTAAAAAAAAAAAAAAAAAAAAAAGTTAAGTTTAAATGCATGACGGGACTAATACAAACTAAAAATAAAAATATCCCCACGTAACTTTAGCTTTGACATGTTTTGATACCTTTTGGATTAATTATGATGCTCTGCAGCCGATCAACATCTCAAAGGATTAAAAGAATAATTGATCCCCGGAAAAAATGAGAAGATAAAAACCGTGAACGCGACAGAACATCGCTCTTCGTGCATGTACGAAAGATAATATATATATATAGATATATAATAACAGAAACTGAGTATGTCTGTATATAGAAGGCGTTTTTAAATCCGTGTATCCGGCTGGCCCGTAGAGAATGGAGAATTCAGAATTACCCGAATGTCGCCTACTCCCTCCCGAGAAGTTCGGGCAACCACGTGACCTCTCGGTATGATGGATTTTGTGACGAGGGTAGCAGATGAAGTAACACCCCATGCTGTCAAAGGAATCCAGGTACAGGCATATTTTATAAGGCGAGAAAAAAATCAAAAGATTGACCCCAAGATGACAAAGAAGATTATGAACTGGATGGTGAAGGTGTGGGAGTGATTGCTTCTTGGAGAGGGGAGGGAGGGATAAATTAAGGGGAGGGGTGACATTAGTTGAGCAACACCTTTGTTTCGTTGGCAAGGGACGTCACGGGAAACTTATAAATAATTGATGGGTTAAAATGATGACAGTTACGAGTAAAAACACCTGTAAAAGTCAGATCAAAAGAACAAAACGAAATTATGCCATACAAAATCAACACTTACGTTTTAAGTGAATAATTTCTGCAATTTATCTAATTTTAAAACAGTTTTTAAATTCAAAGAACTTATGATCAATTTCTTCAAGATTTATTAAATAAATATATTTTTCATCTACAAATGTGTAAAAGTTTTCAGATATTCCTGCAAGCGGGTTCATAGGAATTAATAATGCGTTTTATGCTTTTAAAACAATAAAGATTTAAAAAAAAAAAAACTTATTATTGATGTTTGAATGCATTTATGAGACTTAGTCATTATGTAATTTCTCAACTAATAATACAAAAAAGTCAAATGCATATTACATTTATCAGAAGAAGAAATCACTTATTCCGGCTGAAAAATAATCTGAAAATTCTATGAATGTTTATATGGAAACTATTTTTGATCTTGTTACAACAATGTTCGTATTTCCACGCACAAAAAATTTTTAACTTTTGAGAAAAAATTGCGAACAAAAACAAACCAAGGATATAAGCAAATTATATTTCAACAGTAATTTAGTATGTCTTTTAATATTATAAGACTACTGTAAACAAAGTTTTCGTTCTTAAATTCATATTCATGCTTCAATGAAATGAAATTAATTTATAAATTTTTCGTCAACATTCATTAAACTTTCATTCATAATTTTCCTCAAAACATTCATAATTTGTGACAAATGAACAGGGCCTGATTACCCAAAAGGCTCAGGAAGCACAAGCTTCCCCTGTAAAATTTAAGAGGGGCCCCCGAAATAACTAAAAACAGGTTCTTGGATTTTCTGTTTTATATATTTTTACCCTCAGATTGAATTTTTCCTGAGAAAGGTCGCCTAAAGCAAGGTAAAATACTCACTATTTCGGGAAAAATCTGTTATTTAGCCTCAAAAATCTGAATGTTCTTAATTAATAAGTTATACAATTTTAATGTGTGTAGAAACCACCCAGGTATATGAATGGGAAAAAAAAAAAAAAAAAAAAATCCGAAATGAAAGCGGGGACCCAGAAATGATACTGAGCTTCCCCTAGCTTCAAAGCTTAATCAGGCCCTGCAAATGAATGTGATAAATAAATGTGACAAATATTTAATTTAATTAATTGTAAGTTTATAAGTTTATTATTATTATTATTATTATTATTATTATTATTATTAAAAGTCACGCGATTTAAGGACAGGGCACAAATTAGCTTAACCTGCGTTTGAGATAGAGAATTTCTTCAGGGATTCCTTTATACTCCTTCGCTTTTATAATTATAATAATAAAAATCATTGAATAAATTTTACATTTGATTTGGGGGTCCACACCGGTATGGAGATCCATGCGAGCTGTCCTGCATGGCCCTGATTTAATTAAGCCTTGTGCCCTGTTTAAATATGTGTTTGTGTTGATTTGGTTATTCGAAGAGGGGGTTAGACTGTTCATATGAAACAAATTCTCTGTATACATGTACATGTTACAATGGAATGAAATCATCCGATATAATAAATCAATTCTATCTAATTGAAAGACTCGCTGGATTCGCTCTTGCTTTACATAAATATAAGTCAATAAACAACGCTATACGGTGTACGTGAAATCGATATTGATAGAATCTCCAGTTTAATTAAGACCAAAGAGTCTGGGAACCTCAATAAATGAGAATCCAGAACTGTGGGATAACTGCCAATTCGAGAAACTCTAGATGACATCGATGCCATGGCGACGCAACATAAAACTAAAAAATAATCTCAGACACAACACAGAACCTAAATGCTGGCCGATTCACATGGAATCGAATGCTGATTGAGAAGAAAAGACGGAAAACTTTCTGAGACCGATTATTAGCCCTGGCATAAACTTCTCGGGCGTTGAAACGTAGATGGGTTTCGTGTGATAAAAGGACGTGTAAGAGACGAGGAAAATAAACGGGTGACGTTATCATTTTATCGCAAAGTAATAAATCACGTCTGTTCTCACTTCTGATTTATTTGTAATCACTAAGAGATGAATTAAAAAAAAATTACAAGATTAAAAGGAAAATGTCAATTAACGTCGCAGACGATTCAATGGTGTAAGAGAAAAACATGCGGCTTTAAACAGACACGACACCCCGGGCGAGGTATTTTTCAATTCCCTACAAATGATCTCATTAAATATTAACCATTATTTTACAACCTTGCTCCACACTCTGTTCGTACCGTAATTTTTCTGTCATAATCAGCACCAAATGATCACCGTAGCAATAATTTATCATCGTTATGACATAATACGGTTTAAGTTTCCAGAAAATATTCATATAATATGGAAAAAATAGGTTGTCGGATATTTTCAGCAACAGAATACAAAAAATATTCATACATAATGGATTTTTCTCGTAGGATACTCAGTGAGGAAAAAGAATAATTATTAAAATATTAATTAAAATTTGCATAAAAATAAAAATTAAATAAAATTTGCATATTAATTAAATTTTTCCTGCTTTACCAATCAGGATAGAACCAGTGTTCACCTCACAGTAGGCGATGATTTTACCGGAATCACAATTCGTTCTGTTATTTAGCTCATCCCAATTCTGATTTGACAAAAAAATTTCTGTATTCAAAACAGAAATATTGTGTACTCACTAGATAAAAAAAAATCTGTAATGATTGATACAAATCTTTTCCGGTAGAAAAAAAAAAAATGACTTTTGATAGACTGAGATGTAATTTTATAGTAAATTTTTGTAGTTTTAGAAAACAGAAATTTTCTGCAAGGAAGTTACAAATGCTTTCTATTTTTTAACAGATTTTTTTACACTGTGCACAATATTTTATATTATTATTGCATGGTATGTATTATCTTATTATCAGATAAATGTAAGCAGTGCTATTTTTACTTTCCGAACACTATAGTGAGGAAAGTATTGTAATCATGTCATAAATCCGAATTCGAGATTTTGATGTTTCTATACGTTTTGAGGTCCCCTGAGTCCGTTTTCACTATTCTTACGATGATGTATGTATGTGTGTGTGTATATGTATGTGTGTATGTCTGTGAGTGAACACGCTAGCGTCTAAACGCTTTGTTCGATTAACCTGAAATTTGGTACGCATATTGTAAGTCACCATAGTACGAACCCTATAGATTTTGGAGAATCTAGCGCTTATAGTTTTTTTACAGGGACACAAAGAAAAATTCTTTATCATTATGGCCTATGGGAGCAAAATCTTAAAAGTGCGATAGCATCTAAACGCCTTATTCAATTGAGCAAAAAATTTATACACATATTATAGGTCACAAATACTCAATCTGTATAGATTTTGGAGAATCTAGCACTTATAGTTTTTTTACAGGGACACAAAGAAAAATTCTTTATCATTATGCCTATGGGGCCAAATTTTTAAAAGTGTCATAGCGTCTAAACGCCTTATTAATCTGAGCAAAAAATTTGTACACATGTTATAGATCACAGTTGAACTAACTGTATAGATTTTGGTGAATCTAGCACTTACAGTTTTTTTACAGGGACACAAAGAAAAATTCTTTATCATTATGGCCTATGGGACTAAATTTTTAAAAGTACGATAGCATCTAAACGCCTTATTGAATTGAGCTGAAAATTTCTATGCGTATTATAAATCACTGTTGCACTAACTATAAGCATTTTGGTGAATCTAGCATTTATAGGTTTTTACAGGGACACAACGAAAAATTCTTTATCATTATGATCTATGGGCTCAAAGTTTAGTAGCGTTAAATAAAACATCATGTAATAGATGGAGAAAAATACTCAAACACTCTATTATAGTTTTCTCTCTTTTGTTTGTTTAACTCCCCTTTCTTTACTTTATCTACAAAACTGTTAATTACTGAATGTTCGGAAAGTCGAGTGGAGTCACTCCAGATTTTTTAGAAGTAGAATGTGTATATGCTTAATTCAAATTAAACTAATAGTTGTTATAGTTTATATGAACTTTATTTTTTGCCGCTGAGGTTTACATTTCTGTGGAATAATCCTTTAATTTATAATACACTGAAGCAAACTTTTTGTTGTTTGATATCAAATGATAATATTCTGTCTTTTAAACTAAGAATAATTCCTACAATTTCCAATCAATTACAGTATCAAAATGAGATATTAAAAATAACGATTAATGATGATGAAACGACTCATGAATAAATTATGTGGGAATGCATTTTATTCATGAATGTAAAAAAAAAAAAAAAAAAAAGAAAAGAAAAGAAAAGAAAAAGAAAGAAAGGAAGAAAAAACGATTTATCTTATTCTGTTTTGGAAGTTTGGAGAAATAAATCATTAACTTAAAAAAAAAAAAAAAAAAAAAAAAAAAAAAATCCATATTATAGTTTAAAATTACTATATCAGCATCAGCTTAGATTTTGCATTTACTCAAAAAGTAAAGCAACGTAAAAATAAATAAATAACTGTCAAATTAATGATTTGAGACCTTGAGAAGGGACATACATACTGTCACTATGGGAAATGCGAAATATCTAATTTCTAAGAGACATTTTTTTGAAAAAACCAGGTTCCGTTTATTTAATTCAATTTTAGCAATTTTTAATCGGTTTGGTCCTAGTCTTTATTGTAGAAGAAAAGGGTTTCCAGAGAATTTAAAAGTTTTTTATTGGTACACGGGAAAATCATAACCCATTCTCCTACTTTATTTATCATTATTATAATTTTATTAATATAATCATTATTGTTATTATTATTACGATTTTTCAATCTGTAAATGAATGAAAATATTAGAAGAGATGATATTAAGTACCGACAGTTATATATGAAAAGAAAGGAGGGTGAGTAAGGAAACTTCTCCATATCTGTTAACTTTAACGCTCTTTGGCTAACAGTAATTTTTAGTAGAAATAATTCATAAGTTCTGTAACAATTTTTCTATAAAAGTTAAAGTCTCTCATTTGTATGAGCAGGGTTTGATTAACGCACAGGCCGGTTGGGTCGTGTCTCAGGGCCCCTTGACTTTGGGAGATCTGATATTTTGCTTATTACACCTAAAAAACTTCAACTTAAAAAATATATAAATGCTCTTGAAAACAACATTTATTTGAAATTTTACTACTGAAAGCAAAATCAGAAGTTTTATGCGGATAAAATTTTACTCAAAAATGTATTGTTGGATGAAATAGTAGGGAAAACGGGTTTTTATTAAATAAGAGTAAAAAATCGTTGGGAAAATGATGGCTAGGAGCGCCGAATGCACATTTGGCTATGGGTACACTTTTAGCTTGACCTGATCTGTGCATAAGCGTATTATGGCTTTTTTTTTTCCTGCTTTTTAATGACAAAACAAAACATTAATTAACGAAAAGCCCTTTTCTGTAACAAGTGTACCAACCTTCACAACATTGTTTAATAAAAATACATATGACTTTGAATAATAACTAGATGAGAACAAATCAAATGGGAATGTGTTTCTTATTTTATGAAAAAGAACTTTGTAATAATTATAAAAATTTGCATTTGTTGAAATATCTTGGAATTACATGAGAACTTCATAAACTTCAAGAATTAAAACTTCATGAACAAAAACTTACATGAACAATTTAAATTTTTAAACAATCTTAAGGAATAAACTATCAAAATCAAGAGTTAAAGTGTCATGAACGAAATCGCACACGAACGATTTAGATTTCTAAACGATCTTAATAATAATAATAGTAATAAACTTCAATTGTATGAATGTTTCTAAAAGACATTATCTGTTTAAAAAATTTCTGTTTGAAGCACTCCTATTTACTAACCTAATGAGAATGGCGTACATTAAAAAAAGAGAGAAAATATCCGTATTATAAAAGAGGTCAACTTGTTTACCAATAAGTCAAACCGCACGGCGCCTATGATGCTGCGTTATATGGCTTCAATTTATTTCATATTGACCTCTCTGTGCATAAGAAGAAATTCTTTTCAGCGACAGCTAAATCTCGACGTTCGTTCTTATTCAGGTTCAAAGCAATAGTCCACAATTTCTTATTTTCCCTCCCAAGCGGCACAAAAGGTGGCAGGCAAGAATTTATTCCGAAAGAAATAGCTCGTGTCTATTGTGTTATATCAAACCAGAAATGAAAAAATAGAATGAAATCGGGGGAGAGAGATGCCTAAACACAACACAAGAATGGTGCAGTGCAGCAACCCTGAAACTGCTGCTTTTTTTTAATTTTATTTCTCTCTTTTTTTTTCGTTCTTCACCCTGTTTTCCATCTTCGGATAGAATGTTTTCTTGCTGAGGTCTTGAGAAGAGAGACAAAATTCGGTTCGGGGAAAGAGGATTACCCCCAGAAAAGACCCCGACCCGCTTGTTGCCCCAGCTGCATAAGAGGTGCAGGGGATTCTGAGATGAGACCCGTTTGGGGATTTATATTTATTTAGGGGATATTTTCAGAAGCTACACAAGTGTGGAGGAATAGGAATTCATGTCAGTGAGAAAACGACTGCATGTTGGCGAAATTGTAATTAGTTTTAGCGTGTGCTGCACCAAAGGAGCATAGTAATAACAAATCAAATATGACAGCATTAGAAATTTCTGTTTTTGCCTGGAAGTTATGACTAGGAATAGAATTCGAGAAAAGGCCGAAATCTTTGTCTTTATATCGCGCATCTCGAAGACAACAACAAAATACGATTTATTCGATAATTGCATTACAATCGATAGAATAAAATACTAATAAAGATGACAGTCTAAAAATAAATACTATATTTATCGTTTAAAAAAAAATTAGTTTTTACTGCATGTTTATCGGCACATCAAATATTTAATGTTCGCTTTTATCTTGATGGACAGAAATGATAATGAGGGCCAGGGGATCATTTACTCGCTTTAACGTTGTTATTATTTAATTAATTTTCTACGCAATAAGCTCATTTTATTCAAATATATGTAAATGTGATATTGAATATTAAAATTTAAAGATTTTTAAAAAATTGATTATACAATTAAATGAGGTTTCAATTATATTCCCCAATACATACCTTGATTTTAATTAAACATAGCAAATAATAAAAACTAATAGAAGTAATTTTCATTAAATGCATGTAGAACGTAGAAAATTCTAATTAAATTTTGAAACAATTCTTATTTATTTATTATTATTATAACTAATTAACTTAAGTTTATCACATTTCTGGGCTTACTATTACTAGACAACCGCTTATCTATGGATCTAAATTGATTTAAAATCTCAAATTCGGCCAGTATGTCATAAAGAGTTTTTTTTTTTTTTTTTTTTTTTTTTTTTTTTGTGTGTGTGTGTGTGTGTGTGTATAAATGAATATGTATATATATATATATATATATATGTATAATTAACATACGCAGAAACTTTTTTGTGTATAAATGAATTAAAATTTCAGTGTAGTGACTAAAACAATAACATGTTTTGACTTTTAAAGCAGCTTTAACTGAAAATAAATATGTGAAACTGGTTAGAGATGTACTAGAAAAACATCTTCTAAAAAATACGTGGGAGCAACCGTCTTCCGTTCAGATGTAAAACATCATTTTCAAAAAATGTGTTGTAAACCGAATGTGAATTTTAGGTTTTCAAACAAAATTCAACTTAATAATTGCGTAATATACTTTCACACTTGATGCATAAGCATGGAAAATCCATTTAAATACTCAGTAAGGATATTATCCAACTCATACGTGTGTGTGTGGGTAAGAATTTCAAAAGAGTAAAAATTTTAAGTTTCGATTATTATTTTTTAAATACTATTTAAAACTAGACTATTAGTTTGGCTAATAACGCATTTTCTTAAATTTATCAGCTACTGAAATAGTTATAAATAGATTTACACTAATTACATTTTAATTTGTAATACATACCAATATATTATTAATAAATGTAATTACTCAAGAGGAGAAAACACAATTACACATTAAACAAGAAAACATGAAGAAACTAATCAAAAACGGGTGAAGAAAAATACATTTTTCCCCAGTTCTTCTTTCTATCAAATTTGGGTTAAAATATATTCTACATGATTAAATATTATAGGTGAGACATGCTAAGAGAAATAAATAGCGAATATGGGGTTGAAAGTAGTTAGACTTACAAAACCACTTTTGGAGAAAATTAATAATAATAATAATAATAATAATAATAATAAGGCTTTCTGTGAATTAGCGCCTTCAAAGTAAGCCTAACCCCATGTTAATCTATAGGTTAGTTGGTTGGTTTTTTATAGCGCAAGATCCTGAAGAGGATATTCTGCGCCAAACTTCACTGTCTGGATGGGTGGTAATCTACAGGAAAGTGTTCCTGTACCTGTACCCCATTAATATCCATAATTTTTTTGTATTTTACAACTTCAAAATAAGTTATTAAAAGAAAAAAAGTAAACAAGGACTAATTTAACGCTAAGGAATTTTTCTGAATGCGAAAATGGAATGTAAAAATATGTACACACGCACAATAAGTAATAAAATTTAAAATCTTTTTCATACACCATGAAGCAAACTCTAATTTATCATTTTTTGTAGGGATGAGTTTACATCTTTTCCAGACGGAAAAAATATATATATATATACAGACACGACATTATTTCATTATTTAAAACATGAAAATCTGACATTGACAGATTTTAATTTAGTGCCAGAGGCCTACTGCTAAACTTGTTAATATCGACAAATTCTTCTTTAGTTAATTCGTGACGATCTAAATTCCATGATAAAGTTTTCATTAAATCAAACCAATGTGTTTCAGCTGCAGATATTGTAACAAATAACGTTGGAAGTCCAAACTGTCTTATAGCCGCAAAACAACGTTTTTTCTCTTTTTCCCAATGAGGGGGAGGTGTGCCTTGGGGGGGACTCATGTCAAAGGTGTGCCTTGGGGGGGGACTCATGTCAAAGTTGTACCTTGGGGGGGACTCATGTCAAAGTTGGGCCTTGGGGGAACTCATGTCAAAGTTGGGCCTGGGGGGGGGACTCATATCAAAGTTGGGCCTTGGGGGGACTCATGTCAAAGTTGGGCCTTGGGGGGGACTCATGTCAAAGCTGTACCTTGGGGGGGACTCATGTCAAAGTTGTGCCTGGGGGGGACTCATGTCAAAGTTGTGCCTTGGGGGGACTTCATTCAATAAATCCCCATTCAATAAACCGACTGAAATAGGCCCTTAGCACTATTAAGAGTGTATTATAAAAATTCGACAACGCTGTACCGACTGAAATAGGGGTACCTTGGGGGGGACTCATGTCAAAGTTGGGCCTTGGGGGGACTTCATTCAATAAATCCCCATTCAATAAACCGACTGAAATAGGCCTCTAGCACTAATTAAGAGTGACCTATAAAAATTCGACAACTGTACCGACTGAAATAGGCCTCTAGCACTAAAAAAAAAAAAAAACTATTTTCTAATACTTCTTTTTGTACTTCCTGTTGCTGTTGATTGTAGAGGGGGGAAAAAAATACCGAAATATTTTTATTGTATCAATAAAACAAGAAAGAAAAATCATGCAGTACGCATTGATTAGTAACACTTTCCAACTGTACGTAATTGTTGTATCGAATAACTTTTAATATTCTTTGTCTACGTTATCACACAACAGACAGAATAACTGAAAAATATACAGATATACTAATTCATTTTAAAATTATTCTTAGGCATTTTGGAAAGAGTTAAAAAGGCTTAACGCAAAAGAAAATGCAGACATTAGATTATAATTGCAGCTTTTGATCTCTCTGAATATTTTAGTGTTGCCCTGTAAATCAGAGAGTTAATCATATCATATTCTATACAAAACATTATTTTAGATTTTTAACAATACATTTCAATATTTTTATGTTTTTTACAGTAGAACGATTTTTAAATATCTTTCGAAAAAATCTGTCCTAAAACAAAACGGCATTTTTTTTTTTTTTTTGTCCCTGTAAACAAACTAGTTATACAGGACATACTAATGTCATTTTAAATGGGGACATTGTATAGGGAAAATATTTATAAAAATAATACTTATAGAACACAATGCTTTCAAATGCTTTTGGGTGTCCCTGTACACAAACCAGAAGAGATATTCACTCCATTTTCAATATGGAATATCCAATTGTGAACTTTGATAAAATATATCAGTTTCGAGAAATTCAATAAATATTTACAGGAGTTAGAGTGCGGGCAGAAAGACAGACAGACAGACGGACAGATACACAAACTGAAATCATATTCACACTTAAAAATGTTAGAAAGTGTTAACAACGCTTAATGTAAACGAAAGTACAATTCTAGCAACTTTTTATTAATAGCTCTTAATATAAATGGATATTTTTGTATCACCCTGTAAATCTAATTCTAATCATGCTATAATCTATGCAAAGCATTTTTTATGCATATAAATAACATATTTCAATTTCCTAAAACTTCGTGGAAAGTAAAGTTATTAAAATTTGATTTATAGAGATATCTCTCATAGAACACAATGCTTTGGAATACTTTTGAGTATCCCTGTACATAAACCGATGGTGGTAATTCCTTCATTTTATACAGGAAACATCCAATAGTGAACTTGAGTAACATATTTCAATTTCATTCAGATATGTCTACAGTAAAGGTATGAAAATATGGTTTATAGAAATACCTCTCATAGAACACAATGCTTTGAAATACTTTCGGGTGTCCCTGTACACAAACTTGTGGAGGTATAAACTCTATTTTCAATAGGGAACGTCCGATAGTGAACTTGAATAACATATATCAGTTTCAAGAAATTCCATAAATATTTACGGGAGTTAGAGCGCGGACAGACAGACAGACAAACCGAAGTCATATATACTTTTCAACCTTGTTGGAAAGCGTTAAAAATGTTAGAAAGTGTTAAAAATGTTAGAAAGTGTTAAAAACGCTTAACGTAAACGAAAGTACATATATAGCAATTTTTTTATTAATAGCTCTTAATTTCACTGGATATTTTTGTGCCACCCTGCAAATCTAATGCTAATCATGCTATATTCTATGCAAAGTATTCTTTGGTGCATATAAATAACATATTTAAATTTCCTAAAATTTCGTGGAAACTAAAGTTATTAAAATTTGATTTATAGAAATATCTCTCATAGAATGCAATGCTTTGGTATACTTTTGAGTGTCCCTGTATATAACCCGATGGTGGTATTCCCTCCATTTTATACAGGAAACTTCCAATAGTGAACTTCAAATACATATTTCAATTTCATTAAGGTATGTCTACAGTGAAGGTATTAAAATATGATTTTTAGAAATACCTCTCATAGTACACAATGCTTTGAAATACTTTCGGGTGTCCCTGTACACAAACCAGTAGAGGTACAAACTCCATTTTCAATAGGGAACGTCCGATAGTGAACTTGAATAACATATTTCAATTTCATTAAGATATGTCTACACTAAAGGTATGAAAATATGGTTTATTGAAATACCTCTCATAGAACACTAAGCTTTGAAATACTTTCGGGTGTCCCTGTACACAAACCAGTAGAGGTACAAACTCCATTTTCAATAGAGAACGTCCGATAGTGAACTTGAATAACATATTTCAATTTCATGAAGATATGTCTACAGTAAACGTATGAAAATATGATTTATAGAAATACCTCTCATAGATCACAATGCTTTGAAATACTTTCGGGTGTCCCTGTACACAAACCAGTAGAGGTATAAACTCCATTTTCAATGGGAAACGTCCGATTGGGACTTTGAATAACATATTTCAATTTCATTAAGTTATGTCCACAGTAAAGATATGAAAATATGGTTTGTAGAAATACCTCTCATAGAACACAATGCTTTGAAATACTTTCGGGTGTCCCTGTACACAAACTAGTAGAGGTTTAAACTCCATTTTCAATAGGGACCGTCCGATAGTGAACTTGAATAACATATATCAGTTTCAAGAAATTCCATAGATATTTACGGGAGTTAGAGCGCGGACAGACAGACAGACAGACGGACAGACAGACAGACAGACAAACCGAAGTCATAAACACTTTTCAACCTTGTTGGAAAGTGTTAAAAATTGTAAGCAAACATCATAAACTGCAAAAAATCGCAACAATTGTTTTAAGTTGAAGTAATTAATAAACAGGATCTTTCATCAGGCCAAATAAATTAAGCATGAATTCATCCAAATTTTTAAACTCGAAACAATTGTTGCAATTTTCGCAATGGACGTTATCCGCGTTACATAATAAACCCTTGACACGTGACTACTACAGGGGAAAATACAGAATTATAATGTTTACATTTGTGTTTCATGGGGAAATGTTTGCATTCTATAGGGAAATATTTGTGTCCTAGAGGGAAATTCATAGGGAAATGGAGAATCAGAAGTCACATGTTGGGTATGATTTAGCTTCGAACCCAAGAAAACGGATATTGTCCATTTATACTGAGTAATTAAATTTCTCATCGTCATTATTGCTGATAAAATCTTTTTTTTTTTTTTTTTTTAATAATTATTATTTTTATTTATTTATTTATTATTAGCTTGTTAATAACAAAAACAAATTTACAATAAAGAAATATTTAAAAATATGTTTTAACGAGAGTTCATTTTTAAAACCCCCAAAAATCGATATATTTTGTAATACTAATAACAATAAGTAATAATAATGATAACCAGTCTTTATATATTACCATCGACATTTGGCGACCAACGGAAGTAAAATACAATAAAGTAACATTTTACTACTTGTATAATTTTTTGACCAATAAATACTACGATTTCTGGGAAGGGGTGAACCGGATGAATGATTTTTGTGAGTTCAATTCTCCGAAATTCGGAGAACTTTTCCAGCCGGTCGGAGATGTATGGGGTGTAATGGGAGGCAGGCCCACCTGCAGGCCATTGTCCACATTTCATAAACATGTCAACAAGATGCGGTAACGGGGTGACTCTTGGAAAAGTTACATCAAGAAGCGAGAAGAGAGGGAGAGGTTGAATTTCTTCCTTCATTTTGTTCAAAATCGTAAATAGGGTTCAATAGGGTAATAAAAACAAACGTCCAGTTTTTCTCGGATTCATTCCTAGAAAACTCCTCCTGGAAAACGTCCTGTTAGAATCTGTATGGGCTGGTATGGGAAAGTGTTTTCGGTTTCAAGTTACAATTAAATGATGATGGTGAGAAAATGTTCACAACTGATAAATGTTTATAGCTGATAAATTACTGTACTTTTCTTTTTTGTGTGTGTGTGTGTGTTTTAACATAACTGTTAATAAAAACAATAGCAATTTATAGCTGATAAATTACTGCACTATTTGTGTGTGTGTGTTTTAAAATATATGTTAATAAAAACAATAGCAATTTATAGCTGATAAATTACTGCACTATTTGTGTGTGTGTGTTTTAACATAACTGTTAATAAAAACAAATTACATGTAGAAGTATTAAATGACTAGAAATTCCATTCTGCTTAATAAGATTTCGGGTTTCAGATTTTTTTTTTTTTTTTTAAATCATGTTTGTATAAATGTTTTGAAAAAAGAACTTTTTTTAGCGTAAATTTTAAAAATATCTTTAACATGTGTATCATTTATTACATATATAATCTTTTTATTTTTATTACTAAAACACAGTATTTCAAAAGTGGCAACACAAGTTATTAATAAAAATTATAAGTAAGCTCTCCATCTTCCCCTTTTTCCCACCACATTGTTTCAGGAGTTTCTTCTTTTAACAGGAAGATTGAACTACTGTAATATTATAATACTATTGTATACATATATGTATATATAATTCATTAAAATTTCAATCGGAAAAATAATAATAAATTTTAAAATATCTTCCGTTAAAATTGTTACATTTTCATTCTTCATATAAATAGATGAAAAAAAAAATTAAAAATTTAAATATTTTAATAATAATAATAACTGAAACAGTAATAGGAATTGTTTAAGCATTATTGAAAATGAAGAATTTTAAGATAAGAATCATGGCGCTGGCCCATAAAGTTTAAAACTGGCTCTGTGTATGGAAAATTCCGACGGCTTGGTCACATTTTTAACTTAACTGTGCAATAGATTTTATTTTAACATCGGATTTTCAATTCATTTTTTAATAAAAAGAAGAAAAATCCTCGTAGATTTTTATTTACACTTTAAAAAGGACGGAGAAATATCTATATTTTCCCTCCTAAGGCTAAAAATGAAAAAATAAAATATTGGGTAGTTCGGCCCTCGAAAAACAGCTTTTCTGCGAGTGAAAAATATTTGCAAATAATATTTGCTTCTCTGAGCAAAAACTTTTAATGTAGGAATTCCTCCTAACCCGCTGTTTACCGACTCTATATATCAGGTGTAAGGCTGGAAAGTCTTTTATCAGAATATTCAGACAGGATTTTCCTAATGGAATTTATAATATAGTTATGAGACGGGTGGAATGGATGTCGGAAAACACAGCTGGCGACCATAAGCTTTCCGAAAAGGGATTTATTTGCAAACGCCAGAACTATAAATCCGCCCGCTAATATTTTACGATTCTGCAGATAACTGAGGGATTTTTGAATGAAAGATTAGAAAATAAAATAAGAGAAAGAGATTATTCGTGATGACAAACCATTTCCAGATTCCATATAAAAGAATTTCTTTTCCTTTGATTACCAAATGGACGTATATGAAATGTTCAAAATATCACTCTCACAAATTTCGTTTTTGAATTTAAATTATTTATGTTCTGTCTTTTTTTTAAAAACATTGCTTTAATTATAGAAGCATAAATTAATATTTTCAAGTATTTAAGTCGGATAATAAATAATAAATGATATTCACGATTCACTCAATTTTCTACGAAAGAAATACGACTTGAAATTGTATTGAATTATGTTGAATTGATGGTGTAGTTAAAAATTCTTATTCAATGCCACATATTTTTATTTTGGTGAAAATTACATCGTTCATATTCAGATATATTTATAATAAACAATTTATAATAAGTAATATCTTTGAAGGAAAATATTGTTGTCATTCCTAGAAGTAAGGCGTTTTAAGTAATTGATCTGATAAATTCGCAGTATAATTAGATTTACTGGTAACCTGTTTTCTATACTTAGAAAAAAAAAAAAAAAAAAAAAAAAAAAAAAACGAAATTAAGAAGCCTTTAATAATATATATAATTAAACCTTATAGGCTTTTTGTACGTAGAATAAATTAGGAGAGAATACATAGAATAAATTAGTAATTAAGAAGGAATTAATAATATATATATAATTAAATATTATACGCGTTTTGTACGTTACTTCTCGAAAAATTAATTTTTAGCAGTAAGCATACTAAATATTACAAAAACGAAACTGCTTGCACCATCTCGTTGAATTGTTAGGAGATTCTTCTTTCAACTGTGGGCCTATGGCACTAAATTAAAATCTTTCAGTGGTAGATAGATTTTTCATTGCATTACTTTTAAATTGCATTAGAAATGAATAAATTTAATTTATGACGCGTAAATAATAATGATAATAATGAGCAAATAATAATGATAATAAAATATAATTACCTATTTTAAGAATTGTCGGTACATCGTGCCACAATAATCCAGTCAAAATAGGAAAAATAGAAAAAAAAAAAAATCGTGTAGTTTTGAAATTTTGCATACTCATAGCCGAGAGGGTCCTGGACAACATACTAAAAGTCCCCGCCCGTGGTGGGTGAGCGGGGGCAGGGGGGCATTAAAGGGGGGCACTTTTCAGTTTTTATTAAATATCTTAAAAACTATCAAATTTAGAGGAAAAAATGTCAATTACAAAATTAACCTACGTAAAATTTCCAACAAAAATATATAATACATTTTGTTTGTATGATCAATAGTTTAGAAGATACAGGGAGATGAAATAACACATTTTCTTGAAAAATTCTTTTTTGCAATAGTAAAATCAACTGAAGTGTGCAATTAAAAGGGTTCTTGTCAAATATTTTCTAATGTACAAAACAAATATATACATAGGGAATGTGCAAGGATAATACAGCAGGTTTTGTAAGTTTTAAGTAGTTTTAAGGCTAGTAGGCGCAAATGGCCGTTTGAGTAAAAATCCAGATAACGAAGACCCAAAACCGATCAACATTAAAAAACTAGTATGTTGTGGCCACCACAAGACTTTCTTCTATATTTTCCTATACTATTCAATCAGTAACAATATTTAAAAAAAAAAAAAAAAAACGATTTTTTTTTCTAAGGGTTTTTTTTTTTTTTTTTGTAAAAATTAATACATATTCAATCACTAACAATATTAAAAAAAAAAAAAAAAAAATGCGAATTTTTTTCTAAGTTTTTTTTTTTTTTTTTTTTTTTTGGTTAAAAGTAAAAAAAAATCGATAACTTTGTTTTAAATTATCACAGATTTATAGTTCAACCATTCGTTTTAAAGGTATTGACGAGATCTTTCGAATGATACCCATCTTCAAAATTTAACCACAAATTTTTTTTCCTAGTTAACTACTACTACTATCAATAATTCATATTAATTATACAATCACAAGTTTAAAATAACTCTCATTATGCCCATTTATACGGAATTTTGTCCTATGCTGCCATGTTAAAAATTTGCATAAAATGCGATCACAGCGCCACCTGTTGAGCTATTGATCCCCAAATCTAATGGGCACCAGTTCATGTCAGGGTGCAACTAAATACCAAGTTTGGTTAAATTTCATTCATTGGTTCGTGAGATACAGCGTCCACAAAAAAATGATACAGACAGACAGACACACAGACAGACAGACAGACGCACAGACAGACATTTTTTAAAAACTATCAATTCGTGTTCAGGACATCCCAAAACGTGTAGATCCGTCAAAAAACGGAGGTCGAAAATTTTCGCGAATCCAATACTTTCTCTATATTACATATAGAAGAAAGTAAAAAAAAACTAGTATGTTGTGGCCACCACAAGACTTTCTTCTATATTTACCTATACATATTCAATCAGTAACAATATTAAAAAAAAAAAAAAAAAAAAAAAAAGTACGATTTTTTTTTTCTAAGTTTTTTTTTTTTTTTTTTTTTGTTAAAAGTGAAAAAAATCGATAACTTTGTTTTAAATTATCACAGATTTATAGTTCAACCATTCGTTTTAAAGGTATTGACGAGACCTTTCGAAAGATACCCATCTTGAAAATTTATCCCCCCCGGGGGGGTACTTCCCCCCCAGGGGGGGAAGCGATGCCCCCCCATGCAGAAAATTTTTTTCCTAGTTACATACTACTATTATCAATAATTCATATTAATTTTACAATCACAAGTTTAAAACAACTCTAATTATGCACATTTATACGAATTTTTGTCCTATGCTGCCATGTTAAAAATTTAGATAAAATGCTATCACAGCGCCACCTGTTGAGCTATTGATCCCCAAACATAATCAGCACCAGTTTATGTCGGGGACCAACTAAATACCAAGTTTGGTTAAATTTCGTTAAAAAAAAAAAAAAAAAAAAAAAAAAAAAAAATGCGATATTTTTCTAAGTTTTTTTTTGTTAAAAGTTAAAAAAATCGATAACTTTGGTTTAAATTATCACAGATTTATCGTTCAACCATTCGTTTTAAAGGTATTGACGAGATCTTTCGAAAGATACCCATCTTGAAACTTTGACCCCCCGGGTGGGAACTTCCCCCCCCGGTGGGGGGGCATCCGATGCCCCCACATGCACAAAAATTTTTTCCTAGTTAACTACTACTATTATCAACCTGATCTTTCGAAAGATACCCAATGTGAAAATTTACCCCCCCCTGGGGGGGTATTTCCCCCCTAGGGGGGGAAGCGATGCCCCCCCATGCAAAAAATTTTTTTCCTAGTTACATACTACTATTATCAATAATTCGTATTAATTTTACAATCACAAGTTTAAAACAACTCTAATTATGCACATTTATACGAATTTTTGTCCTATGCTGCCATGTTAAAAATTTAGATAAAATGCTATCACAGCGCCACCTGTTGAGCTATTGATCCCCAAACATAATCAGCACCAGTTTATTTCGGGGACCAACTAAATACCAAGTTTGGTTAAATTTCGTTAAAAAAAAAAAAAAAAAAAAATCTTTCGAAAGATACCCATCTTGAAACTTTGCCCCCCCCGGGTGGGAACTTCCCCCCCCGGTGGGGGGGCAACCGATGCCCCCACATGCACAAAAATTTTTTCCAAGTTAACTATTACTATTATCAACGAGACCTTTCGAAAGATACCCATCTTGAAAATTTACTTCCCCGGGGGGGGGATTTTCCCCCCCGGGGGGGGAACCGATGCCCCCCCATGCACAAAATTTTTTTCCTAGCTAACTACTACTATTATCAATAATTCATATTAATTTTACAATCACAAGTGTAAAATAACTCTCTTTATGCCCATTTATACGGAATTTTGTCCTATGCTGCCATGTTAAAAATTTGCATAAAATGCGATCACAACGCCACCTATTGAGCGATTGATCCCAAAATCTAATCAGCACCAGTTTATGTCAGGGTGCAACTAAATACCAAGTTTGGTTAAGTTTCATTCATTGGTTCGTGAGATACAGCGTCCACAAAAAAATGATACAGACAGACAGACAGACAGACAGACAGACGGACAGACAGACAGACAGACAGACAGACAGACAGACATTTTTTAAAAACTATTAATTCGTGTTCTCCATATCCCAAAACATGTAAATCCATCAAAAAATGGACTTCGAAAATTTTCGCGAATCCAATACTTTCTCTATATTACATATAGAAGAAAGTAAAAATCGTGTAGTTTTGAAGTTTTGCATACTCATAGCCAAGAGGGTCCTGAACAACATACTAAAAGTCCCCGCCAGTGGTGGGTGAGCGGGGAGCAGGGGGGCACTTTTCAGTTTTTGTTAAATATCTTAAAAACTATCGCATTTAGAGAAAAAATGTCAGTTACAAAATTAATCTACGTACAATTTCCTAAAAAAATGTATAGTACATTCACATATTCTTGCAAATTCGTTTTTGCAATAGTAAAATCAACTAAAGTGTGTAATTAAATGGGTTATGGTCAAATATTTTCTAATGTACAAAACAAATATATGCATAGGGAATATGTAAGGATAATACAGCATGTTTTGTACATTTTAAATAATTTTAAGTTTAGTAGGCGCAAGTAGTGGTTTAGGTAAAAATCCAGATAACGAAGACCCAAAACCGATCAACATAAAAAAAAAAAAAAATCGTGTAGCTTTGAAATTGAGCACAGCTATAAAGTTAAGCGTCCCGAACAACATACTAAAAGTCCCCAAACATGGGGGTGAGCGGGGGGCAGGGCAGGGGGCATTTAAAGGGGGCACATTTTAGCTTTTATTATACGTATATTGAAAACTATCGCATTTAGAGAAAAAATGTCAATTACAAAATCAAACTACATAAAATTTCCCATGAAAATGCCTATTACATTTGTTAGTATGATCAATAGTTAAGAAAATATAACGGTTGCTTTGTATCTTACGGATATCTTACAGAAAAATGGAGTTTTTCGATTTGTATATTTTGACTTCCACTCTTTAAACTTGGCGCATTGCGCGCGCACATGCACATATAGATATTTATTTGTATGAGAAGAAAATTTTTAACCCGAATCCTTTTAATTACGAACTATAGTTTATGTTACTATTGTATATAACATAAAAAGAAAAAAAAAAAAAAAAAAAAAACCACACACACACACAGAATAGATTTGCCTATAAAACGAGTAGTTATGATTTCAAAGACTGATTTTATATGACAATTTTTCATTTTTATATGTTGACATAGTTTTAGAATATTTCCTTTGCAGTGTTTTAAATTTCTGAAAATTAATTATTTTTAATAATAAAAAAGTTTTTTTATGAATCAAAAGCATTTCTCTTGCACTGCCTGAAATGACTCCCCAGAAAAAAAAAAAAAAAAAAAGTTAAAATGAAATGACTACAAATATAAAGACAAACAAAGGCTTCAAATTTATAACACCCCTCTTTTAAGTCAGGGATTAAAAAGCAATTTTACCTAAACCACAACTTGTGCCTACTAACCTTAAAATTATTTAAAATGTACAAAACATGCTGTATTATCCTTACATATACCCTATGCATATATTTGTTTTGTACATTAGAAAATATTTGACCAGAACCCATTTAATTACACACTTTAGTTGATTTAACTATTGCAAAAAAGAATTTTTCAAGAAAATGAGTTATTTCGTTCCCCTATATCTTCTAAAATATTGATCATACAAACAAGTTGTACTATAAATTTTTGTAGTAAGTTGTACGTAGATTAATTTTGTAATTTACATTTTTTCTCTAAATGCGATAGTTTTTAAAATATTTAATAAAAACTGAAAAGTGCCCCCCTTAAATACCCACCTGCCCCCCGCTCACCCACCACGGGCAGGGACTTTTAGTACGTTGTTCAGGACCCTCTCGGCTATGAGTATGGAAAATTTCAAAACTACACGATTTTTTTTTTTTTTTTCTATTCTTCAAATTTTGGCCTTCGTTGCCTGGACTACAAATATAAAAAACCTATAAATATCGATTATAAAAAATCGCTATAGATCAATAATGTTTTGAAGAGAAATATTGTTGCCATTTCTATGAGTAATAGTGCGAAGATTAAGCGAAGTGATATAGAAAAAATAATTAATGAATGGGCTAACCTTGAACTTCAAAGACGTAGCACGGTGATATTGCGTTTTTTTCTGCAGATTAATTAAGAAGCGGGATTACGTTTTTTTCTAGTTAGTAGTAAAAAAACAAGATTTCCGAGAATCAGAGACCATTAACGTAAAAACAAGTGAATTTGCGAAATCTTCTCCCTTGGAGAATGATTAACAGTTTGCGACGTATTACCTGCTCCCGTGATAGAATATATATTTCAATTTGAAAAATGAAATACATAGCTCTATCGTAGCAGTACACGTAATATATTTTTTTTAATTTGGTGAAATTACTGATAGGAAAAGAGTTAATATATTTCACAAGGAGCAAAAAAGTTTAAGTTTTTAATTTTGCTTTCTTCCATTATCATCTCTATATATTAAAAAAAAAAAAAAAAAATTACTGTCGCTAGTGCCTTTTTTTTTTTTGTGTTCGACCGCATCTTCCAGCGGAGTGCAGGATTCTGTTCATCATAGGAGGTATCAGTGTGTTCCGAAAACTCCAAGGCAGACATGTCAGTCAAATGTAAATCTTTTTAATAAAAAGCAAGGTGTTTTATTTATTTAATTTTTTTTTTTAACTTAACTATTAGAAAAATTTTAGCTGTTTGTTATTAGTTTTTTTTTTTTTTTTTTTTTTTTAAATAAATTTTCTACTGAATGAATCTAATATCTTTTATCTTGACAGTTCTAACACAAATATTAATAAATTTCTGAATAAATATTTTACTAGATGTTTAAATAGGGTTGTCTTACTTTTATAAATTTCAAAAAATATAAGTTTTTGATGTAGAGAAAAATTGATTGACATATAAAAAATAATATATATACTAATTTTTTTTTGCATATTTATGCTCTACCAGGCCCTTGATAACATTAGTATGCAAATATGTATTTATCCATTTCCAATTTATTCTATTTTAATTTGATTTGGTGGTCTTTGTTTTCGATCAAATTAATTGTTTGAATACTGTTAATATTTAATATCCTTAATTCTCACTGACTGATTTTCTCTCTCTATATATATAAGCCGTTTGATAAAAATAGAAAAGAAATGAGAACGAAGAATAGTCAGTCAAATAAATCACCACAGAAACACACACAGGCCAAACAAAGTAACTAGTTTAATTAAATTGATTTAATTTTTAAGATTAATAATATTACTTATTTTTATTTATTAGACTACAATACCTGATGAAATATAAAATAGGACCGTGTATTTTGATGCTGAAGAAAAGAAGAATTACGTTAGGATAGTATTTAAAGGGGAAATAATAGAACTTTTATTAGTGAAAAGAACCTTTTTATTTTGAGATGAGCAAAAGAATTTCGAACCAAAGCAAAATCAGATTGAATTTTAACTGAAAAGCTCAAAATGCTATAAGACGTTTTCAAGTGCTATCCCCATAGCATTGAGCAAAGAAATGTAGGTTTTCTGTATCATAAGCATTTTTGCAAAACATCAAATGATAGCACGAACATACAAGAAAAAATTACATTGAAATGAAAAAAAGGCAGAATTTATCCTGAATTTTTGAAATATTTTCCAGAAAAAAATAAAAACATAGCTTGAACCTTCAAGAAAAAATAAAATCATAACATGAACCTTCAAGAAAAAATTACCTTGAATTGAATAAGATGTAATGAATATCCTGATTTTTGAAATATTTTCCAGAAAAAAATAAAATCAAAACACGAACAAACACAGATCATTGTATGTGAAAATGGCTTTGTAAGAAGATGAGTTGTATTGTTGCAAGTCTTTCATTTGAAATTAATTTTAAAATTAATTTTCAACTAATTAAATTTTGATGTTAACCTTAAGTTTTAATTTTTTAGGAGTTTAATTTAATTTTTATTTATTTATTTATTTATTTTTTTTTTATTCTGTTACTTGAATTCATACAGGTATTTTGCATGTAATCTAGGGAAGATTTGTTTTTTAGTTTTAATTGATCCATAATTTTAACTTTTCTAAAAAAAAGCATTGAATATTTAAATAAAATTAAATGCAACAATCCCTCCTTTATTATTTTTTTATTATTCATCATCCCTCTCAACCAACCAACCAACAACGCAAACCAACCTCATTAATCAAACCTGCCCACCCATTCACCACTTTTTTTTATTGTCTTTTATTATTTTTTAAATGTTTTTCTTATACACATAAGAGTTTTTTTTTTTTTTTTTTTTACTTTTTTGTTTGACAGATACTTTTATTGTTATATCCATGAATAAACAAAACTTTTTGAGTTGCTCATATGTAAAGTTTCCTTAATAAGTTTATTAATGTTTTTATATTTTTATATCTAGCTGAACATAAATTATTGATTCGATATAAGTGATTAAAAATTATATTTCTGAAAACAGAGAGATGCAGGCATGATTTAAAATGAGTAAAGTTGAAATCTTGTCTTTTGTCAATATGAATTTTATTTTCGTTGAAATGAAATTTATGGTCCAGAAAGTTTATGATTTTATCTTTATGTAAAGTCTGAGTTAATTTTAAATTCGAAATATATATATATATATATATATATATATATATATCAACTTTGTTAAAAATTATTTTGCTGTTAATTTTTTTAATATTTATAAACTTTTTGTTGCATAGTAAGACAATTTTAACGCAATGATAAGCGCATTTTTAAAAAATTACTTAAATTTAGTAATTAAAATATATTTTTCCTACATCATTAAAATTTCGAATTTTTAATTTTTCAACTGAAAAATACATAACTTTGTTTCAAATTTTCATGGATACATGCTCCAAAGATGTCTTTGTCATACATTGCCATATTAAAAATTATACAAAAAGAAAAGAAGAAGAAGAAGTAGAAAAATTAATGGCAGTGCCACCTGTTGAGCGATATACACCAAAAGTTTATATGCACCAGTTTATGTCAAGGTGCAACTAATTGTAACTTTTCATGAAATTTTGAGCACTAGTTCTGAATCTAGAGCTGCGACGAAAAATTCTCACACACAGATAGACTTACATTTTCTAAAAATGTCTATCTTGTTTGACTCTACTCTAAATCTATCAAAATGTGTAAATCCATCGAAAACTGAAAATTTTTACGCATCAAATAGTCCCTTCTCTGAATACAGAAAATGTAAAAAGCAAATCGCAAATTTTCTCATAAATCGACTTGTACTAATACAGCGATTATAAATAATGTAATGCTTCTTCACTGCCTGATTATTGATAATTTCCAACAAATTGATATTAAAGTGTGTTCAGGAAGTATCTCAATTTGTATCGCTTCCTAATTAACGTGAGAATATCCATCAGAAGTCATTAAGAAATTCTCTGTGGAGAAAATAGTTTGCCTCCACTCTTAATTGCTTGAATTCCTAACTTTTCAAAATAAAATTTGATTTCCTAAATCTTCGCGGTCTTGCTGAGATAACATCCTCCGGAAAGATCCTCTGCCATTAGTATCACGGCATGATATTTATTACCTGTTCATGAGTAGTTGAGATACGTTTTCTAACAGAGGTAAATGTTTAATTTTTTTGTAGTGTTCTTTCACATATTGGTGAAAGAATCTCATACTATGAGTTCGGTAGTGGAAATTTCTGTGTGTTATAGAATAGATATAGAAGAACACGATAGTTTAAAGGTCCTACGAATACGTATGGTATATATGTAGTACCCATTCGAAAATATGAAATTTTGACGAAGATACAAAATTTGCAGACATTACAATTTGAATGCGGAAGATCGTTCACCTTTCATTTGAAAGATATTGATAATTATTTTGTATGCATTTAAAGAGGATATTTTTCGCAGTGATGGGATTCTGCTTCATAACCTTGATTCTTAACTAAAACTTTAGCTTGAATTTTATTTTTTTAAATGGGATACATTTTATTCCCGTCCCTAATTATTTGTTCGTCTTGAAAATAAATAAATAAATAAATAAATAAATAAGAGCGAGGCATTTAACTTTTACGCATGAATAGTTTTTTTTTTTTTTTTTTTTTTTTTTTTTTAAATATAAAAACAAATTTAATTGATGTCCTTTCCACATAAAGTTGAGGCTGCAATTTTTTTTATTAAAAATTAGTTCTAAAATATTCTGTTGACAGTAAAGTAGATTTATTTTAACTCTCTCTCTTTTTTAAATAATTGTCATAACACAATCCTGCCTGTGCATTAGGCGAGACCGTATGGTAGTCATTTTCGTCAGTTATATGATTTATTCATTTATTTTTTTTTAAGTAGCTGCATCGTAAATGCACCATGTACACATGTCTTTTGCTCCCAGATTTTTTTTTTTTTTTTTTTTTTCCATGATCAAATTAAATTGTGTAAGATCAAATTACCAGCTTTCACATGTCAAAATTCATAATCTGATCTGATTTTCGATATTAAGCTGCGTCTTTCTAACACACATGGAATTTACAAGAATTCTGATATATTAAAATCGAATAATTTTTCCCATGCTTCCAAATATGCAAAATAAATTGCTGAAATTCACATTAGATGGGCGTCTTCAACTAATTTTTCGCTTATTTCCTATCCGTACGACGCGTAAGATGTTACCACCAGAAAACACCACTCAACTATTAATTATTTCAGGAGAATCTTAATTTTTGAGAATTTTGTCCATTTCTGATAAAAAATAACTTTTCTAAATGCATCAAAAGTTTCCAATATACTTTTATCTAAGCATTATTATCTTTTTTATTATTTTCACTAACAGGTCCAATCGGCGCTACTCGGGTTTAAGTAGTGCTTATAAATTTTTTGAATTAAAGAGAGAGAAAAAAAAAAAAAAAAAGATGGAATTAAAATAAAATAAAATAAAAATGTTCCAGCTTTATGATACTGCGAACGTTAGTCATTTATATGACCGTTGTGTTTTAACATCGAAGTAATTTAAACGTTAAAATTGAGACAAAGAATTAATGACATAAAAAAAAGCAGTAAAATGAATCACAACTTATACTATCTCCTAATTATGACAATTTGAACTCATTGTGAGAATTTAAACGAATAAAACCGAATTAATTTAAATAATAATAGTTCAAGAAAAGTTTACAAGCTCTTTTTTTTCCCTTCGACATAATATATATATATATATATATTTACTTACATATATATATTTTTTCCCTTTTAATAATTTTGAAGTTAGAATGCGGTTTTTATTTAATACCTTCTGAACCAATTATCCGATTAAACCAAAAAAAGACGGCGTTAGCGAGATTTTGTGCTAATTATTAAGTGTATCAATTTTTGTAGTGATCGGTTAAATAGTGTAGTTTTTTATAGCGACGTAAAAATCCAGATAGATCGACAAACTTTCATATTTGATATATAACAGTCTAAACGACAGTATCAAATACATACCAGTAATAATATTTAGTTCGAATTTGATAACAGCAACAGGGATTTAACGTCATTTGTGTATACATCTCTGCATGTGATACTCTTACAATTAATTTTAGACACGCGCAAACGTACAAATAATTTTAGACGCAATCTGGAGTTTGCAAATTGTACTGCAAAAATATTTGGTGTTTTCATTTCTACAACTACCCCGTCGAACCCAATCCAATTAATTCGCGCACCATCCACTCCTGATAAGCATCTGAAGAAATTCGCTACGAAAAACTCGTTGCAAGATCGTGACCAGAAACTACGGATCACTTTGCAACATGAAGCTCGGAGAGGATTTTTTCCCCCTGCTTACCCAGAAGAGAGGATGTGGTGACCACAGGTGGGCCTCAAAAAAGGAGGGAACGAAGCCCCCCCTTTTCATATTGACACTTCGCTCCTCACACCTCCTGCTTGTCTAAGAGGGATCGCTCACAAAGTGAAATGACTGAACACACTGATATTGGCTGATAAGAAACATTTCACAGATATGTTATCGATTATTACCTTATCATTTATCTTATTTACTTTAAGATGATGGGAGCTCTGAAATACATAACGCTTATTATTGCTATTATTTCAGATTTTTATAAGTAACTGTTTATGATACCAGTTCTGTCAATTTTTCAAATACGATCTTTAATTTTTTTTTCTTTAGTGTTCCGCATTAAAAGGGATCCCGGAAAAAAGGGCACTTTTTAAATTCGCAATTCGCAAAATAATAAATATCAAATAATGAATTTAAAGAATGACTTTCAAATTACATTTTTAGAAATTTCATTTGATTTGGTACACCATTCATTTAGTATATACCTGGGGAAAGGGGGGGGGGGGCTAGCAGCAGATTGAAAGAAAAAAATTGTTTTTATACTACCTTCTTACCCATTTTAATGAAACTTTGTATAATCACGTACAATTTGTGAAGATCATAATGAGTGTATTATATACCTAGGGGACAAGAGGGGGGGGGGGGACAGATGGAAATAATATATATTCTTTTTTAAAATACCTTATTATCGATTTAAAAATAAACTTTGTATAATCAAGTACAATTTGTGAAAAAATTACAGTAAGTTTCAGTTATACTTGGGGGGGGGGGGGCAGGGGAAAGTAAAATAATTTTTTATATCACCATTTTACCGATTTTAATGATATATTCTATAACTTTCACTTACTTTTTATGAAGATCACAATAAGTGTATTATATACCTGGGGGGGGGGAGCACAGAGGGAAGTAAAATTTATTACTCTTTAAACTACCCTATTATCGATTAAAAAAAAAAAAAAAAAAAAAAAACACTTTGTGTACATACAACGTAGTGTTTAAGAAAAATTACAGTGAGTGTTACACATATCTGGACGGTTTACTAAGGAGAAGGGGGGCAGAGTGAAAAAAATTGGTTGCTTTTATATCACCATGCTACTTATTTATATGAAACATTATACCATCACTTATACCCCGCGACAAAAAGATAGGTACAAAGGGGTTTTTCTTTGATTTTTCATAAAATAACATTATCTAAATTGTGCTTATCATTTATTATTATCATAAAATAATACTATCCCCAGACTAATTTTTGTTTTAAGACTAATTTAGAAAAATTTTAAGACTAAAATTTTTCTAATTTAAAACTACACACCGCGACAAAAAGATAGGAACAAAAGGTTTTTTTTTTTTTAAATTTTGTAACATGATTATTTTGAATATAATTCAAATATTTAATACGTTTTTGATATGAAAATATTTTGTTGTGATAATAAATGATAAGCACAATTTAGATCATGTTATTTTATGAAAAACTTTAAAAAAAAACCCTTTGTTCCTATCTTTTTGTCGCGGAGTGTAGTCTTAAATTAGAAAAATTGTAGTCTTAAAACTTTTCTAAATTAGTCTTAAAACAAAAATTAGTCCGGGAATAGTGTTATTTTATGATAATAAATGATAAGCACAATTTAGATAATGTTATTTTATGAAAAATCAAAGAAAAAACCCTTTGTACCTATCTTTTTGTCGCGGGGTGTACATTTTATTAAAATTATAGTGAAAGTTACCTATAGTTGATAAGGGTGGGGGCTAGGTGGGGCAGATGAAAAATAAAATAATCTTTTAAAATAAAGCTTATTATCGATTTTTTCACTGACATTTTGTGTAAATGTCACTTACTATTAATGAAAAATTACAGTGAGGTTACATATGTCTGGGGGGGGGGGGGCAGATGAAAAGAAAATTAATGTTTATAGCACTATATTTAGCATTTAAAAAAAATTTATTATAAATATCACTGAATATTTAGGAAAATTTCCGCTGATTGTTATATATATATATATATATATATATTGGGGGTAATGGGGGGGGGCAAAAGAGAAAGATGATTGTATAAATATCACAATGTTACCAATTTTAATTAAAATTTTCAAAACTATCCCTTACATTTAAAGAAAAATTCCAAATAGTGTTATATATATCTAAGATGGCGGGAGGGGGAGGGGGGGCTCATCTGAAAAACTTATTGTTTTTAAATCACTTTGCTTTACATTTATAGGAAATTTTGCATAAATATCTCTTATTGTTTATCAAAAATTAAAGAGAGGGTTACACTACCCGGTGAGAGCTAGGGGGCACATGGAAAGAATATATTTTTATACTATCTTGTTGCCGATTTAATGAAACTTTGTAGAAATATTACTTACCGTGTATAAAACATTACAGTGAGGGTTAAGTATCAGTTTCTTTCTCTTCCTAAGTTTGTACGCAAAAATTCAATGTATGATTTAAATCTGAAAAAAGTTACGCAAAAACGGAATTTCTTCTTTTAATCTGTCTCTTTTGTCCCCCCCCCCCACCACGTAGAAAAAAAAAAACTTAGGGGGGGGGGGAAGGGACAGATTAAAAAAAAAATTCTGTTTCAGAATAAGCCTTTACCAATGTGTGATATTAACTTTTAATTAATGTCTGATGTGAACAATGCATTGATTTTTTCATACTAACTTAGAAACTGAAAGATACTGCGATACGTAGCCCTCTCTAAAAATTTTCATGCACAATAAAGGGCATTTATACAAATCTCTTATAAATATGAAGCAGTGTGATTTTAAAAAAAAATCTTTTTTTTTTTTTTTTCTCTCCCTTGTCCCCCAGGTATAGGTAACACTCACCGTAATTTTTCATTAAAAGTAGGTGATAATTGCTAAAATTTTAATTAAAATTGGTAACATTGTGATATTTATACAATCCTTTTTCTCCTCTGTCCCCATAGCCCCCCCCCAAGGTATACATAACAATCAACGTAAATTTTCCTAAAAATGAAGTGATATTTATAATAAAGTTTATTAAAGTACAAAGCATAATGGTATAAAATATCATTTGTATATTTCTGTCTCCAGCAACCCCCCCCCCCCCCGCCCCGTCACTCAGACATACATAACACTTACTGTAATTTTTCATTAACAGTAAGTGACATTTTCACAAAATATCAATTAAAAAAAAAATCGATAAGTGTTGTTTAAAAAGGTTTTGTTTTTCATCTGCCACCCCCACACACTTGTCCCCTTTTTTAACTAAAGGTACCTTTCATTATAATTTTATTAAAAAGTAAGTGATAGTCATACAAAGTTTCATATAAATAGCTAGCATAGTGATATAAAAACAACCACTTTTTTTACTCTGCCCCCTCTTAGCAACTTCCCCCCCCCCCCCAGATATGTGTAACATTCACTGTAATTTTTCTTAAACAGTAAATGGTATATACACAAAGATTTATTTAAATCGATACTAGGGTAGTTTAAAAAAAAAAAAAAAAAATTTATTTCCATCTGCAACCCCCCCCCCCCTCTCAAGTATATAATACACTCATTGTGATTTTCATAGAAAGTAAGTGATAATAATAGAATATATCATTAAAAATACTAAAATGGTGATATAAAAAAAAATTATTATTTTCTAATGTCCCCCCCCCCAAGTATATATCTGATACTTACTGTAATTTTTTCGCAAACTGTACGTGATTAAACGAAGTTTTTTTTAAATCGATAATAGAGTAGTGATAATAGAGTAGTTTAAAAAAGAATACATTTTATTTTCATCAGCCCCCCCCCCCTCCTTGCCCCTCGGGTATATGATAGGCTCATTGTGATTTTCATAAAAAGTAAGTGATAGTTATAGAATATATCAAAATCGGTAAAATGGTGACATAAAAAATAATTTTATTTTCCTCTGCCCCCTCTTTAACCCCTCCCCCCAAAAAAAAAGAAAAAAAAAAAATCTCTGAAATTTACTGTAATTTTTTCCCAAATTGTACGTTATTATACAAAGTTTTTCTTAAAATCGTTAATAAGGTAATAATATATTTTATTTCCATTTCCCCCCCTTGCCCCCCAGGTATATAATACACTCATTGTGATTTTTCATAAAAAGTAAGTGATAGTTATAAAATATATCAACAAAATCGGTAAAATGGTGATATAAAAAAATATTTTATTTTCCTCTACCCCCCCCCTCTCTTTAACCCCCCCCCCCACAAGTATGTCTGACATGTATTTTAATATTTCGCAAATTGTACGTGATTATACAAAGTTTCATTAAAATCGATAGGAATGTGATATAAAAACAATTGATTTATTTCCATCTGCTCCCAGTCCCCTCCCCCCCACTTCCCCCAGGTAAATACTAATTGCATGTTGTACCGAATCATTGAAATATCTAAAATGTAATTTGAAAATCATTCTTTAAATTCTTTATTTCATATTTATTATTTTGCGAATTGGAAAAGTGCCCTTTTTTCCGGGTGCCCTTTTTACCAGTGCCTTTTTTTCCCGGTATCCCATAAAGTGGTAGTATAGTATTTTAGGTTTTTCATTTGTAACAACTAATATGAAGGAAAAACTAACTGGCATATGTGGACTGGACTCTACTCAGTTGCCCGTCCTATATTTGTCCTAATTTTCAACTATGGTTCATGTTCATACTATATTCATGTTAGAAGCAGTGAACTTGATTGGTCGCATGACATGGTCAGAAACTACAATAATGCATCTGCATCCAGTAGGCTACCACCCACTTCGACACATTTACATTATCCTAATTTTCTGCGTTATTTTATTGATGTCAGTGTTCAAACAATTTCATGCTGTTTTTCAAGCAATGATTGATATAATACAATATTATAACCTTCTGCCATGTCATAAAAATCTTGAATTTCGATTAACTTAGGCAGTTTTTAAAGTAGAATTTTGACATCTCCTAAAACTCATGCCAGTGTCATAAACATTTTATTTTACATTTAGTCCGACTTATTTACAATAAAAACAATCCTCGTAATGGCTGTTTATGCGTAATTTTCTCCTATATTGCCATGTTAATAAATATTTAAATTTCAAATAAATTACTAAGCTTTAAAGTAAAATGTTGACGTTCAACAGGTTTCTTGCGAGTAGCATAAACGGTATCTTAAAACTAGGCTGACTTCTTTACGATGAGAATAATATTTACAATGCATGTTTATGTGAAATTTTTTACCGATTCTGTCACGTTAAGAAAAATCTTAAATTCTGGATAACTTCACAAAGTTTTCAAATTAGAATGTTGATATTAAATAGATTTCTTGCATTGTTAGGCATAAATGATATTAAAAAAAAAAAATTAAATTAAATTAAAAAAAAAAAAATGTTCCCCTTTTCTAAGTACATTTCATTCTAAAAATAATGTCTACTCGGACGAACAAACATAATGACTAATGAACTGACTAACGTACAGTCTGAAATAACATGGAATTTATTATTCTTCGTGTCTATCATGTGATATAACTCGAATAGTGACTTTTGCGGTACGACTGACAACTTCACTGGACTGTTGCCAGAATGTTCAACGAATTAATAGTACTACCGGATTATTGTGACAATATTCATGTAATCATAGTCTTATTGTACTGATTCGGGAAGTTACGTTGAATAAAGAGCATTCATTGACTAGAACCTGCCTGTTTCTTAACGAACTACTTTCTCATACAAGAAAGTCGACAAGTTTTTCGTAACAATATGTAAGTTTTGGTAGCCATTTTTAAAGAAGAGAGCGGATCAAGTTGGCCAACAAACTCAACCAAGATATTTCTGAATCTGCTCGACTTTGTTTCGAATCGAATAAATGAGTATTTTGAGGTATTACGATAAAAAATTATATATTACATAATAAAGACAGATGGATAAACTAAATGGTTGTACACCAAAACTAAATTAAAAACTGGTGTACAATGAAAAAAAAAAAGATTGTAAAATTTCTTTACACGCCATAAATTTTAAGCCAGCACAACCGGTTTCGAAAGGACGTGGCCTTTCTTCATCAGGTGCAAAAAAACACGTGCTAAGTCCTTTCGAAACCGGTTGTGCTGACTTAAAATTTATGGTGTGTAAAGAAGTTTTATAATCTATATAAATGGTTGTAATACGTCGATTTCTAAAGTAATCAACCAAAAATCAGCCTAGATTTCTATTCCATAAAATCAGCTTCTTAAACTTTTACAAACGCGTAACGTTTAGCTTTGGTAATTTTGCCAATATGAATAAGCAAAAACAACCTTTTGATACAATATTATAACAAAGATTGCTCAATCATAAAACTATGAAACAAACAACATAAAAAAATTAAGTGGAACATAAGCTACATTCAAATTGCAAAACAAATGTTCTTGTATTATGCAGCACGCGTTTACTGGGAAGACGTAATTTTAAACTAGAGACGCATTTTACTTTAATGCTTTTCTTGGCGATTGACAGTTCAATTAACTCTTGACTAAAAGTGTGTGTGTGTGAGGGGAAGTGGAGTTAAGGTGAATGAAATTCAACTACTGAAATGTACCACACAATGCATTTTAAAATAAATAAATAAATAACAAGATATAAAACTAATGGGTAAAAAAAAAAAAAAAAAAAGCAGGGTAAAAATGCATGGCCAAGTAGAACAAAATTAAGACAATTGTAAAGAAGCAAGCTATTCTTTTTTTTTTTTTTTTTTACAGGTGTTATTAAATAGTTCTTTTTCTTTTCTTTCTTTTTTTTTTAAATTATTTTTTTTAAAGAAATAATAATAATAATAGTAAATATTTTTCTTTGACAGATTTCAATCTAATATCATATGTCTATAATTATATAGTATGACTTTTTTTTTTTTTTTTTTTTTTTTTTTCTCACCTAACGACTTTTTCACCTAACGGCTTTTATTTATACTTTACTGTTTTAAGTTTATTTATTCATTTTTACTTCCATTACCCGACTACCGTAGGTAATATAAGTATTGTATTCGGTCCAAAAATTCGATATCGAGTTTTTACCTGTTTTACACGTTTTAAGGTCCCTGAGTCCAAAAAAGTAATTTTTGGCAAGTGGTCAGTGTGTGTGTGTATGTATATATGGAATCGTCTGGCTATGATATTTCCGAAACTAATAAAGGTAGAACTACGAAACTTCAGAATTGAGACAAGTCTGGTATACAGATGAAATTTTCAAATTTTGGTGAAAATTGGAAAACCAGAAGTGGAACATCAGAAATCTGAAGTGGGACCGTAAGTCCGTATCGCAAAAACAGCTCCAACGATTTTCTCCAAATTTGCTGTATAAATACTCTGTTAGATGTCCTTTCGAATTATTTAGTTGGTTAGTTCGCACGAAAATTGATAGGGGTCCTGTATAAATAGCTCAATTTCAGGTCTCGCAAATACGTTCCTTTTTAAAAGGCTGTGCGGATTTTTTTCAAAATCGCCATATTATTTTCCTTTTAAATATTCTTTAGTATGTAATCATTTTTTCCGGTCAATAATTAAGCTTGCAAAGTTTTGGTAAAAGTTGGTATCTCAAAAACGGCCCTATATTTTCTTGAAAATTGTTGCATAAATCCATTTTAGATATCATTTGTCACGTATTACGTGGTTATTGCAGGAAAATTAACAGTCATCCTGATTAGGTAGGTCAGTTTTAGATTTCGGAAATTGGTGTTCCAAAAAATAACTGTACATCCCCCCCCCCTTATTTTTTTAACTCGCTATGTAAACTCTATTTTATATGTCTTTATACGTGTATTAAGTTTCTCCAGAGCCTCCTTAAGTAGATGCCTAGCGAGTCGCTCGAAAACTTGGCAACAGTACAAGAAGAACATAGCCAGTAGATGGCGCTTGATACCGTGTCGTAAAGTTCTGTTTATTTCCCGCGATTCAATTGAGTTTCAATTGAGTTCTTCATGGTTTATGTTTTATTAATTTAACAAATGTGAGAGGTTTTTTTTTATGATATGGTGTATTGCGTCGTTCCATTTTGTAAATCGGACAGTCGCCGTGAAAATATAAGTTTTCACGGTTTCATATTTTAAGACAAGGTATGTAAACTGCATAAGTAATTAATGCAAAATTACCAACCCTCCGGATTTTTGAATATCAATAATATTTTTCACAAAAAAACATTATTTTTATTTATTATCGTAAATTCTGTGATTAAGACGAAGATAAATTTAAAAGAAATTATGATATAAAAATTCGAAGGGTTAACACCTCTGTTAGTAAGAAAATAGTTATGCTTATTACAAAATGAAATGAAATTTTTATTTATTGATGTAGGAATACAGAAAAATAACTTGTTCTTAGTTACTTTGGAGTAACTCTATATTGTAGTATTTTATAGTTTTATTCATAAATTACATTAGTAACTTATGAATAAAACTATAAAATACTCCAATATAGGAACAAGATTGATTTATATTTTTTTAATACCACTGTTTTTTAAAGACTTGTGTAAATGTGTATAAAAATTTGATTATTTCAGTTAAATCGAAACAAAAGTGTTGGGAATCTTGAAAAGAAAAAATAGAAAATTTTTATTTCTACTTTTGTTCTTTTTTAAAATATTAAGTTTTATGATTCATAACATTACTTTTATTAACCTTTTACCACACAAATGGAATATGGAATTAAAAATTCATGTAAAAATTAACTATCATGATTACTGATTTGAAAAATTATCAGATATAACAGAAAAATGACTTGATTTTTTGAAATAGAAATTCTCCACATCCATACACTCACATACACACACACACACATATACTGGCTAATTGCCAAAAACTACCTTTTTTGGACTCATGAGACCTTAAAAATATAAATCAGGGGAAAACTCGATATCGAATTTTTGGACCGAACACAATACTTTCATTACTACGGTAGTAGGGTAATGGAAGTAAAAATATTTCAAGGATGTTATTAATTTGTCCTTAAATTTGCCAATCTTTATCAAATTTTTCAAATTGAAACCTAATACGAGTTTTAAAATACAATTGGGAATTTCCTGCATTTGTTTGTTTTTAAGTTATTCTAATAATAAATATGCATATAAATCAATCACTAAAAACTAAAAAAAAAAAAAAAAAAAAAAAAAAAAAAAAAAATGTTTTTTGTATTCAGAGAACCCCAAAACGTGACTTTATTCAAAAACCTGAGTTGAAAATAGAACTTCAAAAAAATACTTTGTTTACATTATAGGTTCGAAAAATTAATTTTCCTTCTTCAACAGTATTCGTCGACATAAAAAAAGTGTAGCAAAGCACTTCCGTCAATTACATTCTACAGAAAAGAACGTTTAGCTTAATTTTGGATAGCCCTATATGTTTTCAATAAACTATGTGCACATCAGATTGTGCATTTAAATTTAGTCTTATATGAAAAACACCTAACACAAAATGAAATACACTTTCAGCATTTTCCAAGTATATCCGAGATAGACAAACCGACGCGCACAGACCAACCGCTAAAAACATTATTTTTCGTTTCAGGAGACCTCAAAACATGTAAACATAACACAACTTTATTTCGAAAATGTCTATCAGTTTCGAAAGCATACCCTCTCGGAACTGGTGGAGCTAATAAAATCTTGAAAAAAAAAAAAAAAAACTTCGTGCGAGAGAAAACTTATACTCAAGAAATCCTTAATTTTAAAAATTTAAATCTTAATGGTTATTTATTTATTTTTTGTGACGGACTAGACAACAGATTGTTTTCTTCTCCAATTTTTATTACTGAATGTTAACTTATCATCTCGTTAATGTGCTGGTCTATTTTTCTTATAAATAATATAAAATTCTCGATTTAAGAAAAATAATTCACACCTAATAAGGTAAAAATGTAACGTAAAGGACATGACCAAAAAAGAAAAAAAAGACATGATTTTAATAATTTATCATTATAAATTATTCATTCTAAACTGAACTCATTTAAAGTTCAGAGATTTTAATTTATATAAACGAAACTTTCATCTGATATCTAAATTAAAAAAAAAATTGAAATTTTTATTGAATAAATATATAAAAAATAATTTAATCGCGTGATAGACATGCCGTGTTTTTATTTATTTAATTTTAAATTTTGTTTTTTAATTAATAATATATTTAAAAAAAAAAAAAAAAAAAAAAAGGCTGTTATTTATTTGATACGTTGTAATTCAATTAGTTGAAAAGCTAAAATAGGTCTTGTCCACTTTCGAAGAAAATTAAACCCTATACTTTTTTAAATATAAATATTTGAATATTTTTTTTTGAAAATATTTACGATAAAGCACTTTCACATTATTTTTTCAAATTAAAAGAAAAAAAAATACAATTTTAGACTTTAAATTGAAATTAATAGCTAGATTTTTAGATGAAAAATATAACTTATCTATGAAACAGAAGAAAATTGTTGCTCTGCGTAGGTGCTGTCACCTAGCGTTAGTTTTGTTTTTTAAATGTTGCCTAATTTAACATTGAGATTCGCCGCGCGTGGAAGGCATCTACTTAAGGAGGCTCTGGTTTCTCTTACTGGAAAATTTTCTGATGTCTACTTCATTAGTCAATTTTATATCTTCTGAACACCTTATGTTACAAAAAAAATGTATATAATACGTGTAATAGTGGGTAATGGAAGTCCTGTGGTCATTTCACAGCATATTTTTTAATCATTTCACTTCTTATTAATTTATAACCGAACCTTTTCTAGAGTCATTTGCTTTTACATACGTTTTCATTTTACATTTGCTTTTGCATATGGCGGAAAAATAGTCACCCGGATAAAAAATGACCCGGAAAAAAAAAAAAAAAAAAATCACGTGGGTTAAAAGTCACCAGAAAGAAATCTATTAAAAAATAAATAAAAATACGTTTTCAGTTCTGAAATGCGTTTTAAAAGCTTCTAAGAATGTTTTAGAGTGAATATGACTTCATTTCGTCTTTCTGTTTGTTTGTCTGTTAACCTCGATGATCACGCTCTAATTTCCGCGAATATTTATTGAATGGCTTGAAACTATTGGGTGAGTGCGTGCGAAAGTTCAACGCGTTTTTGGATATGCAAATTTGCAATGGAATTGACGTCACACATGATATTGTAATGATGCAAATCGTCGGACAATCAAACGTGTGGATGACTCGCATATAAATGCATCGTGTCTCACAAAGTTAATCAACTCAAAAAAATATATATATATATATATATATCAGAGGGTGTAACATGGAAAGCGAAAAGGAGCATATAAGGCATTGTTTATTATACGAGTTCGATAAAAAGAGTACGACAGCCGCAGCATGTCGCAATGTTTGTCGAGTTTATTGGGAGGATGCAATAGATGAAAGCACATGCTATCTATGGTTTCGTATTAAGGGAAGAAGACAGAAGCTGCCAAGATCAAGCTAGGAGGGGAGGGCCATCACATGTTGGAGACGACGATATTGGCCAAGTCATAAGGAACAACCCGTACCAACCGTGCAATAATTAGCGGAGACCTTCAACGTACACCGGACAACGGTCGAAAGACGGTTGGTTAAGTTGGGTTTTACGAGAAAGTTGGATCTTTGGGTTCCAGATAACCTGACAACTAATCAACGGGATGACCAAATCTCCACCTGTGTTTCCTTGCTTTCCCAGTACTTGGCCTGAATCGACTTCGAAAGCTGAACTTCATCCCAAAAAGGTGTTATTGAGTGTGTGGTGGGATGTGCAGGGAATAATTCACTCAGAGGCCCTACCACTCAACCAAAACATCAATGCTGCCTTCTACTGCCTACAGTTAGACAGGCTGAATTCAAATTTGGTAGCAAAGCGGCCAGGTCTCATAAATCGTCTCGGTGTTATCCTTCATTACAATAACGCCAGGCCACATGCTGCTGTCATCACACGCCAAAAGTTACTGGGCTTTGGTTGGGAGGTTTTGCCCTATCCTCCGTATTCTCCTGACTTGGCAACACCTGACTATCACCTATTTCGTACGTTGAACAATTCCTTCAGTCAGAAAATCTTTGATGATCTTGATGCTGTAAAAACTGCCATCCAAAACTTTTTTGACTCGAAACCGCCGGAATTTTACCGCCTTGGGATTCATCTCCTACCAGAAAGCTATACTGTAAGCTATAAGAAACCAGTAAGATATAATGAACTTTTGTGAACTTCCTACCTCCATAGAAGAACGTTTTGTACTGGCCACATCTTTCTCCCTCCTTCCTTTTTAAAACTAATTAAAGTTTAAAATGCAAATAAAATTATCTCATCCTATTTACAAACCTGCATTTGCCAATGTTATAGAATTTTGTGTGATATATATATATGATGAACACTATATTTAACATAACTGAAAACTCTGTGAAACAAGTACAATGTTCAAACAAATGAAACTCAAATAACAATAAGAAGGAGCAGAGACCACCATGGCTTAAGACAGGTGGAGCTGGTTAAAAAAGTTTTACCGGTGTCCAACTTTACCCAAAATTTCTACAAGACCATATTAAAAGAAAGAAAAAGTTAAGATGAAATTATTTTTCTAATTAAGTAAAAAAAAATATTTTATAATTACTGATACTTATAAATGAAATCTATGTGTGTGTGTGTGTGTGTATTATTATGCTTTTGTAATATATATGTATATATATATATGTATATATATATTTGTATATATATATAATCTATCTAATAATAATAGAAAAGAATGAGAATGAAGAACAGTCAGTCAAATAAATCACACAGGCCAAACAAAGTAACTAGTATCTAACAAAGGCAATGGTATGAGACGTTGGCAAAACATTAACGATCTAATCCCACATTACACATTCAATAACTTAATTACATCAATTTTAATTTTATTTTTATTTCAATTTCAATTTCTTTAATTTAATTTTTGATTCAGAATGAGAAATATCCAAGTTTGAATTAGATTAAGAATACATATATATTCAAATATAAAAATTCAAGTTTTTAAAAGTTTTATTTAAAATTAAAATTCATTAAAAACAATAATAAAAATGTATTTTTTTTTCTGAATTAATAAGAAGTTTTTAATTTCTTTAAAAAAAAAATTATTGTTCTTGTGATGTCGTGTATGCATACTAATTAACTAACACACAAACGAACTAACAAACTGAAACCATATCAGTTTTATGATTTTTAGATTCCTCACACCTCAAAACATGTAGAAATGTTAAAAAAACTCAAGACGAAAATTTTTATGACTGACTAAATTCCTCATACCGATAATATGATGAGTAATGAAAAATATGCACATATTGATAAACATTTTATTTTATTTTTTAAATGGAGATTGATTTAAAAAATGCACAACGAAAAAAATTCAAAAATATATTTGATTTATTTAGACAATAAAATAATTTATTATTATAAAAGACAACTTTTTCTCGGTATCACCTATAGTAAAAATATGAAAGTAATAAACTATCTGTGTTTTTGGTAATTTTTAATTGTTATTTATTTATTTATTTTATTTTTCATATTTTATCGTGGTTTAATTGATACTCGTATGATACAAGAGAAAATATATTAATTGATCGCAAAAAATAGATTAGGCATAACGCTTAAAGTTAATTTTTCTAGCTATTACGTATTAAGATATATATATATATATTTCATATTCGGTTTCGAGGGTGGTAGGGGACAATTATAATACATTTGTAAAAATAATGAGAATAATATATATAGAACAGAATTGAAAAAAATAGTAGAGTATTCCCCAAATAAAAGACAGCTTTTCTCGTTGTTAGGTATTAAGAATTTGAAAGTAATGTAAAAAATCAATTTAATTAATTAATTAATTAAAAAATATTGTGGATATTGCTTGGCAATTTTTTCTCGCCAATACGTATTAAAAATCTGAAAATAATAGTAATAATAACTATTTTTTCTACATCTAAATGGAAATAGAAGAAACAATTTCAAAAACTAAAAGTTATTAAAAAGCCATTTTTTTCATTTATGAAGACGACTGAATTATTTTTCCGGTGATTTTTTTTCCGCATGACTTTTTTTTGAGTGATTTTTTTTCCGGGTGACTTTATTTCCGCTTACCGTTTTCTCCAATATCCAACAGCAAAGATAAAGTTGTCCTAAAAGGTGATTTTTACGGAGATTTGCAACTGATTAAATCGATTTCTAATTCTTTAAATTACTACATACACAATTTTTATCAATTAAAGGAGTCTGATGGCTTTCAAGTAAGTCTTCAACGATTAAAAATGCGAGTCTCGATTTTATCATAATTTTATAATCCGATCCCCATACTATGAAGATAACCAATGTATGAACGAGACCCAGTCAAAAAGTTAAAAAAAAAAAAAAATGTTTAAGGAGGAGGAACAAATTGAAAAAAGGGCAATGTCAAACGAAAAGTAGTATGCTATGACCCTCACAAAACCTTTGGAACAATACATGTAGGAATGGAATAAAATGGAACAATACATGTAGCTTAAATTAACATAAATAAATGAGACAAAGAAATTTACTTTTCTTTTGTAGAAAATTCGAGATAAGATTAATAGTTAAGAATTATGACTGAAAAATCGAAGCGAATTGTAACAAGAAATATGTAATAATACGCAATGATTAATTTCCAAAATATAATAGTTTCCATTAAATGTGAATGACCTTCAGTATATATAATAGAATGTGTCCTTTTTTATATTTTTATAATTATTGCTATGAATCATATAAGTCTCATTGTTTTCAATCAGCAAATTTTGCGTGCTCACTAAATTTAATGGCACAATGAAGAACTTTGCTTTTACCCCCCCCCCCCCTCCTCGGTGAAATAAAATAATAATTTTTAACCGATTTCAATGAGAAAAAATTATGCACTATCTGATTTTACTTTCTTCTATATTCAATAGAAGAAAGTATTGGATTCGTAAAAAATTTCGACTTCCGGTTTTCGATGGATTTACACGTTTTGAGTGGTTCACAACACGATTTGATCTCATTTTTAGAAAATGTATGTGCGTGAGAGAGAGAGAGAGATTTTGTGGTGACTATATCTCAGGAGCTACTACAGAGAGTTGCACATAAATTTATATGTACATGCACCTTGACCTGAATAAGTGCATATTAGGTTTTGATATTGATTTATCAACAGGTAGCGCTGCTATACAGCGATTTCTACAATTTAAGGGAAGGCTATATCTCAGGAATTACTGCACAGAATTACATATAAACTAATATGTAGATGCACCTTGACATAAATTAGTGCCTGTAAGCTTTTTGGTGTCAATCTCAACAGGTGACGCAGCTATACAGCGATGTCCGTAATTTAAGGGAAATCTACATCTCCGGTTCTATTGTGTATAATCAAACAAAACTTAATATATTAGAAGACCATTATGAGACATTATGCTAATTCAATTTTGATGCATATCGACCAATAGATTACGCTGCTATACTGCAACATTCTCCGAGAACGGGAAGATAACATCTCAACTTCTTTGGTGTATAACGGTACGAAACTTGAAATAGAGATAACCATTAAGAAAAACCATTTTTTAAGATTTTAATTATAGAGAATAAAATGCTTTTTTTTTTTTTTTTTTTCTGTTAGAAACGGGGAAAAAAAATCGATAACTTTATTTTAAATTATCGTAAATCGATGGTTCAACTATTAATTTAAAAGGCATTGACAAGCTCTTTTGAAAGATACCCATAAAGAAAATTAACCCCCCTTGCGGTGAGGGGAAAGCGGTGCTCCTACATATACAAACAAACAAACAAAAATCCCAGTTGACTATTATAAATAGAAATTCTTTTTAATTTCACAATGGTTATTAAAATATATAATTCTCTTTATGCACATTTTTTCGAAATTTTGTCCTATACCGCCATCTCAAAAATTTAGAAAAAGCGGGATGTCAACGCCATGTGTTGCACGATTTTCACCAAAAGTTGATGGGCACTAATTTATGTGAAGGTACAGCTACATACCAAATTGTATGAATTTCTGTGCAGTAGTTCCTGAGATACATTTGCCCCCCCCCCCCTTTCCCACACACACAGACAAGCATTTTCTAAAAATAATCAAATCGTGTTCTACATCTCTCAAAACGTGTAAATCCATCGACAACGGAAATTTTTACGAATCCAATACTCTCTTCTACTGAATACAGAAGAAAGTAAACACATTTATCGGTAATGAAAATATTTTAATATATTCATTACTTTCTTAAAACTGCTCTCATAAAATAAATCAAGACATCAGATTTCCATCGTAACTTTTACATGCATTTACAAAACTATTTCCAGGTGCATGAAAATTTCTGATATTACTACAGAAGAAATTAGGCATCTATAATGAATGTCGATTCTTTGCATTTTGCAAGGAGTAGGGAGGGGGGGGGGTAGGCATGAATCTCCCTTCTTTCAAGCAGTGAGAAAAGTGTCGTCACCATTTGCGGAGACCAATTAGAAATCTGTGTAATAAAAAATAGTCTTACAGAATCTAAAAATTTACAAATACATAAAGGGGAAAAGTTTAATAAAAAATTGGACTCGTACTAAATTAAGTCTAGGAACGATTTTTTCTAATTAAAAAAATAATAAAATAAAATATTGTTGATCAAAAATATGCAAATTATTTGGAAAAGTGACTGTTTGTAACTGAAGTGAATTTCACCCCTCCCCGCCCCACTTCCAAAATTCTCAATCTTGAGTATGGTCGACATTTGTACATTTGATGTCGATCTCTTCAGACTGCCCCAAAAATCGGTTAACACAGAAAGCATTTTTTGAAACCTATTGTTTGTTTCTTTATGAGAAAAACAAGACATACAATATGATTCTCCATTATTAGAATTAAAATAACTACAAGTTTACGAGTTTACACATATTTAAGAGTGTGTCAGGCAAGAGACATTTTGAAGTTAAACATTCAATGCAGAAGCATAAAAATTCAAGACGTGCTTGAATTCAATTTTTCTTTGTTTTACACGCAATTAATCTCTGTGTATAAAACCATAAATGACACGACGTGAATAATCTATGCACGATAGCTGCATCCAAGACTACATGCAGCGCAATGTTAAAGACTCCAAGGCGCCATCGAATCCAAATGGACTGTCATTCATTGACGCCCATAGGGTAATTTCTCACTATGTTGTATCAAATTATGACCATAGGACGCCTTCGTATTAAAGCAATCGGTGGTCTACGACTCCCCGTGGACTTTCCGGAGTTCACCTCCACTAGCTTTGAGGTAGGTAGATATTTCGCGTTGCCATCTGTTCAAAAAATAAAATAAAAGAAAAAAATCAAATGATTTTTTTTTTTATCTGTATGCAAATATTAATCTCTCTGGAGACTCAAATTATGACGCTGTGAATTACGTTTCAAATTCGGTAAACGATTCATTTTAAAGTAAGTTTTATCAAGAGGCATTCTCTTTCTTTTTCCTTTCTCTCTCTCTCTCTTTTTCAAGTGCAAATATGTGCACTACGGGGACAAAAAGTTCCTTCTTGACTTCTATTTAACGTAGAACCTCGAAACCTTGGGAACCCTAATCTACAATTCTTCGACAAATTCGTTGTCAAGTTTGTCGTCAAGGGTGACCTTACTGGAAGTGAAACAGACTGTCGATCTATTTTCACTTTGACTGTAAAACTACTTTCACTGCAAAACTTCAATTAATACAGGAGAAAAGATTTAACCTGATGCAATAATATATTAAAATTTAAAAGATGAAGCGGATAGGAATAGTCTAAAATTTTTTTATAATTTATAAGAACCACATGATTTTTTTTTTCTGTTTTTCTATTTTTTTCTGATTTATTTGTATATTTAACAAAAAAAAAAAAAAAAAAACTTCCGCCGCTGTTTCTTTATTTTTCCTTTCTTTCTTTCTTTTTTTTTTTTTTTTTTTTTTTTTTGCGATACTATATCCTCACGAGCGATAGGGTCCTCAGCGTCACGAGAGGTACCGATGATTGCTGAATAATCCAAGGGACACATTTATCTGGATTTCAAATTTCTATCACCTTAATTAACGAAGAAACGTCATGTTAATACAGGTATGTACTATATTTGCCAATTTGGAAAGAGCTTCTTGAAATCGTTTTTCATTCAGTTTTATGACGTCATAGTTACGAATATTACCATAGTCATAAAATGTCATCCATGGTGTTAAAAGTTTAAAAAATGTTAATGTTGCTAATGGTAACAAAGAAATTTATCGTCTACAAATAAATAAAAAACGTTATCTTAGATATTTTCAAGGAAAACTAGTATGTTGTGGCCATCACAAAAACTTTCTTCTACATTTTCCTATGCAAATTCACGTAGTACAAATCATTATTTTTTTTCCGTAATGAATGTAGACGATTTTTATCTCAGAGAGGTATTAAACAAAATGTCCAACGGAAGTGATTTTTTACCGTGCAGATGTCATCCTTCCCGTTCTCAGGGAAAATTGCAGTAGAGCAGCGCCACCTACCGGTAAATATTTACCCAAACTTAATCGGCATGATGCAACATAACGGCCTTCTCACATATCAAGTTTTGTTCGATTACGCGCAATAGATCCTGAGATACAGCCTTCCTTTATACTGCGGAAATCGCAATGTAGCAGCACAAAAAGTTGATAGGCTCTAATTTATATCAAGGTGCATTATATAAATTTATATGCAGTTTTGTGCAGTAGTTCCTGAGATACAGTCGCTACAAAATTTTTGTCACAGACAGACGTATGCATTAGCTCTTAAGATATACCCTTCCCAGAAATTGAGGAAGTCGCTGTATAGCAGCGCCACCTGTTAAGCTGTTAGCATCAAAAGTAGATAGGCACTAATTTATGTCAAAGTGTATCGAAATAATCTTTTATATACAATTTTGTGCTGCAGTTCCTGAGATATAGCCTTCCCTGAAATTACGGAAATCGCTGTATAGCAGCGCCATTTGTTGAGCGAATGGCAACGAAAGTTGACAGGCACTAATTTATATCAAGAGGCATCTACATACAATTTTATATGTAGTTTTGTGCAGCAGTTCCTAAGATACAGTCGTCACAAAATTTTTGTCACAGTCAGACGTACATACAGACACTTCTAAAAATCTTCAAATTGTGTTCTGGACTTCTCTAAACATGTAAATATGTAGAAAACCGGAAGTCGAAAATCTTTACAATTTCAATTCTTTCTTCCATTGAATATAGAAGAAATTAAAAAGGAATTTAGATGGAATTGTAATTTATCGTTTGACGATATCTTTTTTTCTACTTTTAGAAAATTAAATTTCTGTTTCCGTTTTTTACTTTCCGAACACAAGGAAAGTAAGGAAAATGTTGTAATCACTTCAAAAATCCGAGTTTGAGATTTTAGAGTTTCTACACGTTTTGAGGTGCCCTGATTTCATATTTACTATTATAACGATGAAGTATATGTACGTGTGTATGTATGTCAGTTGGGGATTTTGGTGTATCTAGTACTTATAGTTTTTTACTTCCTTCTATATTCAATAGAAGAAAGTATTGGATTAGTAAAAATTTTCGACCTCGGGTTTTTGATGCATTTACACGTATTGAGAGCTGTAAAACACGATTTGACCATTTTTATAAAATGTCTGTCTGTCTGTGACAAAATTTTGTGGCAACTGAATCTCAGGAACTACTGCACAAAATTTCATACAAATTGGTATGTAGTTACACCTTGACATAAATTAATGCCTATAAACTTTTGGTAAAAATCGTCTTACAGGTTCTCTGTAAGAAAGGTATTGGCCATCCCGGTTTTTCTAAATTTTTAACATGGTGGTATAGGACAAAATTTTGTATAAATGTGCGTAAAGAGAATTATTCTTTAATAATCATTATGAAATTTACAAGAATTATTTATAATCGAGATAGTCAACTGGGATTTTTTTTTTTTTTTTGTATATATAGGAGCATCGCCTCCCCCCCCCCCCCCCCCCGAGGGGAATAAATTTTCATGATGGGTATGAAACGAAAAATTCTTTTTCATTATGGATTACGGGCTGAAATTATTCGAAGTGCGATAGCGTCTAAATGAGTCCTCAGAATGAGCCTGAAAATTTATATACGTCTTAAAGGTCACCGTTGCTCGAACTGTATAGCTCTCGATGAATATCTAGTACTTATAGTTTTTTTTTACAGGGACACAACCAAAAAAATCACTATCATTACCGCCTATGGGATGAAAGATGAAATCATTAGCGTCTAAATGCATTATCCGATTGAGTTGAAAATTTATATACGTACTGTAGGTCACCATCGCATGAAGGATAAAGATTCTGGTAAATCTAGCACTTATAGGATTTTACAGGGCCACAAAGAAAAATTCTTTATTATTATGCCCTATGGGCTCAAATTACTTGAAGTGCGATTGTGTCTAAACTCCTTATTTGAATGAACTGAAAATTCATACACATGTTACAGGTCACAGTCGCAGACACCAAATAGATTTTGGTAAATCCAATTCTTATAGTTTTTTAACAGGGACACACACACACACAAAAAAAAAGTAAATAAATAAATAAAATACTTTATCATTGTGGCTTACGGGCTCAAATTATTTAAAAAGCAATAGCGTTTAAATGCCTCATCTGATTGATCTGAAAATTTATAGGTATGCATGTAATAGGTAACCATCGTACGAACTTTATAGATTTTAGTGAGTCTAGTACATACAGATTTTTTCAGGGATACGACGAAATTTTATCATTATGATCTATAGGCTCAAATTATTTGAAGCGCAATAGCTGTTAAACTAAACAACATACTATATCACTGTAAAAAATATGTCCTATTTGCAGTCAGAAATTCTCTGTAATTTGAGAAAATACGCGTAATTTACGAAAAAATTACGTTGTCAGAACTTAATTTCTCAAATTACAGAGACTTTCAGGCAGCAAAAAGGACATATTTTTTAGAGTGATATGAAGAAATATAAATCCTACACCCTATTATAATTTTCTCGTTTGTGCATTTAACGATTTTGCTTACTTTAATTTATTTATTTATACAACTGTTAATTACTTAATGTTCGGAAAGTCGAGTGGAGTCACTCCAGATTTTTATTATAGGCAAGTGTTTAATTTGATGATATTTTCAATATTTATATTTGTATTATATCAAGTTTTTATCAACAAATATTGAAACTATTATTTATAGCAATAGTATTCTCCGGTTATATATTATTTAAAACTTTAATCATATCAAAGAAAATATAATACAGCTTTTGAATTGTTATATTTAAACTGTTTATTGAGTTTGTATTTTATTTTATTTGAACGTCAGGCGAAAAAGATTCAGTAATGAACATTATGAATATGTTAAACAACTATTGCTATAACGTTTTAATTTAAACCGAGAAATTTTTAAAATGAAATAAAGACATCAACGTAAACCAGTTTATATAAAGGTTTAGTTTTTTAAGTCGAAACATATTTAAACTTTTGGCAAAATGGGTACAGCATTAGTGTAGCAAATTTTAAAATTTAACGGTAAAGTAGACAAAGACTCCATTTCCGCGACCACAATAGTCATTTTAACACTAGCCAGGGTTAAAAATAGAGATAAATTATAAAATACTCAAATAATAATGTAATAATAATGAAATATTTACATTGGTACACTGGTCTCACACTGTGGGTCCCAAACCATGTAGTTATAGGAATTTTAGTTCCCACAGGAGAAAAAGCCTATCTAAGATATCTTGCTAAACCCTGCCTGAGACAGGCCCAGAATACAGCTAGGGCTGAAGACCGTAGTTTAAATGAAATACTTACAAGAACTAAATAAATTATTTACTCCTTAATGCCTCTTTTTTAGACCATACTACAGAAAAAATGAGCTTTAAAAAATTGCATCTTTACTGCTGGAAGCGCCATTTTAAAACCTAGCTGTACATTAGAAATATATAGAGAGCATTATATATTGTCCTAAATTAACTAAAATAGGCAATAGCAAAAATAATAAGCGTTAGAAAAGATCTTTGCTAGATTTTTTACTTTCTTCTATATATATATATATATATATATATATATATAGAGAGAGAGAGAGAGAGAGAAAGTATTGAATTCGAGAAAATTTTTAAACTCCAGTTTTCGATGAATTTACACGTTTTGGGATGTCCTGAACACGATTTCACTGTTTTTAGAAAATGTCTGTCTGCGTCTCTCTGTGGGTGTGTATCACAAACTTTGTGGACGCTGTATCTCGCGAACCAATGGACGAAATTTAACAAAACTTGGCATAGTTAGATCCTGACATAAACTAGTGCTGATTAGATTTGGAGATCAATCGTCTAACAAGTGGAGCTGTGATCCCGTTTTTTCTAAATTTTTAACATGGCAGTATAAAACAAATTTCCTATAAATGTACATAATGAGAGTTATTGTTAACGTGTGGTTGTAAAATTAATATGAATTATTGATAATAGTAGTAGTAAACTAGGGAAAAAGTTTGTGTATGTGGGAGCATCGCTTCCCCCCTCTCCTTAGGGGGAAGAACCCCCCGGGGGTTGTAAATTTTCAATACATCTTTCCAAAGATCTCGTCAATATCTTTAAAACGAATGGTTGAGCCATAGATCTGTGCTAATTTATAACAAAGTTATCGATTTTTGAATTAATAATAATAATAATTAAAAAAAAAAAAAAAACTCATCTTCTGATGTTGTCACAAAATTGACTTTCTTTTGGCACTTAGTGTTATATTTCTGTTAGATAAAAATAGTCTGCATTTATCATGGAAAATAATTTTCATAAATAATAAATTAATAAATGATTTGTACTGCATGAATTTGTGTAAAATTTAAAAGCAGAAAGTCTTGTGGTGTTAATAAACAAACAATAATTAAAAAAAAAAAAAAAAAAAAAAAAAAAAGTTTTAAACAAATTGATATCAATAATTTCCAGTAAAATGCACTAAACTGTAAAGTAAATAAGTAACAATTAGTTAATTATAATTGGTTAAAAAAATTCTAATGGCTTGGCAGTGTTTTCCTTTTTTACATACTTCATTTCATCATCTCTCCTAAAAGAATCATTTTCGCGCATTACCTTGTCTATTGTGATTGTTTAAACATTCGGAAGAATATTTCAGAAATTATACGCTGGAAAACTATATTAAGTTATGCCTATAATAAACACGGAGCTCAGACCTTTATGATGACATTTAAAGAACCCACGCATTCAGCAATCACGTGCTCTGGTACATTTTACTTACTTGAATTCTGTATTTAATTTTTATGGTGTTGCATTTCTTCTATATTTATAATTGTCCTATATTTATTTATTTAGTTTACATTATAGGCAAAATAATTTCCGAACTTTATCTTATAGATTAATTATTTTTTAAAGGCTTATTTTTAACATGTATGTATTTGTAAATTTAGCACTAACACATCTCCCTTTTTAAAAACGATTTTTTTTTTAATCTTTCTTCCTTTATTTTGTTTAATACAAAGTATATATTGTCATAAAAAATTAAGCACTAAATCTGGTATTTAATTATATTCGTGGCTAAAAACTAATGCGAAGTGATAACTGAAACAAAAACACTGTGATCTCTTACTAGATACATCCCTGCTAAACGAAATATCTTCTCTCCACAACAGGTAATTCTTTATCATCTTATCAAAGCACTTTTAATAAGACCCCCATTCATATCTTGCTTGTCATGACAGGGCGCCAGAATGGTTTTTTGCCAGGGGCATACCATCCAATTTTGCAAGGCCGGTCAAGGTAGTGCAAGAAGGGCCACAAATGTGCAACCCCTTGTTTGAGGGATGTATAATGAACAAGATAATGAATCTGATAGACATTCCTAAAGAATTAACGTCATTTCACGGTGTCCAGACATTATCGATATTTTACATTTTGATTCAAATGATAGGTTATTATTCAGAAAGACATGATGATAAGAATATTTGACGTGGTTTTTCTTTTCTTTTTTACGTTTCTTACATGTTTTAATGTAAGAAAAGTTTTGCTATCTCGCCTTATGAATGTCCGTACGTACGTATTTATATTCATTTACAGGCATATGGTATCTATGAATGCTATATATGTATGAATGAATGTAAGTACACATGAATGTGTGTATGCTGCTGTTAGATACTATCTATCTTTTGTTTAAGATTGAAACAACAGGATAAATCATCTAGATCAAAAAACAACTTTTTTCTGCTTTTCTTAAAAAGATTGCGAACTTTAAAAAAAAAAAAAAAAAAACTTATTCTTAATTTTAAGGTAATATTTTTCTATTTTTAAAAATTAAAGCTGTTACCTCTTATAATTTCTTTTATTTTTGTCATCTATACCTGAAACCGAAATAGGTCATTTTGTACTAATTGTAGCCTTGTTTTCGGTTTTCTTAAAAAAGTTACAAACGGGATAATTAAATGTTATATAAAAGGATAATTAAATATTATGTAAAAAGTTGCATGTATTGTGAACAAAACTTATTTGTTTTGTAAACAAATTGTACACAAAAAAAATTGTATTGTAAACAAAACTTCACTGCACATATAACAAAATTTCAAATGTATTAAAGTTACTTTTAAAAAACATTTTGACAGACAGTATATAAAGAAAATAATGATGTAAATACATATGAGAGGAGAAATAATTTTCGCGTATAAAGTTTTAAACGTTAAGTATTAGCATTATGTATTGTAATTAAACTCATGTTGCTTTAAATCACTTGGAGGTAAAGAAAGTCCTCGAAACTCAAATGCATTCAAACTCAATCTTATCTCAAAAGAGAATTAGAAGACAAATAACTTCGACATGTAAAGTAAATTATAAACGTTAAGTATTAATGTTTATGTAATTGTAATTAAACTCATGTTATCAGCCATCTAGCTTTAAGTTACTATTCAGGAAGAGAAAGTCTTCCAAACTTAAATGCATTTAAACTCATTCCAAATGCAAATGCATACAAAGGGTTAGATAAAAAAAAAAAAAGCATTAAAAGGAAGGGGGAAGAGGGGGGGGATGCAGATAGACCCATGGGTCAAAAATTAATGCAAACCCGACCCGTACCCAAGCAGTAAAGTAGGTAATTCGCACCTACTCTACCCAATGGCTTGGCAACGACTCATTTGAGGTTAAGTTCAGTGCTATAGCTGAGAAAAAAGTAATTTTTTTTTTTTTTTTTTTTTTTTTTTTAAATCAGTAAGATTTTTATAGATTGTACATCGATTATTTAAATTTTCATATCTTTGATGATCCATACTTCCCCTACCACTTACATCTACGGAGTTAATTCGTTATGACGTTCTGTTTCTGTTTTTTAACCTTGCATACTGATATAATTGCCTGAGTGGAGTCACATGCGTTCCACGTTGGAAATTACGAAAATCACAGCTTCTAATTAATTAACCCTGTTACATTAATGAAACATTCATTAAAGAAAATGTAAACATATGCCTGTCTTATATAACCTAGACTAGCAAGAGTATATCAGACTAACAAGAATTTAATCCATAGCGATGATTCTGAACTAAACTGAATTAAACGGTTTTATTAAAATCTGTTTTTCAAATGGGGCGCATTTTATTTCCATACTACATATCGTTGGAGTGTCGACCTGTTATATGCAGAAAATATTCGAATTCATTCAAGTTATTTATTTAACGTAGAATCTCATTCAGAAAAAAAATCTTTTTATTTGGAAAAATTTTAGAAAAATGCTTAATTCATATTTATTTTATAAGGAATTATAAAATAGGTATTAGTTAATATAAGTTCTCTTCCCCTTCTTTACTTTAGTTCGAAAGGCAGCTCAAAATACATATCTGAAAATTCGTCTCTTGTGCTTTTAGCAAATAAATGGAAATCTATTTAGACTCAAAGTACCAGTACCTTTAAAAATCTGTACTATTATAATTTTGAGAATTTGATATGTTTACTATGAAATATGACTTCAAACGCGCTTTGATTTTACTTTTAATCTTTTCAATCTACCCTTTTTTTTTTTACTTTGAAAATTCTTGTGCATATATACCCTAGTATTTTGCGTATAACCCGCACGTCAGATAAATCGGTTTTGCACCAGTAATATTATTTAAGGTGTCTGCCTACCGTCGGAAGTGATTTTTACTTTCTTCTATATGTAATATAGAGAAAGTATTGGATTCGTAAAAATTTTCGACCTCGGGTTTTTGATGAATTTACACGTTTTGAGAGCTGTAGAACACGATTTGACCATTTTTAGAAAATGTCTGTCTGTCTGTCTGTCTGTCTGTCTGTGTGTGTGTGTGTGTGACAAAATTTTGTGGCAACTGTATCTCAAGAACTACTGCACAGAATTTCATACAAATTGGTATGTAGTTGTACCTTGACATAAATTAGTGCCTATCAACTTTTGGTAAAAATTGTCTTACAGGTTGCGTTGCCATCCCGCTTTTTCTAAATTTTTAACATGGTGATATAGGACAAAATTTTGTATAAATGTGCATAAAGAGAATTATTTTTTAGTAATCATTATGAAATTTACAAAAATTATTTAAAATAGAGATAGTCAACTGGGAAAAAAATTTTGTATGCGTAGGAGCCTCGCCACCCCCCGTGGGGGGGAAGTCCCCCCTCGAGGGGAGTAAATTTTCAAGATGGGTATCTTTCGAAAGGTCTCGTTAAAAAAATCGTTTTTTTTTTTTTTTTTTTTTAACGAAATTTAACCAGACTTGGTATTTAGTTGGCCCCTGACATAAACTGAGGCTGATTAGATTTGGGGATCAATCGCTCAACAGGTGGCGCTGTGATCGTATTTTTTCTAAATTTTTAACATGGCAGTATAGGAAAAAATTTCGTATAAATGTACATAATGAGAGTTATTCTTAACCTGTGATTGTGAAATTAATATGAATTATTGATAATAGTAGTAGTTAATTAGGGAAAAAAATTGGGGCATCGCTTCCCCCCCCCGTAGGGGGAAGTACCCTCCCCCCCCGGTGTAAATTTTCAAGATCGGTATCTTTCGAAAGGTCTCGTCAATACCTTTAAAACGAATGGTTGAACTATAAATATGTGGTAATTTAAAACAAAGTTATCGATTTTTTTTACTTTTAACGAAAAAAAAAAAAAAAATGAAAAAAATCTTTTTTTTTTTTTTTTTTTTTTAATATTGTTACTACGTGAATTTGTATAGGAAAATATAGAAGAAAGTCTTGTGGTGGCCACAACATACTAGTTTTTTTTTATAATTGAAAAATTGCCTATTTATGTGCATTATATGATAGAATATAGTAAAAAACAGTGAATAATCTGAAAAAAAAAATATGCAAATTTTAAAATATTTTTATATTTAGGCTCAAAATATGCATAAAATTTGCGAAAAAAAAGCACTTTTACAAAACATCATCAGTCAAATTTAAATAAAGATATTTTTATTCTGTAAATTTTATTTAGATTGTTGAAAGGTCCTTAAGGGAGTGAACTACTCTCAAAACTATAACCATGTTATTTAATATTTTAGAGAAGATAACATTTTTACATGCTGAAAAATCATGAATATACATGACAGTTCATAACTTCTATCGACAAATAATAATAATAATAATAATAATAATAATAATTTAGCTAGATTCATTGTCGTAGTTCAATCCCTAAAACAATTCCTCTAGAGTGTTTTGTCAAAGTTTCATAAAGTTTCAGTTATAACTTTTGGACTTATGATGTTTTGGGATAATGCAAAATGCTAAAAATCTCATTTTCAGAACAAAGCAGAAAACAAATTTAAAAACAAGATTTTACCTATTGAACAAAAAATAATTTTAATAAGTACCTGATTTATTTCAAGGCTTTTTATTTTCTTTTTTAAATTCATTTTATATTCAGTAACAAAATATGATGCTTATATTGAGTAAAACATTTATGTAAACAAACATTTACGGGTCATTTCCGGTCACTTTCGGTTTCAAAAACTGGCGAGTGACTAATATTAAAATGTTCTCCCGTACAAATATTAAAAACGGGTTGATTGTCTTTTTTCCCTCTATTATTTAAATTGTTCATCTTAACTTGTTGCCAAAAGGAAAACTAATATGTTGTGGTCATGGCAAAACTTTCTTCTATATAGTCCAATACGAATTCACCCAGTACAAATTATTCAAAATTACTATTCATGAAAATTATTTTCCATGATGAGTGCAGACAATTTTAATCTGATAAAAACATAATCCTAAATATGGAAAGAAAGCCAGTTTTGTGCCCATAGGGACGACAAATATACAGATTATTATTGTTATTTATTTTTTAAATTAAAAAATCTGTAACTATGTTCCAAATATTTATAGTTGCATGGTTCTAGTCATTTCGTTTTGAAAGTATTGACGAGTTCTTAAAAAAATAAAAATAAAAAATAAAAAACTTGAATTGAACATTTATGATAAAACTGGACGACAGCGCCCTTGTAGAGCAATATACACCAAAAGTAGATAGGTATCAATTTATGTCAAGGTAGCAAATAAATATAACTTTTTATGAAATTATGGGCCTTAGTTCTTGATCTAGAGATAACGAGAGATTTTTGTCACACACAGATGGACTTTTTCTAAAAATGGCTAAATCGTGTTCAGGACCTCTCAGAACCATCGAAAATCGGAAGTCGAAAATTTTTATGAATCCAGTACTTTCTTCCATTGAATATGTGGTAGGTGCTCCAGTGATTGGCATGCTCCAGTAATTGACATCTATCCCGAAATAATTAATAAATAAGAAAATCACATATTTTACGTATAAGAATTTTAACATTTTATGTCAGACACTGGAGCATAGGGTGCTAATAACTGGTAAAATGAATAACTAGCAGTGTCAAACACTGGAATATACGGTTCCAATTACTGATAAAATGAAAAACTGGCAGTGTCAATTACTGGAACATTGAGTGGATGTCAAATAAAAATTCATAAAAAAAATAATTGTTATCAAATGTATGTATTTTAACATATATGTGGTTCTGAATGTCTTTCATACCATATGTACTAACTTAAGATTTCTAAAAATATTTTCTGATGACTAGATCATTAAAAACATCAGAAATTGCTCTAAAAGTGTCAATCACTGGTGCAATTACCCTAGTAGAAGAAAGTAACAATATAGTAGTTTTTCTAACAAAATTTAATTTTAATTTCTTTTTCAGAGGTCTATTTTGTCGCAAAGAAATAGTCCTCTCATCATTATTATTATTTTTTAAAAAAAGCTGTTTATCGAAACTGTTTGTACGCTATAAGCTACAATTATGATATTATGCTTCTAAATAAATTAACAGAAACATTTAATTATTAGAACTGAATACTAATTAAAAGCAAAAGCGAGAAGGGGAAGCTGGAAATGGAAAAGTAACAGTTTTTTTTTTTTTTTTTTTAAGGAGAATCTTCTGAGATGAAGAGTATTTCTTAAAATGTCGTACTAAATTCGATCGTGTGAAAATCGATTTATGCGAAAATTGGTCTCAGTGTTTTTTTTTTTTTTTTTTTTTTTTTTTTTTTTTTTCCGTGCAAAAATTGGTCGTACCTGCATTTGAAATATTCCGTTGCCTTATCCCTATGTCTAATAATTGGCTAAATGTCTTAAAGAAGTTGCGTTAAACGTTTCTTTTCGCATAAAAGCAAGAGAACTTGGCGATAGTGGAGTGAAAAGAAGAAAACAATTTATAAAATTTGGCAAGCGTCTTGTAAATATTATGGCAAAGTTTAACCCGTTAGTAGTCGCTATCGACAGCGCCACCTATTACAGATTGCGAACTTTTTATTTAACTGTCGCCAATAATTTTAAGAAGTGATGTGATCGACGTTAAATCGATTTTATTCGCGTTTTATGTATATCAAATGCCACTTCTAAAAATTTTTGGTGGCTATTGAATAAAAAAATCTGGAAAAACTGAAGGATGGGCGGCAAATCGACCAACTAGCGACTACTAACGGGTTAATAAAACAAATCATTTTAAAAAATGTTTGAAAGCTGCCAACTACATTACAAAAATTGATAAAAGAAGAATTTTAATAGTATTTGCTTTTTTATTTTTTAAATTTAAAAGTGTACGTTATTTACTAAACGAAGCGGCTTAGTCGCTAACTATATGATTGTTTTATTTTCTTGAATAAATGGATAAACAAATAAAGATTTTTAAATAAAGATTTTATTCCATTATTTTTAGACTTCAAATATTCAATTTCAAGTGACAGTTTTATTTTAAGAATTCATTTTTTCATTGAATTATGCAATATTTATCAAACATCTGGGTATTTTACCTGAGGCCTGGGTGCCTAAACAAAGTAGCTACATTCCTGGGTTGCTGAATGTCATGAGATTTGCGGTTAACAGCTTTTCCTAAAATTATTTCCAGGGTGACCACTTTACACATGATTTTACCTCTGACCGCTTTTCGCAGATCGACTTCTGCATGTAACCCACGGAATCACTTTAGCAATAAAGTAACGCCGAAAAGACAGTCATATGATGCCTGATGCACTCCATTAAATAATCAACCATTCAAGGTTATTAATGCACAGTTATTTATTATTCTCGATCATTTTATGACGTTGTTTCAGGTAATCGGGCCCCGATTTCCATTCGGCGACTCCTAAAAATAAAAGAACGCAGTTGGCTGGAATGGGATGCTGCCAGATGCATATTCATAAGTTCGAACAAAATTATTCAAATATCAGCATGTTTTATGGTAATGAAAGAAGGCTTGATCAATATCGATGGAAATTATTGGGTCTTGGCAGAAGGTTACTGAATATTTGAAATTAATTCTATGGTAAATGAGATGGCTGTTTGTTATGGTTTGGATCTGATGAGGCGTGTAGGAAAGGAATTCTTTTATTATTTATAGCTTTTTAGGCAACCACATGACGGAGATAAAGGAACGCGATTTCCGCAGATTAACTTTTCGTAATTTGTTATATGATTCATGTATGCTTTATATCAGAGCTAATAATCTAAGCCTGTTTCTCTGATGTATTCCTTATGAAAAATAGAAGTTAGAAGCCCATAAAGTTGATTAATTTGGGATCCAGAGTTCTATGTAATATTTAATTATGTACGGCAAATGTATATATAAGTTAAACGTAATAAAATACTAATTTAATAATCATTCGAATTTGTCCTTTCTGCCCCCCCCCCTTTCCCACCTTTAATAGTACACTAAAGTAAGAAATAATGAATTTTCCAATGAAGCGTTTTCAGGGTTGCCACACAAATCAGGAGAAAAAATTCCCTGAGTTTTCCCTGTCTCTTTTAGAAGTAAAATAGATGACACGTAATCACGCAGCATTAGAACCTATCATGTTTACAAGTCAATTGAACATATTTAGGGTTTATTAATTTTATTAACTTACTATAGTTGGGAGAAAAAAACCATAATTGATTCATTATAAAGCACTAAAATTTTTAAAAATATTTGATTATGAAAAAATTTTCCAATGTTTTTCCAAAAAATTTTAGAATTCCCTGAGTTTTTCCTATTTTTGCTACAAATTTTGAAAATTCCCCGAGTTTTCCCTGTTTTTTAACAGATTTTCAAATTCTCTGAGTTTTCCAGGTTTTCCCTGTTTTCCAGGTACAGTAGCAACCCTGGTTTTTTTCTAAAATTCGAAACAGGCTTTTCCATGGGTTGCGACGCCTTTCTAAAACAACAGACGGATTTAACTATTTTGTTGAAAGTAAAGATGGAGGGTTTTGAAAGATTAGAAATCAATCGCACAAGTTGCGAATCTCTGAAAAAATAATTTTCACTAGTAACCTTATCTTTCCTGATGAGAAAACGAAAACATTACAGAAAGCAAGCGATTTCAATCCTTATTTCGATAGTAATATAAATGAAAATCATCAAGAACATTTTAAATAAATAAATAAATAAACGTGTTTTTGCCGATATACGGAAGGTGTTGGTGTTTTTAATAAGGCCGAATGGCTGCTGTTTTCTCCTTCTTGAATGGGGGTATTAATATTTTAATAGCGTAATGATTCCTTTCAAATGCCAAGGAACACGTATGACAATTTTCTTTTGAATTCGTCACAAGCTGTTAATTAGTTTAGAAAACAAGCAAACAACCTTTTATATTTATAAATAGATAAGTCAAAGAGTGAATCACAAAATTTCCTAAACTGAGGACCCCCCCCTCCCCTCCTCAAAAGAAAGAAAAATTAATTAGTTATTTATAAATTTATATTAAAATGCAAAATACCACTGAAAAAATGCTTCATTAATCGAGAAGGAACACACGTAACCCTCTTCCCCCTCGCGTAAATAAAAAGCAGAATTATGATACGGTGGGGGAGGGGGAGGGGGGGGGTTACAAACAATCTGTACATCTTTAACTGATAATATTTTTAATTCGAATTTTGAAAAAGAAAATAATTTATTAAATGTAGCCATACTTTTATGCCTTCTATTGTTTCGACAACGACAGCTGACTGTTCTTAACGGGGCTTTGTAGGTGTTCGTCATTAAATGTCATTGACCTATACATTAGGTGAGACGGGGTACTTATAGGGCTTGCAAAGATAATTTACTGAAATGGCCCAATCTTCTAAAACTAGAGTCTGTTTAACCTACAAAAGCCATTTCTTTCAATCTGCGATAAAAGCGCTGTCCCTCTCAACCTAGAATAAAGCAGGATGAAACACATCTCCATATTATGACGACAGAGTTTACACATACACGCGTATGGACGCGCGTCTGGAATTGCTGTAGAAAGGGAGATTTCAGGAATCCCACTTTAATTAAAAAACTACTCTAAAAAAAGTCACACATGCTTTCTCATAATTTTTTCCCACTATTCACCCAGCCTTACATTCATTTTACATTCCTTTTATTCATAATTGTGCAAATGTTGGAGTTTTGCTAAAATAGGACTGGAAGTGAGAAAAACACCATTTTCCTTCCCTCCGCTCCCCTCTCTCGACTCCTCGAATGTATCTTAATCCCAAAGTTTTTTTTTTTTTTTTTAATTATTATTTTAAGTTTGTACATAATAATTGAACAAATTTTGATTAAATAGGTAAAATAGTGATATAAAAAATATCTTTCTATTATTCTCTGTACCCGTATTCCCCCCCCCCCACCCCCCCCAAAAAAAAGAAAAAAAAAAAAAAAAGTATGTGAACTGGAGGAAGATTAGCATGTATTTTTATAGTACAATTTGAAAAAACGCTCTTATTTCTGATGTTCCAGTTTTGGAATCCTTTCTAAAATACTCATTTTTCGGTTCCAGGTACTATGATTCTTGGTTCCGATGTTTCAGGGTATAATTATTACCATTTTTCCCGCTGATCAATTTTTTTTTTCTTTGCTATTTTTCCATTTTCTATTTTTTCCGTTATCATCTTTTCCTTTACCATTTTTTCTGGGATTCAAGTTTTTTAACCCTTACTTTGCTTAATTTCGTAGTTTACCCAAGGCCTGATTACCCAATAGGCTCGGGAAGCTTCCCCTCTAAAATTTAAGAGGGGCCCCCAAAATGACTAAAAACGGCATCTTTAATTTTCTGTTTCAGATTTCCCACTGAAATTGAATTTTTTCTGAGAAAGTTTGCATAAAGTAAGGTAAAATACTCACTATTTCGAGAAAATTCTATTATTTAAGCTCAAAGATCTGAATGTTCATATTCAATAACTTATACGATTTTTCAGTTCTGGGTAAAAACCACACAGATATACGATTAAAAAAAAGAAAACTATAAAGACACACTAATTTTTGGTCTATAGCATTTTTATATTACAATATGTAATAGGAAAACATGATTTCCCGAAATGATACTGAGCTTTCCCTAGCTTCAAAGCTTAATCAGGCCCTGAGTCTTCTTTAAGTTTTCGAAAGGAAGCACATGCTTCTGAAGGATGTTTGGTCAGTTGGGTCAGTTTGGCAGACAATTAAAATCTATCAAAGATCTTTCATTTCTCTCTCTCTCTCTCTCTTTTTTTTTTTTTTTAAATCAATCTATTATGACATCATCGCAGACAAATTTTATTTTTTTTCCCTCTCTTTATTTTATTTTTCAGGTCTCCAGCAGCTCTTCAAGAAATGTACATTTTCTTTGGCGCCTTCTTTGTGTCTCATCTCATTTTGTGAATGTGTAAAAGGGCCGCACCTCTTCCACACCTGCGAAGAATAGGTAGAAAGCAGGGGGGCGTCGTCAGAAATTTTCACTCGTTTCTAACAGAATGGGTGGTAGAAGATCGATGAATAAGTTAGAAGATCACACCCCGATCTTACTCTGTATTTATTTTTTATTTTATTTTATTTCATTTTTTTAAGACAGGGAATGTTGGACATATTTTAATTTTTAGATCATCCCTAGGTGATCGTCATCAGTATTTTGGATCGATTTTACGATACAACGGCTTTCTGAATTGAAATTTTGTTCAGTATGTAAAGAAGGAATTGATAGGATAATAATGTTTTAGGAATTACAGAAAATTTCTAGGGCAATCGAACTCCATTATAGTCAATTGCAATGTTTAAAAAAAAAAAAATCTGGTTGTAATAGTAAAAAAGAGAGGGTATAACTGTTGAAATATCAAGTATTGTGAGAAATGTTTATATATATTTGTGAATATTATAGACAAAAGTTAAAAAGAAAAAGTCATTAAAAGATTCTCTAGCTAAAAAAAAAAAAAAAAAAAAAAAAAAAAAAAGAAACATGAAAGAAGTATTAATTGAAATATAATTACGTTGATTCAAAGCAAAAATTTGAATAAAACCTTTTGCAATTTTCTGAGAGCAATTGAATTTCCCGCAAATGAAACTACTCCACCCGCTGTGGTGGCCTCTCCCTCTGCTCCTTTCTCCTTATTGTTCATGTTTTATTTGATTGTATTTTTGTCCTTATTTCACATTGTTTGCAGTTCTTGCATCAAATATATATATATATATATATATATATATAAATAATAGATAACGTAATAAAATTTAATCTTAAAATTTAGCAATTAATAGAACTAAAACAATAACAGCACACTAAAATATAGAACTGAATTTAACATAGAGGAAAGAATGACACAAAAAGTTGCGATATAGATAAGGAACCAATGAGTTACCATATTAACTTAAAATACTTACGCCGACCTGAAGGATAATAAAAAAGGACCATTAAACTTGTGAAAGAGAAAAAAGATAATAGACCACATAATCAATTGGATATAAATGCTTAAAATTAGAAGCATACTTTTCAAGGGGCGCATACTTCATAAAGCAGAGAAAGCTGCAACGATTTCGTAAAACGATATTGCCAATCATAGCAATTTATATCATCAATAATTTATTATATCACGCCCCGATCAATGCAGCAAAAAAACCATAAAGAATGAGAAAAAAGTGAAAAATTAAATTAAAACAAAGAATAAATAAATATTAATTAAAATCTTAAAGGAAACCAAATTAATAACATGAAATAATCAGAGTAACCACATGGTAAACAGTTAACACAAACTGGAAAAATGGTTGATGCCAAAACCTAAATTGAAGTTAAAATAACAGCTCGACAGATATCGATTAATCGAAAATACATATATATTAAACGCAATAACAGAGGAACAGATTTAAGACCACTGAAACTACATAGACCCATAAGAATAAAATTTTATCAAAGTTATACATATGAAAAACGTTTTCAAACATTTCACAGGAAGAAAAATTAAATATTACATGAAGAAATGGAAGATGTAATTAAAAAATATATTCAAAATTATACAGATGTAACTATGCATAACTATGCATAATTTTTAATGAAGAAAAGAAAGCATACATTAAAGGAATACTTCTTTATGAGCAGTGATTGATCAAATTATGCAATTATGCAAATTATGAGCAGTGATTGATATGCAAATAATAGACGAATTTCTGTACATTTGTAAGCCTAAAGCCAAAAAACTTAGATATACCCAATTCACCTAAATTAGACGTAACCAATTAAACATGAAAGCAAGATAAATTTTATACAGAAATTAATTAGCGTACATTAAAATTAAAATTACTTCTTTAAGAGCAGTGATTGATTAATGTATGCAAATAATAGGTGAATTTCTGTATATCTGTAAGCATAAAGCAAAAAAAAAAAAAAAAAAAGAATACAGTTATACCGCCCAATTCACCTAAACCAGACGTGAATAAAACATGAAAGCAAGATAAATTTTATATAGAAATTAATGCTTTCATTAACGCATTTAAAGAAAGCATACATTAAAACAATACTTCTTTAAGAGCAGTAATTAATTGATTAATGTATGCAAATAATAGGTCAATTTCCTTGCCGTAAATCAACTTCATGTAATGTGATGTGAAATTTTTAAACGAAGTAGCGCCATCTGTGTGAAATAAAAAGAATACCTCGCAATGTATATAATTAAAAATATATAGACAAAGAAAAGACCCCTGCCCCTCTATTTTTTTCTTTTTTAAGTTGTTAATTATTAATATAAAAAGATTTATTTATTTATTTATTTATAAACAAAATTTAATGATGTTTAGTTTATTAAAATTAAGCTGTTTTATTAAACCAAAAATTTAAATTATTTTAATATGCAATGGGTGATCAAGTTGTTAGTTTTTTTTTTTTTTTTTTCAATTTTTTTAAAAAGTACTGCACAAATGGCCTTGAACTTAAGACGTGCAAAGAACGTTCATAAACTCATATTTTTCACTATAGATTTAGTCACGATTGCAATTAGGGGACTAACTATAAATTGAAGAAAAACAAATACTTTGGATCACCGAGTATCATAAAAAGCCAGGAATTACTTGCAACTTTAACACATTGTTGTACTTATTATGTACAATATTTGTATTATTTATTTATTTAGTTTTTTCTTGTGGGAATCGCACAGTTACTTAGACAGATATAACTGTTTTCAAAAATTATTAATTTTTTTGGCAAGTTTTTTGTTTATACAGTAGAGCCGTGTGGTTATCCGAGACACGATTAGCCGAGTAGTCCCGAAATGGCCACGCCCCGAAGAATGCATGGATGTTGACAAATAAAGTTGATAACTTTCACAAATTTTACTATACATCATTGTATTACAATTTAGATATGTATGTTTTGTATTAAATTTTTAAAATTTTAACTGACTATATTTAAATATGTAATATATGTAAATATATTTAAATATGTAATATTACTTCATCGATTACGTTTTAATCCATTTTAAACTTTGCCGTATGTTTCCCTACGGTAGAGACCGTGTTATCTGAGGTACTCTCGGTCCACATTACCTCGGATAACTAAGGCTCTACTGTAACAAGAATGGATTTAAAAAAACTAATATCTGCCTGCATAATTGTGCAACTCACAAAAAGCATACACATATTGTGCATAGTAAGTGCAACAATGTTTTTAAGTTACAAGTCAGTTTTTATGTGTATAGGGTATCCAAAGTATCTCTGTTTTTCTTCTATTTGCGATTGTTCCCCTAATTGCAGTCGTAATGAAATCTACAGTTCCCACCGCTTATTAAAATCACATTCGTTCTGAGCCAAAGTGATTTTATTAAGCGGCTGATTTTTATATCCGGCGAACGTTCCTGCACTTAAGGAAAAGGTATTACTTCCCTGAATTTGGAAAAAAACTTCAAATGGTAACGAATAATGAAATTAGTAAACAATATTAATTAATTTTTAGTAGATAATTAATTGTTCCTTCAATATAAGTAAATTAAACGCATTCCAAGTGCCTATGCGCTCTTCTTTAGAGGAAAATCCTCATTACTTGACCAAAGTGCACGCTGTTCTTATAAATTTAAAATCATTCCGTTTAAATCTCATGAATTACAAAATAAGAACTAGAAATTGTCTTTTATTAATTAGAAAAAAAAAATCATTTCAAATCAAATTATTACGGAGGTAAGTTATGGGGCGTGTTTAATTTGTAACTCTGCTGCAAGTGTAAAATCTTCGACAATCAGCGATAACGGAGGGTTTGTCGTGCTTTAATTTTTTTCTATTTGACATAACAATAATAATAATAATCACAAAGCAATTTTTTTTTTTTTTTTTAGTGTGCATAAATTATATTTTTGGCTGCTGAGGAGATTTTTTGAGTTTATTAAGCGACGATGTTGATTTTATAAAGCGGCGTCTTTAAAAGTAGTTTGTATTGATTTGATTCCGGTCCTGGCAATCTGATCAGATTAAGCGGCTGATTTTATTAATCAGTGATTTTATTAAGCGGCGTTTACTGTATAATGAAAATTTTGAGTTTTTAAATGTTCTTTGCATGTCTGGAGCTCAAAGCCATTTCGTCCTGTATTTTTTTTAGAAAATCGAAAACGTCAAAAATTCTAATAATTTGACTACCCACTGTAACAAAATTTAAAGAATTATCATGAGGCGAGATCTATAAGCATCATCTATTTATTTATTTTATTGTGAACTAGCAAACCCGTGCGAATTTTTCGCTCTTTATTTATTGTTAATTACCTTTAAAATTTGAAACTCATAAATATTATAACAATTTCATCATCACCTAACTAAAATTTAATTTACCAGAAACCAAATTATTATTAGAATCAAATTAACACAGTGCAGTAGTGAAACTAAAATCATTCAAAGGAAGGTTTCAAAATAAAATTCATGATTGATGACCCATTTTTCATAGGCAGTGCAGTTTTATTATAGGAATTTAAATTTAGCCTTTTAAATTTTTGTCGCCATGTTCACGATGACTTTTTATTTAATTATTTTAGTATAATTTTTTGTTAAAAAAAAAAAAAAAAAAAAAAAAAAAAAAAAAACTAATTACTAATTTTATTATATTTTTTACCATTGCTTTTCTCATTCAATTTATGATAATAATTCCCATTCTCTATATATCTTTAAAATATTGCTATGTTTAAAATGATGCTTGCAAAGATACTGAAAAAGAAACTTTTAAAAATGCATTTTTCCGTAAAATAATCTCAACTTATTAATGTCGTCGTTATGTTGTTATTTCTTATTAGATCATTGAGCTGATTCCGCGTGCTTAAATATTGCCCATATATAAATATTTTTTCCCCTCGCGTATTTTATTAATTAGATCATTATCATATCGTTTCGACAAAATATAATCGTACTGGACCACGTTAGAGAAATATTATATAGATTATGATTTAATGCAATATTTTTATGAGGATAAATAATATTTATATTGAAAATATAGTTAATAAGAAAATTTATATATGGGAAGACTGAGCAGAACTAAAAGGTAAGAAAAAAAAACACCCTTTTCTCTATACATATATATAAATACACATAAGTAGTACCAACGATCCTATCACTAACCGTTAACACCCAACAAAGATTAAAATAAATAAATAATTAATTAAAAATAAGATTTTAATGTAGAATTTGCTAAATATTTAGGATAATCACAAAGTTTATCTTGCAGGATTAGCGGGAGGGGGGGGGGGGAATCATCGGGGGAAAAAAAACTATTAAAAGAAAATAAATAAATAAAAATGCGTTTTCAGTTTTGAAATGTGTTTTAAAAGCTTGTAAGAATGTTTTAGAGTGAGTGTGTGATGAGTGCTTATATTTAGCATAAAAACTGAAAACTACGTGAAATAAAGACAGTATTCAAACAAATGAAACTCAAACAAAACCAAGAGGCGACCACGACTTAAGATGGGTGAGGCGGGATAAACAAGTTTTACAGGCGCTTAACTTTCTCCAAAACCTCTGCAGACAATATTATAAGTAAGAAAAAGTTAAGATGAAATTAGGTAAAAATAAATAGTAAAATAAAAAAAAATATATTTTATAATTACTGATATTTATAAACCAAATTTATATGAACTAAATCACTCATGTATATTATGAGTTAAAGAGTTAAAATAATGATTTATGATTATATGTGTGTGTGGGGGGGGGGGGTATGTACGTATGTGTTAATTGATGCATTTGAAAGATGTATTAATATATATATATATATATATATATATATATATATATATATATATATATATATATTGAAATATAAAAATTCAGTTTTTTAAAAAAATTATTTAAAATGAAAATTTATTTTTATAAACAACAATAATAATAAATTATTAATTTATTAGTTTTTAATTTCTTAATGCATAAGAAGTTTCTAATTTGAAAAAAAAAAAAAAAAAAAAATCTTATTATTCTTGTGATGTCGTGTACACATACTAATTAACTAACACACAAACGGATAAACCATATCAGTTTTATGATTTTTAGATATCTCACACCTCAAAACGTGTAGAAATATAAAAGAACCAAGGATGAAAATTTTTTATGACTGCCTAAGATCCCCATACCTATAGTATGATGGGTAATGAAAAATATGCACAGACTGATAGATATTTTATGATTTATTTTTTCTTTTCCCTTTTTTTAATGGAAATTGCTTTAAAAATGTAACACGACAAAAGTTTAAAAATATAATAGATTTATTTATATAATAAAATAATTTATTATTATAAAAACAACTTTTTCTCGCTATTACCTAATAATATTTTGAAAGTAATAAACCATATGTGTTTTCGGTAATTTTAATTTTAATTTTATTATTTATTTATTCATATTTTACCCTTATTTAATTGATATGATACAAAACAAAAATATTTTAATTGACTGAAAAAAATAATTTAAGCACAATGCTTTATATTAAAATTAACTTTTCTAGTTACTACTTATTAAGACTGCTTACTTATCTTTACAGTAATAAAATATTTTTTTCGTTTAAAAGTAATAAAATAATAATAAAAATTCTTTTCGTTAAAAGTAACAAAATAAGCTCAAATTATTATTATTAGTAATAATAGTAGTATATGTTTTTTCATATTCCCTTTAGAGGTTGGTAGGACAATAGATTTGCAAAATAATAATGCATGTAGAATAGAATTAAAAAGAATAGTAGGGTATTCCCTAATGAAAGACAACTTTTTTCCATTATTATGTATTAAAAATTTGAAAGTAATTAAAAAAATTACTTTAATTAATTAATTAAAAAATTTAGCAATTAATATATACATGATTATACCAACAACTCTCACATAAAAGAAACTGTAATTCAATTTAAATGTTAGCACATATTTTTGATTCGTTTACAGTATCAATTAATAGATAAATTCATTTTATGTTACTTACGCTAAGTAGTTAAAATGGAAAAAACGGTTTTAAAATTAATTATAACAATTATATTTAATTATAATAATTTTAAAATTAACAATTATAAATTAATTTTTATTTTAAAGTTTTTTTTAAACAATTTTTAATTTAAATTTTAAATCAATTTTAATTAATCACATTATAATTCATTAAAGAAAGATAATGCGACTAAAAGTTATTAAAAAAGCCGATTTTTTTCATTTATGAAGACCACCGAGCTATTTTTCCGGTGACTTTTTTTTCGCTTACCATCTTGTAGGTAAATAAATTTTACATTTTCACTTCTGTATTTGTTGGAGCAAAGGCATTTAATTCTATATAAGAAATTAATTAGAATATTTTTATAAACAGTTTTATGTAAACAAGATTCAAAATTAGTAACGTTAACATTAAATGGAAATTATTTTCTTTTATCAGAAATGTCAAAATTGTTAATTTTTTTAATAATATTGATTTTTACAACTATAAAACTAATTTCATTATTAATCATAACATTTTGAATTAAGGTAAGATTAGGACGATAATATATATTGATATTAATATCTCTATACATATACACTGTTAAAAATTTCTGTAAATTTAATGTATATATTTATCCAGCCAGAGTCTCTGTAAATTTACAGTAATTCTTAGTTAAAGTGAATAATCGAGATTCTCAATCTGTATTCTGTATTTTTATGTAATTTTATTATTTAAATTTTTAATTAAAATTAAAAATAACTGTTTCTACTGTAGAAAAAGCATTCCAAGTCCGAAATATATTCTCACCAATAATTAATTAAATTAATATTAATTATTAAAATGAATGTATAAAATAAGTTTTTTAACATCTCCGTTTATTTTTCTCTGTACTTTTATATAAGACTTAAGATAATAGATTACACGGTAATCGGAAAAAAAAGTCCCCGGAAAAAAGAGTCACGGAAAAAAAGTCACCAGGAAAAAAATGCCCGGAATTTTGGTCGTCTTCATAAATGAAATAACAGCTTTTTAATAACTTTTAGTGGCATTATGTTTCTTTAATTTTTAAAATTGTTTTTTCCTTTTAATTAATTCTTTTTCTATTTCATTTATGTATATATGAATTCTTTTCAAACATATCGCAGAAAAAATGAAAAATTCAATATTCTACTATATCTAAGGAGTATAAGTTTCGTTAGTAAAGAAAAGAAAAGATAAACAAAATCCAAGAAAAGACATGAACGAAAAATCATGCGGTATTCATTGATTATTAACATTATCAACTGTAGATGATCGTTGTTTCACACACCCTTAAATGTTCTTTGCATACCTTATCACACAACGAGCAGACAGAACAAAAAAGCAGACAGCTAGAGTAATTGAATCAATAATCACTCTTAAACATTTTTGGAAAACGTTAGAAATTCTTGACTTAAAAGAAAATGCAGCCCTCATATATCTGAATATTTTTGTGTGGCTCTGTAAATCTGCTCTATGAAAAAAGCTTGTAATTGTTATGCAGAAGTTTAAAACGGATTTCGGAAAAAAGGGCACTTTATAAATCGCAAAAGAAATAAATATTAAATAATAAATTTAAGGAATGACTTTCGTAGTACATTTTCAGAAATTTAAAGTAAATTGGCCCCACCATTCACTCAGCTACCCGATTAAGGGGCGAAGGCGGTGGGGGGGGGGGGGGGGGGTTCTAGGATCAGATTGAAAAAAAATAATTGCTTCTATATCACCTACTTAAGTATTTTAATGGAACATTTTTTATCACTTACTATGGAACATTTTACACTGTAAAAAAACAGGTTCTTAAAAACAAGTATATATTGTCTCAAAATAGTATATATTGTCTCAACAACATATACTTAAATTTGAAAACCCATGTACTCATTTTTGAGTACATTGACATGTCAAATATGCGTATATTGGGATTCTTATTGGTCAACTCCATTTTTGAGCATGCCAATATACTCAAAAATTAGTACATGGGTTTTCAAATTTAAGTGTATATTGTTTCGGGGCTATTTTGAGACAATAAATACTAATTTTTAAGAACTTATTTTTTTACAGAGTATATCACTTACACTGACTGTCACACATACATGGTCGGCTGAGGCAGATAAAATTATTTCTTTTACTATCACCTTCTAACCAATTTTAATGATATCGTCTGTAACTATCACCTATTCTTTATGAAACTCATATGAAACTCTGTGTCACAATGAGTGTTATATACATAAACATAACACTCATTGTATGAGCTGAGAGGGCAAGGGGAGGGGTTGAGGGGAAAAATGGATGCTTTTATATCACCATGTTAACTGTTTATATAAAACTTTGAATAACTACCATTTACTCTTTATTTAAAATTACAGTGAGTGACATTTAGTTTAAGGGGGCTGGAGAGAAATGGAAATCAAACATTTTTTAAACCCTTCTATTGCTGATTTTAAAAGAAATAGCATTAAACTATCGTAATATTGATAACTATTACTTACTTTTCACAAAAATCGCAATGAGTGATGCATATAAAACTGATGAGGGCAGGAGGTGAAGAGTGCGGATTTTTTTTTTTTTTTTTTTTTTTTTTTTTTTTAACAATTTCCGTTATTGATATTTTGTTGATATTTTGTGTATATACTATTTACTGTTCATTAAAAATTACAGTGAGGGTTATATATGTTGGTGGTGGGAGGGTGGCTGGAGGATGTGATATAGAAATCACATATTTTTAATGAATTTTTCCCATTTATTTAAATTCAAATCTATATTAATATTTTATATTATAATATATTCGTGCATAGAATAATAGTCTTTAATTAACCGCTAAATCCTTTTCCTCTCAATAAAATGAAATAAAAAGTATGTGGAAAAGAAAATCTTGCTGTAATCAAAAACCTCATTCTTTCAGAAGAATACCACATGGCCATTCTTATTTTCTGCGTAAATCAAAGTTTAACGGCTAACATACTTTTAATCTGTTTCTCAAAATTATCCTTGAAAAAGAATTAATTATTTTTTCTTTCCTATGTATTATTTGCAGTATGTGGTTTTTCAGTTCTTATGGCTGAAGTTTGGCATAAGACTCGGGTTAATGTAATATGGTAAACCTGCTCGCTACATTCAAAAATTATTAACTAAATGAATATACAACGGATCTAAAGAAACCGTTGTTTGGGCGATCTTTGCGGCGAAATATTGTGTGCCAACATATTCATGATTTTCGTTATTGGCTGAAAATTTAAACTCTCTCACTGATCACCGTCGAGAAAGCATCTCGTATTAGAGGATTAAGATCGCTCTCTCTCTCTCTCTGATTTTGCGGTTCCCAAACAGAATGTACTGTTATTTAAATTGATTACCATGCCACTATATTTTTCCTGATGTTGTCTTACAGCTCTTTTGGATCGCTAAATAAAAAGCATTTTTTTAAATTGACATTCAGGAGTGTTTCTTCACGGTGTGATATAGTAGGTACGTAGCGTGGAACACATGATAGTAGTCAAAAATTGGTTGTAAATCCCACACAAGGAATAACAAGGCTTGATTGCAAAACTTAACATAATTTTAATTTAAAACTACTTTTAGCATTTTATAGCATTACATGCATCACAGATACCTGTGAAAACCTAACATGAGTATCATTTTTAAAAGATCCAGGAGAACGTCCGTTCTCTTTCAAGTCATAAATCCAAGTCCTCGATTTAATATCTGAAATCTTTAGTCCTTCCAAAAATCTTAGTGATCTGAAAAGGGGGAACAATTTTTCCCACTCGACAAACACCAATCAAACAGTCTTTGGTCAGGAGGAGTATCCTCAGGTCAACAGTTCATTGGAGTTTCAACTGGCGACAAAACGGCGGGGTACCACCCTAGCGTGGGGTGCCCAAGCGGCACATCAAAACCATCTGTGAAATCGCGGTTACTTTGTAGCCATGAGGATGAGAAAACCCCTGGTATGCCCGGTTTCTCGAGACTGCAGACAATCCGGCACCAGAGACCTCACGCAGGCAGTCGAACACAATGGACACAACCTTGACTATGTCACAGCTCCTCTCCCCATAAGAAGATTTTGCACGACTATGGAGAGCAAAATCCAGCTCTTGACACAAACTTCATAACACAAGTTGGCGACACAAGTTGGCGACACAAGTTGGCGACAATTAGCACTCCAGTAGGCGTCCAACAGCACTCCAGTAGGCGACCCCCATTTTTCAATTAAGTCCCAGGGAGGTCTTTCCCCAGATAAACTTAAAGCCCATTTCCAATTTTACCCCTTAAAAGTGAGTTAACTTTAAATAAATGAATAATAGTAATAAAAAAAAACAATTGAAAACAATCCACTCAGTTGGAGTTTTCCTAACATCAGAATTATGCTTAATTCTAAGTAATAAACACAAAAAAAATTCAAAATTTTCTTTACATAACACTGTTAACTCCACCGTAAAATTGAAATGCTAAATTAATAATAAATAAAAATTGTATTTCTGAAAGATTTCAAATATTTTTAAAACTTTTCACACACTTTTTTTTTCTTTTACAAGGACCACACAAAAAATTTTAAAATATTAAATAAATCATAGTCCACAAAAAATAAATTATAAATAGACCACTCAAGTTCAAAAAAAAAAAAGATAATAAAACAAAATAAATTTGAAAGGTAAAATGCTAAAAATTAATACGTCTAAGAATTAAAATTTCATACATTCCTACACAATGCTATATACAAAAAAATAATAATAGAGATGACCTTCAGTTAATCCGTTAGGCACTTATCTACAAGAGAAGAAAGAAGTATGCAACCACACAGTAAGGATAAATAAAATACCCAAATAAAAATAAGTAAAAGAAAGAAATCTCAATAAATTTTAAAAGGAAAATTATGCAATGGAAAAAAACAAACCTACAATATGCATAATCTTAGTTAACATGGATCACTCAATATCCGTAACTAACAATATGCTGACAATCAAAAAAGAAAATTATTTTTTCTCTACAGCTTTTCCCTAAATAATTCCTCGCACAGATTTCCTTTCTTTTCATCTAAACAATTTTGTTACGTTGCAGTTAACACTTCTCTACATAACCTTCTAACTAAAAGCACATTTTAACCAAAATTTATATATATGAAAATTAAAAACACAGAAACGATTAATTCAATTTTTGCATAACATTCCAAACACAGAAAATCTACACAGAAAATTGCATAAAATAAAAATAAAAAAACATTTCACTTTTAACAATTCTGAGAGAGGAAGGAAAACTAAATAAATAAACAAAACTTGTAAGAAACCTCCCTCCTTCCCAGTAGCCAACACCTGCTATTGAGTTTCGCGTTCGTCCACTGCATTGTTCAGTTTCTCTCTCGGATAATCTTTTGTTATACGTCTAACAAGTAAAGGATTTGAAAGTCGGGTCTGTTGGCCTACGCGCTTATCTTTCCCAAAATGATCAGTCCTTTTAAATTTTGCTTTCGGCTCCTGAAAACCCTTTAAATATCCTTTCATTTTGTCACAGTTTCGACTCAAATGCTCCGGTGATTGACACGTGAAACATAATTTCGTGACTTTCGTCCTCCACTTTCCAAAACGGGGAGCTGGGTTTTCCCAAAAGTTTGGACTGGATTCATTTTTCTTTTTTCCTTTAGCGTTAGAAAAACGGGATTGTATGGGCGAACGAGAGTTGTTTTTATGGAAAGTTTGTACATGAGACTCATTTTGAAGTTTTTCTTTACTAGTGATTTTACTCTCACCTAATGAGCGTTTTCTCTGCGCTTCAATCAACCTAGCGGTTTTATTCCCCATTAAATAATATTCCTGAATCAAATCGATTGGTTTCACGGCTGCTTTAGTCACAATAATACCAAAGTCTCCCTCAATCTTAATCCTAGCCACAGGTAAGGAAATACATTCGGAATCTAATGGCTGCCGTATTTTCACCGTCTCTCCCAACCAATCTTGATCATTAACCCATGAACGGTCACAAATATCTATCTCCGAACCTGAGTCTAATAAATAGTTACGATAAACCCCGTTTATAATAGCATTTTTAACATATGGCCTGAAAGATGGACTCAAATAATGCGCTGTAATTACATGATTTACAATCGCCTCCGATTTATCGTTCAAAGGACACCGAGGTCTTATATGCCCAGCTTGACCGCAGAGATAACAAATTATTTTTCTCGGTTTCTCGAAAATTTCCTCATTCTGAACCGATTCTTTCTTACCCAGTTCTCTTTTTCCCTGCTTATCACTTTCTCCTTTCACGTCATAACTATTTTTAGAATACCCGAAATTTGTTTTTTCTTTCTTGAAGGAATTTTTCCGTTCGAATTTTTTGTGATCACGCCTGACCGCTTCAAATTTATCACATTTTTCGGCGAGATTCGTTGCATTATTTATCTCTTCCCAAGTATCTAAATAATGTTCTCGGATTTCAAACGGAACCCTTTTTTTAATTTGCTCGGTGAGTATCAATTCTTTCAGCGATTCAAAATCTTTAACGTCTACGGCTTCTAGCCAATTGTCTAAATAACCTTTTAATTCGTACACCAAATCTACCCATAAAGCTGCTGGTTTTTTATTATGGTCTTCGAATTTATTTTTAAACGCCAACGCGCTCAACTTGAAACGCTTAAATAATAGTTTTTTTATGTGCTGGTAATTTTCAAATTTATCCGCAGGCTCCTTTACAATTAGCTCCGCTATATCCGTCGGTAATAACGGGATTAATTGGGATACCCAACAATCTTCTTCGACTTTTTCTTTTACCGCTTGGCGCTCAAAAATCATGAGGAACAAAGAAATGTCAATTTGCTTTGGGTCAAATTTAGGCACCAATTCTCTTAATTGAATCCGTTTTCTACCCGGTTCTACTGATGTTACCGTTGACGCTGTGCTATTGACTTCTGCCTCATTTTGAAGCCTCAATTTTTCTAGCTCAAACTGCCTAATGTTGTCTCTTTCCTTCCTTTCTAACTCTTTCTCTCTTTCCTTCCTTTCTAACTCTTTCTCTCTTTCCTTCCTTTCTAACTCTTTCTCTCTTTCCTTCCTCTCTAACTCTTTTTCTCTTTCAACTCTTTCTAAATCATTTACAATTCTCACTAAATAATCCTTTGCTTCTTCCTCATCGTAATCAGAAGCGTTTAAAATTGCCTGAATAATATCTTTATTTCTCGTATCCTCCGATACGTCGGTCTCAAATTCTGTTGCTAATAATAGCAAAGTACTTTTATTCAGTTTTCTCAAATAAGCCATTTTAAAAAAACAAATCAAGCACTCGAGAGAGAAAAGAGAAAAAAAATAATAATAATAATAAACGAAAAAAGAGAAAGGGAGAGAAAAAAAAAAAATAATTGATACTAAATATATTTTTTCTCACAAGAATAATAAAAAATACATAAACAATTAATGACTACAATAAAACACTTCACTATTACTGAACTTCAATTCCTATTACAACCACAACTGAGTGAATTTTGAAATTCAATTGACAAAACGAAGCAAAAACAATTAAATACTCCAAAATAAAATATGACATTAAAATTAACCCGATGCCTTTTATTTTGCACAGAAAAAAAAAAATTATTAATTAACTTTTTTTTTTTTTTTTTCTTCACTTAACTCGGATTAATATTGAGTTAAGCAATTTCAAAACAAATAGAAACAAAAATCCCATTTACTTTTGATTCCTAAAACTTTCGTTAAAGATTTTTCTTCTTTTAACTACAAAAGAAAACACAGAACCATTGAAAATCTAAAAGAAAAAATCTTTCCTATGACCATTTAACACCTGCAAGAAAGTTACCCCAAAATACAGCTAATCTCCTACAACTAAGACCTCCCTGATACTTAAATAGAAAAAGAAAGGGACTCACCACTCGTAGTTCTGAGACATCTGTTGGCTGGTAATCTTCTTGATGCGTTTCTTATCCTCTAAGGCTTGGGCTGCACCTAATTTACTCTAGGCGCACATCCTCCTTGCTGCCACCACTTTTCTTCTGCTGTGATATAGTAGGTACGTAGCGTGGAACACATGATAGTAGTCAAAAATTGGTTGTAAATCCCACACAAGGAATAACAAGGCTTGATTGCAAAACTTAACATAATTTTAATTTAAAACTACTTTTAGCATTTTATAGCATTACATGCATCACAGATACCTGTGAAAACCTAACATGAGTATCATTTTTAAAAGATCCAGGAGAACGTCCGTTCTCTTTCAAGTCATAAATCCAAGTCCTCGATTTAATATCTGAAATCTTTAGTCCTTCCAAAAATCTTAGTGATCTGAAAAGGGGGAACAATTTTTCCCACTCGACAAACACCAATCAAACAGTCTTTGGTCAGGAGGAGTATCCTCAGGTCAACAGTTCATTGGAGTTTCAACTGGCGACAAAACGGCGGGGTACCACCCTAGCGTGGGGTGCCCAAGCGGCACATCAAAACCATCTGTGAAATCGCGGTTACTTTGTAGCCATGAGGATGAGAAAACCCCTGGTATGCCCGGTTTCTCGAGACTGCAGACAATCCGGCACCAGAGACCTCACGCAGGCAGTCGAACACAATGGACACAACCTTGACTATGTCACAACGGCCCTTTTGATGGAAATTATCGAACCGGGACTTCCTATGATTCAAGTAATTTCATCCAGCAATAAATCAATACGATAAATTTTGGTGCTCGCTGCCAGGTCTGTTTGGGGACTTGCTTGAGATAGAGAGGGGCTGTATTTATTCTTATGTATATTTTGTTAAATATTTTTCGCAAGTTGCTGCTTAAACTTATTATGGAAAAGCTTCAATATCACGCCTTTGGTTTTTAAGAACTTTCAGACTCTTGAATTTTGCTTAGATTTTGCTAAAACTGAAATAACTACTCACACTTTTAATACAGAAAATTTCAAAGGGCCTAAAGAAGAAGTTTATTGTTTTATGAATTTAGCTAAAGAAAAATTCCAAGAATTATTCCAAGAATTAAATTATAAGGAGAAAATAGATGTATACGGAGTATACACTAGTTACTTTGGTGACAATTTGTACCTGTTGACTTACAGAAACTGTGGTGCCTGCTTTTTCGCACCTGGTTCTTTTCTTTCGGTAAATTCATTTCGAGACACATCAAGACACTGATCACACTTGGTTTACTTTTAAACGTATATTTACTTACGGCACAAACATAAAATACATAACGAATACAGAAATTAACATCAAGTAAAGTATTTTCTAAAAAACATGTAGAATGGAACGTTAGTCCATCTTGATTCACATACGCACACTGTTGCCACACTTTCGTACCAAACTTTTTAGTTCTTGTTTTTTTAATACTCTCGAAATCAGAGGTGCGGCGTTCACACCTTCCCTCCAGTTTCACTTGAGGGACAATGGCCTTCACAGTGAAACTACTAACCAAAATTTGTGGATAATTTATATAACTGTTCATGAAAGTCTAATTGTCCTTTTAAATTGTTAATTATTGTTTCATCTTTAAATAAATGTTCATGAAAGTTTAATTGTCCTTTTAAATTCTTAATTATTGTCTCATCTTTGACCTAATATCCGATGTTCCATCAAGAGCAATAACATTTATATTTCACTTAATATTTAAATATTTTCTATGGTATAAAATAAGTAACATTTAAACACATAATAGAAACAAAATATATATATAATATATATGAATAAACATTTATCCTGACATGGATTTTCTTATGCACTTTAAATAATCTTAATGAATTAATATACTTGAATATAAGAGACAAAATAAACACACACATATATATATATGTAATAACAAATACAATATTAAACTAACTTATGACTTTATTCATGAATGCGTGATAAAGCATCTGCAATAGTATTACTGCTTCCTGGCTTATGAGCAATAGTCACTTGATAGCGAGATAGAGCCAATGCCCATCTTTGTAATCTGGCGTTCTTAGGAACTGTTTCTGTCAAATATTTTAAAGGGTTATGGTCCGTGTGTAAGATAATAGTGGTTCCATAAGTCCACATTTCGAATTTACCTAATGCCCATATTACAGCATAAGCTTCCCTTTCAATAGTGCTCCACTTTGATTGAGCAGGGGTCAGTTTTTGGCTTGCAAAAGTTATTGGTTTCAGTTTATTCTGCTCATCTCTCTGCATTAGACAGGCTCCAATTCCGGTCACTGAAGCATCAGTATCGATTTCAAAAGGTTTCGACATATCAGGTGTATACAGAGAGGTTATAGAGCACAAACAATTCTTTAACGAATTAAATGCGCTTTCGGCTTCTTCTGACCATGGAAGGTCGTTTGGCACAGTTTTTCGAGTTAAGTCCGTTAAAGGTTTTGCTATATTAGCATACCGAGGCACATAGTCTCTGTAATAGTTAAATAATCCTAGGAGTGACTTCAATGTTTTCTTAGTTTTAGGGGCTTTCAAATCTTTAATAACTGATATCTTGTCCGGATCTGGGCCGTGCTCTCCTGAGCCTACGACATGTCCTAAATATTTTACTTTCGACATCGCAAACGAGCATTTCTTTAAATTTGCCGAAAAATTCAATTTTTTCAGAGTTTCTAAAATGGATTTAATATGATTAAGATGATCTTCCCAGTTTGAAGAAAATATGATAATATCATCAAGAAAACTTTCGGCGTAGTCACTATGAGGTCGTAATACTTGATTCATTATTCTTTGGAATGTTGCTGGTGCTCCAGATAACCCAAATGGCATCACCTTCCACTGATACTGACCCTTTGGAGATCCAAAACTGGTTAATTCTCGGCTTTGCTCTGCTAAGGGTATTTCCCAATATCCCTTAAGGATATCTAAAGTTGTCAAGTAACGAGCTCCACCAGCTTTAAATCTAAGATTTTCTGAATTCTGCATAGGAAAAGGTGGAATTTTACTAACTGAGTTCAGCTCTCTGTAGTCCACGCAAAGTCGGACAGTTCCATCTTTCTTGGCTACACATACCAATGGATATGCTATTTCTGCTGAAGAGGGTTCTATCAGGTCTTTTTCCAATAATTCTGCTATCTGTTTTTCTATATTAGATCTTAATGTTTCTGGAACTTTATAAAGATGAGGTTGTTTCCTCTCTACTCCAGACTTTAACTGGATAACATGTGGAGGAACTTTGGCTTTCTTTAATTCCCCATCAAATATTGTTAGATATTCTTTAATCAGATTCAACAGCTGTTTATGTTGCTTTGCTGATATCGAATTTGATTTTATACCAGCTTTTAGTTCTTCATCTGTTACTTGCCGTGATTCTACGGGCGCATGTTGTATATCTCCAAACTCTTCATCGGTTTCGTAAATAATTCCTACAGCTCTGACAGGTTGAATATATTTACGCAATTTATTTTGATGAAGATGTCGAACACTTCCATCAGGTAGTTTGACATAAAAAGAATGTGGAGACTTCTTTTCTACTATTTCTCCTGGTCCTTTCCATTTTGAACAAAGACGATTTGTTGAATCAGGGATTAACACTACAACTTCATCCCCAACAGAAAATTCGGTATCTTTTGACCGTAAATTATGATAATGTACATATTTCTGCTGCTGTTCTTGAGCTATGCTATTCGCATACTGTGCCGCGTCTTCTAAACGTTTCCGGAGTTTCAACAGGTAGTCAGCTACAGATTCTCCAATCCCTTGAGGAAGTACGACTTCATCTTCCCAACTTGATTTGAGGATGGCTAGAGGTCCTACAGGTGGTCGCCCATGAACTAGTAGGAATGGGGCAACACCCGTTGTAGCGTTAGGCACTTCTCTGTATGCCCATAACAAGAATGGCAACTGTTTATCCCAGCCTCGACCTTGTGAATTAATTGCATGATGTAGCATGGATTTCATAGTTCCTATCCATCTTTCAACCAAACCATTCGATTGTGGATAACCTGGAGTGGAAAATTTAGGAACACATCCTAATCGTTTTAAAAATCCTTTTGTCAGCTGTGCGGCAAAATTTCTTCCGTTATCCATTGCAATTACTCGAGGAATTCCAGTTCGTACAAATATTTCTATAAATGCATCACAGGCTGCCTTTGCTGTTAAAGACTTCAGAGGTATTGCTTCCGGCCAACGACTATGCTGGTCCATAACGCACAGTACATACTGATGGCCACGTGATGACTTTGGCTCTATTGGGCCTAAAATATCGGCATTAACCACTTGAAATGGGAGTTCTGGTCTTCCAACAGCTTCGATAGATGTTCTATCGTTTACTTTTCCTTTCCTGCGCATTTGACAATCATGACACGAAGCACATAATTGTTTGACTTCTTTTGGCATTCCTTCCCACCAGAAAGACATTGCAATTCTGTCTCTGGTCTTCTTAGCTGCCAGATGTCCACCAGTAGGAGTTTCATGAGCTAATTTCAAAATGTCCTTTCTTCTGCTTGCCGGTACGACCAATTGAATATATTTCTGTCCGCCTACTTTACCCATATGATATAATAAACCTCTTTCAATCCAGTAACCATTTTTATATTGTCTAGCTTCTTCGAAGCACCTTTTCAATGTAGGACAGGCTAACTGCTCATCCCTAAACACTTGTGCTTGTGGAACAGGGATATTTTCATTTCTTTCATCCTTACTATCGGTTTCGGTCAATGTCTGTTTAACTACTGAGTTATTAAAGACTTTGGTTTCTGGATGATGGGACTCGCTGTTGTTTAGCTTTGCCTTTCGAATAGTCTCGTGACTTTCTCCCTCCATACAGAACATACACTTCTCATTATCTTCTGTGAGTGGGGTACTAATTGCCTCATCCCCAAGATAATTGTCGTTTGAATTATTCTCAGGTACACTGAACAAGGATTGTTCACCGACTTCATTTATTGTGATTACTTCAACCTCTTCTTCTGAAGAATAGTTTCCGGGAGACCTTCCCTCCACTTTGAACAAGGACGGTTCATTGTTTTCTTCCACTGGGGTGATATTAACCTCAACCCCTGAATTTCCAGGATTTCTTCCTTTCACATGGAACAAGGATTGTTCATCGACTTCTTTCTTCGGGATATTCACTTTATCCCCTAAAGAAATGTTTTCGGGAGACCTTCCCTCCACACTGAACAAGGATTGTTCATCGACTTCTTTCTTCGGGATATTCATTTTATCCCCTAAAGAAATGTTTTCGGGAGACCTTCCCTCCACACTGAACAAGGATTGTTCATTAGCTTCTTTTACTGAAGTGATTCCTGTATCATCTCCCAAATAAGAACGCTTTTGTTCCTTCAACCATTCATATACCCTGGGAGTGATTAAAGCTTCCTCATGCAGCCCTTCTACTACTGCAGCATGCACTTGAACATATGGAATGATTTCTTCATCTGTATGAAGACTTAGCGGAACTGACACAAGTTGTGCTTCCACTGGATTACCTATAGCAGGTCTCAAAAGAATTTTCCCACTTGACTGTAAGTGTTCCTCAGGTACAACTGATTTTCGTAGTACGGTGATTTCTGCACCACTGTCCACGATGCCTTGAAATTTTTGGCCTCCGATTCCTAAATCCACTTTCAGAAGCTCGCCATCTTTCTCGTTGACTGGAAATTCCCACTCGAAACAAGCGCTATTTAGATTAACACTGACCTTATTAAGGCCCTTACTTTCTTGACTCTTTTTGTTTGTTTTCACGTAAGATGTACTTGCTGAATTCAATTTGGGGCAAGATTTTTTCATATGGCCTTCCTTTCCACACCAATAGCAGGAGAATTTCGGACGAATGTCTCTTTGTTCTTGCTGTGGCTTAGTAAAAACCCTTTTCTCATCTCTATTGTTATATCTGAAATTCACCCCTTTGGATGGAAGATTCCAATTTTCTTTATGAGAAATTTCTTTCGGTTTTTATTGAAAGTCATTTTGACATTTTCATAATCATCTAATTTACTGGAAATAATATTAGATGACTTAAACAATGACCATTCATCGATGAAATGTTCTTTAATTTCTGGAGGTACTTTCCTTTTAATTTGATCTGTAATAATCAAATCATATAATTCTTCAAATGTGTTAACTTCTAATCCCCGAATCCATTCAGTAAAATAGTTTTTCAACTCGTAAGCAAAATCTCTCCATGTGATATCAGCTTTTTTAGTATGCTTATTGAAAAGTTGTCGAAATCTTTCAGGAGTAAGTTTATATCTCTTTAACAATAACTCTTTTACTTTTCCGTAATCATTCGTGATTTCTTCGTCTTCCCGAGCTATAACTTCCGCGATTTCGTATGGCAGTAGCCCAATGAGATGAGAAACCCAATCATCTCTTTTAATTTCGGCACGTTTTGCCTGCCGCTCAAAAAGAACTAAATACAGACTAATTTCGCATGTTTTAGGATCAAATTTTTGTAAGATGTTATGTAATTTTACGCGCATTTTCTCAGAAGTTTCATTTGTAATTTCTTTCTTCTCAAGTTCTATTCTTGCATTTCTCAACCGCATTTTTTCCAATTCTATTTCTTCTCTTCTTAGGCGTTCCTCCATCTCTTCTTTTCTCTTACGTTCCTCTATTTCTTCCCTTCTTATGCGTTCCTCCATCTCTTCTTTTCTCTTACGTTCCTCTATTTCTTCCCTTCTTATGCGTTCCTCCATCTCTTCTTTCCTCTTCCGTGCTTCAAGTACGTTCGCTAATGTTTCTTTAACAAATTCTTCATCGTAATTCTTTGAAGCCAAAATAGCATCTCTTAACTCATATAACTTTAAATGTTGAGTTCCTTCCACTCCAAGCTCCGTAGCAACTTCTTGCAAATCTTTTTTATTCCCTTTACCCAAAAATGCCATCTTCGGATGGATGAAATCAAATCAAGTTCAAATTTTCCTTAAGAACGCCAGATTTGACATCTTATTTTTTATCTTAAACAACATTTTCCCCCAAATTAAATAAAATAATCATTAAGTCGGAATGCATACATAAAAGGAGAAAAAAAAAAAAATAATATGTATCGAAATAACAAATAAAAAAAAAATGTTTACACAATCAACTCTTTCATTAAATAAATCAGAATATACTTTATTACATAACCAGCTTTCAATAAATTAGAAATAATGTTGCCATAGCAACACAATCAACTCTTTCATTAAATAAATCAGAATATACTTTATTGCATAACCAGCTTTCAATAAATTAGAAATAATGTTGCCATAGCAACCTTTAATCAAACTTACTTTTAAACAGAAAAAAAAAAACAATTTCCGATTCATTCCTTAAAGTAAAAAAATAAACAAAACCGGACGTTCACAAGAATAATTCACTAGTTTTCTTTTTACTGAGATATTTCATTAATATTCCCATAATAATAAAGATAAATAAATATAAATAATTATCAAGGTCTAACAAATACACAATCATTCAATAAAACAGAACAAATAAATCAAAACAGAACTCTCTTTTTTTTTTTTTTTTTTTTTTATCTGCTTTAATGAAATCTTATTTATTCTAAATCACGTGATGAATAAAAAGAACACACAGAAATTAATCACAATTATCTTGAATAGCATAAAAACATATTCTTTTCATCATTCTTTTTACTATTTTCCGGCTTTTTAAATACAAATAAACAAATATATTTCTATTTTTCATTTTTCAAACACTAGAATTATTATTATTTCAACATTACGAAATATTCAATTTTCATTTACATACTCTTTACCTTGTTGGAATACAAAATCGGAACAAAATATCTAAATGCTTAATCCGAATTATTTAATATGAAACTTATACAAAATATGACTCTTGATGGAACATTAAAAAAACATACCCTTTTTTTTTTTTTCAATCACTATCATGACATAATCCATACGAGTACTAGCTATATCACATATGCTTGTCGACTTCGCCAATTGTGGTACCTGCTTTTTCGCACCTGGTTCTTTTCTTTCGGTAAATTCATTTCGAGACACATCAAGACACTGATCACACTTGGTTTACTTTTAAACGTATATTTACTTACGGCACAAACATAAAATACATAACGAATACAGAAATTAACATCAAGTAAAGTATTTTCTAAAAAACATGTAGAATGGAACGTTAGTCCATCTTGATTCACATACGCACACTGTTGCCACACTTTCGTACCAAACTTTTTAGTTCTTGTTTTTTTAATACTCTCGAAATCAGAGGTGCGGCGTTCACAGAAACAATGGATTAATTTTTCTGGCTAAAAGACTTTGAGTGGAGTACTGTCCAGTCCACCTCTCGAGCAAAACAGTCCCAACCTTAGTCACTCAGCATTGGTTGCCTGAGTCAGGTCTACTTCCAGGTTATATATGTATCTACAGGGCTTTGAAAATTTTATTGTTAATTTGCTTTTTTGAGCAGCTGTTTCGGATACAATATGATCTTCATCATCTACAGATTTTTTTTTATTTAAAGCATTCGGTTCAGAATTCACGCCGAACAATAGTTGTACATCTTTTTGGTGAATTTGTACATCTTTTTGGCTTCTGTGGTTTTGCCTTCAAAACTAAAATAAACGATTAACGTCGCATTTTTTTCCACCTCTTCAATCTGGATTCGTGTCAGCAAAAATTCTACGGTAATAGAGAAACAAAATTCCCGAGATCGTGACGTTTTATGGTAGTCGGCATTTCGTCATTTATCACGTTTAGCTCCAGCTCCTTTATATCTAACAGGCGATTTTTTCATCATCTCACGGACAGTTATTAAGCATTTATCTGTGCACCTTAGTTTCAGAATCCATTTTGGACAAAATAATATCATGGAGTTCTGACCTCTGATTCAAGCGAGCAGTCCCAGACCGATTTACCTCCCAACGGTTGCCTCTTGCATGTTTAGTTCAAACTCCTATGTCCTTCCACATTGAGTTTGTCGGCTTCTGTTCTGTTCTTATAACTGCGTCGATGGACCTGTGTTTTCCCTGTGCGGTAAAGTGATGTGCCAAGTATGTTTTTATTTATGTGTTAAACCATAATCATGCGTTTTTGCACTCAAAGCAGAAGAGCCATACGTGCATTCATACGGCAACCCGAATTTTTTACGTGTATAGGTGCTGAAAAAGAAAAAGAAGAAAGTGTCTCTGGATATTTGTTTGTGAAAAATTACTTACAGTTTTGTAACTGATATTGCTTTAGTTTTATAACTGATACATCATTTAAAAAAACAAGAGTGAGATTCATAACTTTCTGCGAACAGAATATTTTTAAAGATTGTGAATCAAACTAGCAAATTATACTCTGTTATTTTTAAGTGATTATTACTGAGTAGTTGACACTGAAATTGTGACTGAATATTGAACAAAACTCATCAGTGAACTTTTTTTTGTTTGTACTGACAGAAAATTTGATTTTTCAAGATATTGGTAAGTACTTTTTCTTTTGTCTTGAAGAAAATAAATACAGAAAATTACTTTTCAAAGTAAAGAGTTATATTTCTTTTGTATTTATTTGTATAGTTTATAATGCTTAATTAATTTTTGAGTAAAGTTTTAAATAATTATAATTTAAATAATTATGTTGGTAATAATTTGACTTATTATATATATGTTTCTCAGATATTTATAAATATACACAGTTTGTCGAGTATGTTTACATATTCATATTTTAATTAAAAAAAAAAAAAAAATATTTGCAATAAAGCAAATTAAATTTACATATTTTTACTTCTATTATTATTTTTGGAGAAAGTGTTCACATTCATTGTTTTTTTTTTTCTTCAGTAAATACAATGACAGTGATTAAGATAAAGAATTCTGAGAACATAATTAGTTTTTCATATGAACTTTTTCTTATATGAAAATATTGATTTTTTTTTATTATATGATTATGATTTGTGTTTTATACATTTCAAAATATTCGCATGTTTAATCATATATTTGTTAGATTTCTCAGTTCTTTCTATACCATATATTGAAATAAACAAATTAATTTAATTTTTCCTATTAAGTATACTTCAAACTTAATTTTAAATGAAGATTTATTAAGTTTTGTTATATTTTCAAAGTCTAAATACATGCTTCTACCAAAAAAAAAAAATAAATAAATAAATAAATAAAATAAAATAATTTAAATGAGAATATATTTTTCTATAATCGTTCGAGATTGAATATTTGGCAGGTGAACATTTCCCACCTTTCACACATTTACAAACACATTTTTACAAATATTTATATTTACACATTTCACATTTTTTATAAAATTGATCTTTCAGTTCTTGTGGGGAAAATTTTTAATTAATCATTAATAAATTGATTGATTTGGCTTGAAACTGTAAAAAATATTTACTTTCGAGCGTTTTTATGGAGAATCTTTTTCTTACATTAACTCATATTCACACACATGTTTTTATACATACACTAAGTCTAGTTTTTCATAAATGACATTTAGTTGTAAAGTTTTTAATGATAATTTGTACATATTATAAGTATTTTTCTTCATTTCAAGAGTTTTGCACTTTTTTCATGCTAAGATTTAAATTTTTGTAATGTTGTGCACCACTGTTGCATTTAATGACGTCTTGAATGCGGTAGTGTATGTTTTGCATTCGGGGTGTATTTCTTTTTCTGGAAATTCTGGCCAAATTTCAGTTGAGTGGGAAATCTGCCTTGATTGCCTTGCATTGCACAATTTTACTTTTGCTGGAATTTTGATTTTATCTTTCACGAAATGATTTCTTTACTAAATTTACAATTCCTATTAGTTTTACATTTACATAAATAAAATAAAATAAAGAGATAAACATTCATCTTTTTTTTAATTCAACAATTTTTCTCTTTTTTTACATTTTTGCTCATTGCATGTAGATGTGACAGGGTTGTGTTGTTACAGTATATCTACTGTTTGTTTATAAAATAACTCTCATGCCCATAATCCTTTGCATGCATAATGTTCTCATTTTCACACATCGTTATAAATTTACACATTTCATCTTTTGCATACATTCAAATTCACTTAAAAAAAAAAAAAAAAAAAAAAATTCTATGCCTATATTTTTTTAACACTTTGTGCAATAATAAATTTTTATCTTTGTTTGCACTCTTTATACACATCAAGTTTATTTATTTTTCATATATTACAAGAACGTGATTCTGCTTATTAAAGAAATATATAAGTAAATGAGCTGAGAGACTGGCAAATAGATAAATAAATAAACACGCTTTTTATTCAAGCAATAGTGAAAATATTTGGTTGAAGCATGGATTTTCCACATTTTTATTCTTTATCAAAGATTAAGATGCATATCTATCACTTACCATGCATGGCATAACAGTAATAATAATAATAATAGCAATAATAATTAAGAAGAATTATCATGATTTTTGTATTTTACTGTAAATACTATTTTACCATTGTATGCATCATATACACTTTTTACTCATATTTAATTATTAATATTTTTGGTTTATATTCTTATTCATGTGTGTATCTTTTTATCTTTTTATTAATATGTATACATAAATATGAGTATATATATAATTACTAGCTAGTATTTTATAACATCAAATATCAGGCCTATGTCATTCGATGCATCATTTTTAAAATAACATTATTGCGCAACTTTTGAGCAAACACTTTTGCTCTTTAGATATCAGCTGATTATAACATTTTTATGAGTCGACTTGATGAATAATGTTAATTCATCTATTATTTGGAAGTCAGATATACTTCTGTTACTCGAGTTGTTTTTGAATTCATTATGAGCATTTATCATAGCCCTGAAGCTATTCTTTATATTGAATTTAAGCTCATTTTTAAGAAGGCCTCTGCAGAACTCATTAGAAGTTTATGTTGTCATGACTTTTTTTTAACAATTTCATGTGCACATTTTTTGTTTTTAAATTTTATTATTAATTAAAGAGCTGTCATCAGAGATTATATAATAAAATGTGGCTATTTATTTCATTGATAATACCATTCTAGAATATTACTGACATCATTAAAAGTTATTGAGAATTTAAATTTCATTAAAAAAAAAAAAAAATCAATTTAACGATGTTATCATAGTTTCTTCTTGTTAAAAAAAAAAAAAAGTATTTACACATAAACACAACACACACTCCCTGTTAACACAATTGTGTTGCTTTAGTCTATCACTTCCGCAGATTGTTTTTCTGTAATATGCTGATATTTGACTACAAGTTTAAATTTTCAACACCGAAAATTGTGTTGGGGAAACCACATCTTACATTATTCTTATTATTCAAACATTGTTACTTTCAAGCATTCGCTAATTGTATTATTTATATATATATATTAAAATACTACATGTACTTAAATATAAAATATGTACACTTTCAACTTTTTCAACATATACACACTCATGCAATCTTCATAATTAAAAAAAAAAAAAAAAAAAAAAAAAATCAGAAATATTTTTTTTATAATTATGAGCATATAAAGGAATATATATATGCCTATAATTCTGCTCAAGTTTATGTGACAGTATTTCATAACACTATTATACACAAATTATACTATTATTTACATTTTTCTTTTCACTTTGAAGTATATTATAATTAAAGTATGAATATAATTAAATTATGCACTTTCTTTTAGATTTATTTGCAAAGTAGATATATAGAGAATGTAATACTTTTTCATTTTAATATTTTTCTACATGTTTGCAAGGTAATTGTGCCAACAAAAATATTAAAAAAAAAAAAATCAGAAATTTATAACAAACTTATGTATGTACATGTGTTTTTATGCATGCTTATTTTTGAGTCAGAACTTCATTGTCATTTGACTAATATGGTGTCCGGTTAAATGGCAAATTTTTTCAATAGTTCTTTTACACATTTTTACACGTTTATACACATTTCACACATTAAGGCATGTTTTAATTGGCCTCACGACCCAATTATTCAGCCATGTTCTCTTCTGAATTTACACACTTTTCTCTGACTTAATTATTTGCCATGTCATGTGTTCACATGTCAGGTGATCAGCAATATTTTATCAAAAATTTTGTTATTCTTTTCTTATAAAAAAAAAAAAGTTAAAGTTTTATAAAAGATAAATTATTAATAGTAATAATAATAATAATGATAAAATAAACAAAAAAAATTTTTTTAATATATAAATTTTTTAATTTTCTTATAGAAATTTTTTATTAAGATAAATAATTTGCACCTATTTGTTCTTGCTTTGATAGGTATTTTTGCAGTACATTATGCATGTTTTTATATGTATGCTTTTATTTTCAGTCAGACCTTCATGTTTTTAACTGTTTTCGGGGTACAGTTAAATAACAAGTTTTTCCAATAGATTTCTTTTTCTCCTACACATACACATTCACACATTTTTCTCAGTATTCTATGTTGTGATAGTAGATTCACGACCTATTTATCAGGCATAGTATGTAACTGAGTTTACACTTTTTTCTTATCTGACTTGAAAGGTTAGCAGAACATGTATGACATCATGAATTGGGCAGGATACTTATATGTTTTAAAGCCTTCCATGTAATAATAATAAAAGATTGATTATTTAAGATAAAATATACAAATTTCAAGTACACCTTTTTGTATATAGTTCACATGGCTTACCTTGCATTGTATTTTAAAGAATAAATAAATAAAGTAAGCAAAATAAATTTATTTAATACTAATGTTGTAATTTTAAATAACTATTTGCTAATTTTCTATTTCTTTCATACATTTTAAATTGTTTCTTATACTTATTATATTTTTAATATTTTTAAAGGATCTCTATACTTCAACTTACAAGTTTTACAATACATGTATACATAAATTACAGAATTACATTTTTACAATATCAGTTTTTTTCTCTTTTTCTACAGATTATGCATTGACATTTTTCTATTTATACAGTTACTTCATATGTGTAATTGTTCCCACACACACACATTTTATTTTGAATCTTATACACATTCTTCTGATTACATATCTATAAGATTATTCTTCATTGAGATTTAAACAATGTCTTATACTGTTAGACTTTTCAAATTTACCAAATCACTGTTGGATGCTGTCATGTCACACACACACACACACACACACACAATAAAATAAAATAAATAAATAAATAAATAAAATAAATAAATAAATTATAAAAAAAAAGTATATGTTCTACTAATTAAAAAAAAAAAAAAGGAAAATCATGTACAAATGCATACAATCTTTGTCCAAGACATAAAGGATTTAAATACAAAATGATTTTATTGTATTAGGCATACTTAACAAGCTTAACATTTTGTTTTTCTCAATTACACAATGATTTTGTTCTATACAAACATCATATAGTACACAAATTTTATATTTCTTCATGTTTACTGCACTTTTCAGTTATAATTCGTGTTTAAAATGTATTATAATTGTTAAGGAAAAGGAAATTAATTGAGCATCAATATATTTCTTGATAATCTTGGACTACAAAATGTTTAGAAAATGAACTCAGTTAATATTTTTAGAAATAATTAAATAAGATTGAAAATAAATAAATAAATAAATAAATAATTAATTACATTTTTCTTTTAAATTTTTGCCAGACTTTATACTTGTGTCCTAGTATTTTTATTGGTTGAGCTATTTTTTTTGTTTTTCCCAATTCACTTTACACAAACAAAAGGCATTTTATTATGTCGTGTTGCAGAATGCTTGCTGTAATTTTATTTGCACACAATATACGCCTCTTCTGCTTCACACCCTAACTCAGTACGTTATTTTTGGCTGTGGCCTCACAACCCACAATGTCAATTATAATTTGTATACTGATTCACACTCTGGCTCAATTTGTATAAATTTTAGGCATCCTAGTGTTGAGGGTCTGGCACTTTCTTTTACGTTCTATGTATCTTTTTCATAGCAAAATGTCACATTACAATAAATAATGAAATTAGTAAACAATAAATAATTTCAAGCAAATTATATATTGTATAAACATATGAATACGTAAAATATTTTACTTTTATAATTATTGATTTCCTTTTCCCTTGCTTTCAATTTGTCATACAATTTCAAAATATATTTGTTGGTTAAATAAATTGTCATACAGATGTGATTTATTATGTTTTATACATTTCATTGGTTATTTTATATCTGTATTGTCATATGTCAATGCATAGTCTTGCATCACATGAAGGAAAACTATGTATTGTAATAACAGGTTCTAGTTGATTATTGGTATTACATCATTAATGTTTAAGTTTACACTATTAGCCACTATGTTATATGAAAAATATTTTGAAGTCATATTGATTTTATATTTTAAAAAATATATATATTTTCCAATCTGTAGTATGCATTAACCTTGATGAGAGAGAGCGATTTTTTTTTCCTTATCTTTCGAAGTTTTTTTTTCTAGAGAAAGGGGAGAAATATGTGATATAGAAATCACATATTTTTAATGAATTTTTCCCATTTATTTAAATTCAAATCTATATTAATATTTTATATTATAATATATTCGTGCATAGAATAATAGTCTTTAATTAACCGCTAAATCCTTTTCCTCTCAATAAAATGAAATAAAAAGTATGTGGAAAAGAAAATCTTGCTGTAATCAAAAACCTCATTCTTTCAGTTCGGTGTTAAAAGAATACTACATGGCCATTCTTATTTTCTGCGTAAATCAAAGTTTAACGGCTAACATACTTTTAATCTGTTTCTCAAAATTATCCTTGAAAAAGAATTAATTATTTTTTCTTTCCTATGTATTATTTGCAGTATGTGGTTTTTCAGTTCTCATGGCTGAAGTTTGGCATAAGACTCGGGTTAATGTAATATGGTAAACCTGCTCGCTACATTCAAAAATTATTAACTAAATGAATATGCAACGGATCTAAAGAAACCGTTGTTTGGGCGATCTTTGCGGCGAAATATTGTGTGCCAACATATTCATGAATTTCGTTATTGGCTGAAAATTTAAACTCTCTCACTGATCACCGTCGAGAAAGCATCTCGTATTAGAGGATTAAGATCGCTCTCTCTCTCTCTGATTTTGCGGTTCCCAAACAGAATGTACTGTTATTTAAATTGATTATCATGCCACTATATTTTTCCTGATGTTGTCTTACAGCTCTTTTGGATCGCTAAATAAAAAGCATTTTTTTAAATTGACATTCAGGAGTGTTTCTTCACGGCCCTTTTGATGGAAATTATCGAACCGGGACTTCCTATGATTCAAGTAATTTGATTCAGCAATAAATCAATACGATAGAGGACGAGAGAAAAAAAAAAAAAAAATAACCTATTGTTTTATATTACTATGTTTTGCATTTTAATAAAATTTATTATAAGTATCCCTTTCTGTTTAGGAAAGCTTGCGCTGATTGCTGTGTAGAGCAGATGAAAAAAAGATGATTACTTTAATAAACAATTTTACCAATTTTAATTAAAATTTCAACAAATGTCACCTAGTTTTAATGGAAAATTACAATGAGTGTTACATATACCTGAACAGGGGGAGGAGGGGGTGAGGAAAAGAAAATGGTTGTTTTTACATCACCTCGTTTCACATTTTTAGGAATGTGTAAATATCTCTTATTGTCTATCAAAACCTATGGAATAATTTTTTTTCTATCTCTCGCGCATGCTCAGTAAAATAATATTTACTAATATAAAATATAAATATTTATGTCTCAGCGAATATTTCACGCGGGATTTTTTTTTTTTTTTTTTTTTTTTTTTTAAGAATAATGTTTATTTAATGTTTTCTCAATTTTTCTGTAAATTTTGTTAAGTTTTATGGAAATCCGTTCTAGTTACAGGCAAAAACTTTTCAAAATAATAATAATAATAATTATTATTATTATTTTGAAAATAATAAATATATCTGCCAAAATAACCGCGGAATTTCCACAACAAAATATATAAATACTGCACGTAATACGTAAAGCAATGTGTTAAATTTACAAGTCATTTATAGTTTTTTATGATACAGGGTGATCCAAAGTATTTCAAATTTCTTCAATTTTTCATTCGTCCCCTAATTACACTCTGAACTAAATAGATAAAAGAAAATGTGAGTTTTAAAATGTTCTTTGCCTTTGTGAAATCCCGGGCCATTATGTCCTGTATTTTTACTTTCCGAACACCATAGTGAGGAAAGTATTGTAAGTATTGTATTCTTGCTATTGTAATCCTGTCAAAAATCCGAATTTGAGATTTTGATTTTCTATACGTTTTGAGGTGCACTGAGACCGTTTTCACTATTTTTGCGATGATGTATGTATGTGTCTGTGTATGTCTGTGAGTGAACACGCTAGCGTCTAAGCGTTTTTCAAATAAGCTGAAAGTTGGTACGTATATTGTAAGTCACCATAGTATAGATTTTGGTGAATTTAGCACTTATAGTTTTTTACAGGAACACCTGAAAAAATTCTTTGTCATTATGGCCTACGTGGCGAAATTTTTAAAAGTGAAAGAGCGTCTAAACGCTTTATTAATCTGAGCAAAAAATTTGTACACATGTTATAGGTCACAGTTGCACGAACTGTATAGATTTTGGTGAATTTAGCACTTACCATTTTTTACAGGGACACAAAAAAAATTTTTTCATCATTATGGCCTATGAGGCCAAATTTTTAAAAGTGTGATCGCGTCTAAACGCCTTATTAATCTGAGCAAAAAATTTGTACACATGTTATAGGTCACAGTTCCACAAATTGTATAGATTTTGAAGAATTTAGCACTTACGTTTTTTTTACAGGGACACAAAGAAATATTCTTTATCATTATGGCTTATGGGAGCAAATTTTTAAAAGTGCGATAGCATCTAAACGCCTTATTCAATTGAGCTGAAAACTTATATGAATATTATAAATCACTGTTGCACTAACTATAAGCATTTTGGTGAATCTATCATTCATAGGTTTTTACAGGGACACAATGAAATATTCTGTATCATTATGATCTATGGACTCAAAGTTCAGTAGCGTTAAATAAAACATCGTGTTATATATGAAGAAAAATACCCAAACACTCTATTATGGTTTTCTCTCTTTTGTTTGTTTAACAACTCCTCTTTCTTTACTTTATCTACAAAACTGTTAATTACTCAATGTTCGGAAAGTCGAGTGGAGTCACTCCAGATTTTTTAACGAAAAATTTAAAAAATATAAAAATAAAAATAATTTCTAATAATTGGACCACCCACTGTCTTTTATTATCAATTGCCTAAAATTAGGATTTCCTTTAAATTAAGTTTTAATTATTAAAAGATAATTAGAAAAGGCTGTCCTTAATACTAGGAAATACCCTATTATTATTATATATATAGAATATAATTTTAATATCTTTGAATGAGATCGTTCAACATAATTTATACTTTCTAACGCATCCATACAATCTGAATTAATTTTATTACTTTTTTGCACCCCCCCCCCCCAATTCAAGCCGCTCCTAATAGTTTTAATCTTTCAAAAATATTCACAATCGAATTATCGGGCATTACAGCCAAGTGTAATACTAATTAAACAAACATGAAAATATAGGACCGCAACGGACAATGTCTTTTTGATTAAACATAGGTCGACGTTTAAATTAATATCTCCGCAACTAATTATTATTATTTTTTAATTATTTTTTTACTATCCCCTCGGAAATGCTTCTAAGCACCCATATGTCAATTTTTGTACTTTTACGTTCAGAGAAGGCTGAACGTATAGAACAGACATACACACTGAAAAATCTTTCTTTTTATTATAATAGATTCTAGAAATTAAAGTAAGAATTTCTAGCAATACAAAGAATTCACAATATAATGTATTGTTTCACCAACTTAAAAAGCACAGAGTGGAAATTCTCGATCATTTCGTCTATTCAGTATATTTCTTTGCCTTATACGCATAATTAAGAAATCTATACATCCAGTTTAGGGATTCAAAAAATGACTATTCATTCTAGATGAAAATAGAATATATATATATATATATATATATATATTGTCAGTGCAATTTCTAGAGAGAAAAAATTAGAAACATATTGCAATCAAAATGTGATTATGCTCATTTTTCTATCCATGTGCTATTTTCAAATGCATTTATTATTTTCAATAAATAGTAAGCATATGCTATTTCACCAAACACTACTATTAAATCAAAAACTAACACTACCTTTGAAAAAAGCAAAGCTAATAACATTACATTATTAATTCTCATTTTGCACAGTAATGTTATATATAATTCCATTTGTATAAAATAAAACTTTTAAGTTTCTAAATTGTTTACTAAAATTTCGATTATACGTTGTCTCATCAAAACGTTCTTTTATGTCAGTCCAAAGTAAGAGGTATATCTTATATTAGTAAACAAATATTTCATGCTATTCTTATTTGTCTTAATCTTTTAAATATTACCTTTTTGTATACATTTAGACATCTTTGCGCCAAGTTTTTATTGAATAAAAAGACATACGCTCTTTTCTAACACCTGCAAAAAACGCAAAGGTGTTTCCTATGTTGTTTTCAGTATAAAATAAAGATTCTTTTAAAAATACCGATCATGGACTTTAATGTATCAGAAATATTTTTGCAAGTCCCTCTACATACATTAGTTGCCCTAATTATACCATTTTCAATAGAGAATATCGATATGCCATAGAAAACTTGAATTAGATTTACCAGCTCCAAGCCCTTCAATAAATATTATCGGAAAAAAATCTTGATCATAGAGACAAGCAGAAAGATGAAATGAAGCAATACTCCTTCTTAAATATTCTTAGAAGGTTTTAAAATGCATTTTTATTTACTTTTTAATGCCCTTTTTTCCGGTGACTTTTTTTCCTGATGACTTTTTTTCATGGTGACTTTTTTTCCGGTGACTTTTTTTTTCGCCATTCAGATTACTCAGAGGAATGGCGGAAAAAAAGTCCCCGGAAAAAAAGTCCCCGGAAAAAAAGTCACGGAAAAAAAGTCCCCGGAAAAAAAGTCCCCAGGAAAGAAAGTCCCCGGAAAAAAAGTCCCCAGGAAAAAAAGTCCCCGGAAAAAAAGTCCCCAGGAAAAAAAGTCCCCGGAAAAAAAGTCCCCAGAAAAAATCCATTAAAAAAAAATAAATAAAAATGCGTTTTAAAGCTTCTAAGAATATCTAATAATGAGTTGGCTTCGTTTTGTCTTTCTGTTTATCTGTTAATCTCTGTAATCAAGATTTTTTTCCCCCGATAATATTTATTGAAGGGCTTGGAGCTGGAGATACCTTATTCAAGTTTTCTATGGCATATCGATATTCTCTGTTGAAAATTGTATAATTTTCGCAACTAATGTGCATAGAGGGACTTGCAAAAAAAAATTCTGATGCATTAAAGTTCATGATCGGTATTATGAAAAGAATTTTATTTTATACTGAACATAACATAGGAAGCGCCTTTGCGTTTTCTGCAGGTGGTAAAAAAGAGAGTGTGTCTTTTTATTCTATGAAAACTCGGCACAAAGATGTTTAAATGCATATAAAAAGGTAATATTTAAAAGATTAAGACAAATAAAAATAAAATAAAATATTTTTTACTGATATAGGATATACCTCTTTTATTGGACTGATTTAATTTTCTCTCACAAAGCTTCTAATTATTTTTTCACAATATATATGAAAGGTTAATTGATGCTTTATTATTATAAATATTTTTTTAAATACTGAAAAGAGATTAAATGTTATAGTCATAAAAAATGAAAACTATACATATTTACCTTCTAAAAAGTTGAAACGCACTGTTGCTTTTAGTTTTTCCGTTTGAATTACGGTATTCCCTAATATTAAAGACAACTTTTTCTCATTATATTTTAATAATTAAAACTTAATGAAAAAGAAATCCGCTCATTGCGATTTTCATGAAAAGTAAGTAATAGTTATAAATAATGAAAAATGTTCTAGAAGTGATGGTGATAATTTGTAAAATCAGTTTAAATATTGCTCAGCTGAACAGAACTTCGCATAATAATCTTTTTTTTTTTTTTTTTTTTTTTTTTACTTTAATTATCTTTTTTAGATGACGATTTTTTTTTTTTTTTTTCATAGGAATCTTATGATAAAAGATATAAATTATTAGAATAATATAATGACAATTACTTGTGAAATCAGCAGCTTTATTATTATCTAACCAAATATTTAGCGTAAAGCATTGTTTTAATTAAACCTTAATGTACAGCATTTTACTAACCTGTACCAGGTTTTTCTCTTTTTATATTCAATACCTGATTGACTGTTTACTTAGTTCCGTTGTAAAAATTATTCGTAGCGTAATATAGGGATTCGTTTTCGAAAATGTGATAATAAAGGCCATGTGATTTTTTTTTTTTTTTGTCTCGGATGGAGTGCGGGCTACCAGTGAAATCTAATTTCCCTGGAGATAAAACAAATTCAAAACGAATTATCATCTCAAATCCCTAAATCTCGCAATTTCCTAGAGAACAGGGTTTCTGCTAGGTTTTGTTCCAGGAAAAGCACGGGACACCAGCCACTGCTAATATTTAAATCTATTATCTAATAATAAGATTTTTTTTCATCTTAAAAAAAAAAAAAAAAAAAAAAAAAAAACTCTAACACTATATTTATACATGTATATAAATCATTACAGCGATTTTAAAGAAAACCAAATTTCAGCCGTAATCTTACCAGATTTATTGCGAATTACTAGTGAACGATAATTTTTCCTGAAGATCCTTCCCCTAACATTTACAATAATAATAATAATAATAATAATAATAATAATAATAATAATAATAATATATATATGCATGTTTTAGGACAAGGGGAAGGTGCCAAGTGCGAATCCAGATCACCTTCGTTTTCAGACATGACCTGGCTTAGTATGAAAAGAGTTCAATCCATTTATTGCGTGGGTTCGATCCTAGTCGCGTTCGTTGTCCTAGCTGTTCGGAGTTTTCCGTAATTTTCTCCGAAACATGTGTGAATATGAGCTAGGACCCCTTAGAAAAAAGCCCACAGAGAGAAGTCCTCCTCAGGCCTAGAAACCTAGTGCAGTCAATCGGCCTTATTCGGTACAACAACAACATCAATCCTTATATTTACTTGTTTGCAATGTATACCATGCCGCGATTAACAAAAAATAAAAATAGAAGAAGCTACATTTATCTAAATGCTATTATCCCACAATTAAAATTCCTCTTAGAAATATTGCATACATTTCTTGAGAATAAGGCCGATTAACTGCTGTAGGCCCTAGACCTGAGGAGTAGTGCCCTCCGTGGGGGTCTTTCTAAGGGATTCTAGCCCGTATTTCGCAAGTTTCAGAGAAAACCACGGAGAATTCCGAACGACTAGGCCGACTAGCACAACCTGGGATAGAACCCGGCACCTCACGTCTACCAGCTTTGAGCGCAGAACCGCTCAACCACTGGTGGACCCATTTCTTTGAAGTATTTCTGCTTATAGTACTTTACAAATCTCTATAGTTTTAGAAGTCGCATATGGAATTAAAAATTTTACTCATCACTTAGACATGTAAATGGAAATTCATTAAGGATTGATACGGTTTAAAATAATAATAATAATAATAATAAATAATGTATGGCTTAGTGTTACAAATATCTTAAAATGAAAAAAAAAAAAAAAAAAAAAAAAAAAAGAGGGGGGAAGGTATTCTTAAAAAAATAATAGTAAGTATAAATTTATCTGATTATTATTATTATTATTATTTTAATTTATGGTTAATCACGCACATTATCTTTTTTTCACTAACTTATTTTCAATAAAAAATATGTAAATATACATATATACTATTCTACATGTTTTAGGAGAGGCAGAAGGTGCCAAATGAAAATCCAGGTCGTCCTCGTCGGCTTAGCCGTTCGGAGTTTATCGCTTGAATACTAGGACATTTTAGAAAGACCTCCCCAGGTTTATCATGTAGACAGTCGGCCTTAATTCGTACATCACACATAAATTTTTAATAAAGTGCTGGTGCTTGAATTAAAGCCAAATAGCTACACTTGGGACATCTTGAGGGTTTTTCGAAGGGTTTCCTAGCCCATATTTACGGAATTTTCGGAGAAAAAACACAAAAAATACGAATAACTTCGACAGGCGTAACCTGGATTCAAACCTGGCACTTCCCGTCTACCAGATTTGAGCTCAGAACCGCTCGGCCACTGTTAATAAAGTGGAGGTTGGTGATGCTGGTGTGAAGATTTAGGTTGATTAACTATACGAGGGTCCTAGGTCTGGGTGGTGTGCCCTCTGCAGGGTCTTTCTGAGGGGTCCTAGCCCGTGTTTATGCGAGTTTCAGCGAAAACACGGAAAAATTCTAGGAATTAAATCGACGAGCACGACCTGATATCTAGTCCAACACTTCCCGTCTACCAGTTTTGCATGCAAAACCTTTCGGCCACTGTTTAATAAGATGGTGGTCCTGCTGGGGTGAAGATTAAGGCCGATTGACTGCACGAGGTGATGTGCCCTCCATGTTGGTCTTTATTACGGTCATAGCTGGTATTTACGCGAGTTTTGGAGAATACCGCCGAGACCTTCGAGCAGCTAGGTCGTCGAGCGAACCCGGCACTTTCCGTCTATCACATTTTAATCGCAGAATCACTTGGCCGCCGGTGGGGCGTTTAATAAGGAGATATATGTAAATTAAAATACTTTTTTAAATTTTTAACATTAAGAAACTGTTGATAACTCAGTCCGATATTTACATACAAACACACATTGGTTAAGGATGGATGTGTTTTAAAGTTGTTTTTTTTTTCTTAAGGGGGGGGGGGGGTAATAATAATCTTCCTCCCTGATCTCCAGCTACTTCTAAATAAAATTTGACCACTCTGTGGTATATCTAATTTTCAAACTCTACGTTCTACTCTACTCTAGAAATAATTGTAGGTAGTTCGTTAAAACCATCATGCAGTTAAATCTTTAACAATAAAAAAGACATTAGAAAGGATGTAAATATCTTACTTTTTTATTTGGTCACAAAAGATTAAAAAAAAAAAAAAAATAAGAAGAAGAAAACTTTCTGACTAAAATAAAAAATAATGAAAGTTTTATCATATTGTATAGCGAATACCCCTCTGACAGCCCCCTCTTTCACACACACACTTCTTATAAAAAAAAAAAAAATATCACATTTGACAGATGAGTGAAAGGAAACTGAAATGCTTGGTTTCTGCCAGTAATATAATGTTTTTGTCTTTTTATGCATGTTTCGTAATTCGTAAGTGCCCCCTCTTTTTTTTCGATATGTTCACTTTGATTAAAAAAGAATTTCGGACGTCCAGTTATTACATAATTAAATAGAAAAATAATTAATTAAAAGTAAAAAAAAAACATTTTTAAAAATAAAAGAAACATTATGTCACTAAAAGTTATTAAAAAGTTGTATTTCACTTATGAAGACGACCGAAATTAATTTCCGGGGACTTTTTTTCCGGGGACTTTTTTTCCTGGGGACTTTTTTTCCGGGGACTTTTTTTCCTGGTGACTTTTTTTCCGGGGACTTTTTTTCCGGGGGACTTTTTTTCCGGGGACTTTTTTTCCGTGACTTTTTTTCCGGGGACTTTTTTTCCGATAGTTTTCTGTTGAAATTTTTAGCAGTGTATGTTCTATTCCCATAGGAAGATATGTAGGTAATTAAATGAATCATTGTAATCACAGGCTTTATTTACAATACGTTCTAAGCATTATTTTTTACAAGGTGATCCTAAAAATTATCGTTTCCCTTTCATCTGCTGCTGATTCTCTGTTTATTTTTGAGTAAAAACTTTCGTTGAAATACATGAGGTATATCATATTGTTTTATATCCCAGAAGTTTCAGGATAATGTGTTATGTATTTTTGAAGATAATCGACAACGTGTAAAATCGAAAGTGTTTACATTATTTTATCCAACGTCTATATTTATATAAATAATTTTTTATAAATATTTTTTATATATAAATAATTATAAATAATTATAAATAATTTTTTATATATATTTATATAAATAAGTTTTTTTTCACTCTAACTAAATGTATGTAATGTTTATATATTACAACCTTATAAAAATATCAAATATAATTTTACAATACTTTAGAAAAACGAAATAATAATAATAATAATGATAAACTATTTTAAAAACAGTGACTGAAATTAAACTAAGTCAAAAGTTATGAAACGGATTTTAAAGTTGATAAATCACATTGACATTTATTACAATTCTATCCCAGAAAGATGAATATGTCTAATATCCCATTTTACTTCCATTACCCGACTTCAGTAGGTAATGGAAGTATTGTATTCGGTCCGAAAATTCTATGCCGAGTTTTCACCTGATCTACACGTTTTAAGGCCACCTGAGTCCAAAAAAGTAGTTTTAGGCAATTGGTCAGTGTGTATGTATGCATGTGAGGAACCTTCTGACTATCATATCTCCGAAACTAATAAAGATAGAACTACGAAACTTCAGAATTAAGACAAGACTAGTGTAAAGTTGTATTTCCCAAATTTTGGTGAAAATTGGAAAACCGGAAGTCGGACAGTAAGTCTGTATCTCAAAAACAGCTCCAACAATTTTTTCAAGTTTGCTATATAAACACTCTACTAGATGTCCTTTCGAATGATATAGTTGGTTAGTTGAGGAAAATTGATAGACGCCCTGTATAAATAGCTCAATTTCAGGCCTTGCAAGTGCGTTACTTTAAAAACGGCTGTACGGATTTTTTTCAAACCCGCCATATTAACTCCCTTTTAAATATCCTTTTGTATGTAATTATTGTTATCTGGTAAATAATTGAGTATGCCAAGTTTTGGTAAAAGTTGGTATCTCAAAAACAGCTCTAACGATTTTCTTGAAAATTATTATATAAATCCGTTTTAGATATCCTTTCTCATGTATTACGTGGTTATTACAGGAAAATTAACAGTCACCCTGATTAAGTAGGTTAGTTTTAGATCTCAGAAATTGGTGTTTCAAAAAGTAATGCTATCTTTTTTTTTTTTTTTTTTTTTCCTTTTTAACTCGCTATATAAACCCTGTTTTACATGTTTTCATATATATATATATATAAATCAGCTTTCTCTTATAGGAAATTTGTTCATTGTCTACTTCGTTAGGTCAATTTTATGTCTTCTGATCACATTATTTCTGAAAAATGCATATAATGTGTGTAATAGCGGGTAATGGAAGTCGTGTGGTTGTTTCACACCAGATTTTTTAGAATTCATTTGTTTGTTTCATTGGAAAATGAATCCATTGTTGAGTTAAAGATTTTTTTTTCTTTTTTTTTTTTTAGATCGAAATAAATCTCTATTCCGAAATAAAATAAATAGATAAATAAGTGAATAAATGATGAGCTGGTTGAAGGCTGATTGTGAGTCAGCTTCAAGGTCATCCAATTCCCATGTTAACCTAAGGAGAAAAAAACCCCTATTATTATTCATTAAATAATGCATATTTTTAAATTCCGTTTTCACATTCAGAAAATTCATGACTGTTAAATTATTCTCGTCTTCCAAAATATTATTTTTAAAAACTTTTAATATTTTATATTGAAGAATTCATAATTTAATTTTACGTAAAAAAGTAAAATTTTATTTTATATAAAAATTTCACATTTTAATTGCAAAATTTCGTAAAGTGAAATTTTGCATTTTACAACTTCAAAATAAGTTTGGGAAAAAAAAAAAAAAGAGAAAAAGGTCAATTTTTAGAAAAAGAGACATAATTTAATAGCCTTGAATTTTTTAAATGTAAAAACGGTATTTAAAAATATGCATTACTTAATTAATAATAACAAAGATTTTTCTCCCCTATGTTAACTGGGATTTGGATGACGACGCTCACTGATTGATTGAATCTTTTTGTACATTTAAATGGAAATATAACTATCATATTAGATTATATTAAAGTTATATAGAAATATTTTTTTCCAAATAGAATTTAATTTAGCACCCAAATCTTATTTTTTACTTTTCATTACATATTTGTAAACTCTCAGATTCTGTAATACGCTATTTCTTATTATGCAAAATTCAATGTAGTATACTGCAAATAACGACGACGCTTTTTTTTTTTTTTTTCCCTGTGTGAAAGAAAAATTTACCTTGGTCTTAATAAGATTTAAAAATTTGCTACATAGATTAATTAATAAAAATCTCTTTGGAAGCGTAAGGTAAAATAAAGTGTGTCTGTGTGTGTGTGTGGGGGGGGGGGGGGGGACGTAGACGTAAAAAAGAAGAAACATCCTGAATTAGCACACCTTTCAATCAAATATTTGTTTTCCCTTGCACCTCTTGTTCACTTTCACACCGCATCCTGCTTGAAGCGCGATATCGCATCATCTTGCACATACAAAAGTTCATGAATAAATTTACATATGGGAGATTACACTTTTTTGTATTTTAAAGGTGCGAAAAAAAAAAGTTATTTTCGTGGTTATTCTTTTACTTATCATATATACATCCGTTGAATTCAAGGTCAAACAAGCCACGTAATACCTATTTGAACTACACGACATAATATATTTAGAATATATATTATTTTTATTCCATAATATTACACGCCCGCATAGTTCCCTCCCCTTTGAAAATGCAAACAGCCTTGCATTCATAACTGCAAGGAAGGTGTTAAAATGGGTACACCTACATATTTTTCTTTGATAATGGGGGGGGGGGGGGGCTTGTTTAAAGACCTGGAGTTCAACACCTGCGGCCGCATCCACCTCTCCTTCAGGTGTGGTGGTGTTATGCAGGTGTTAAACGCCAACTCTAAGGAGTGACACCGCATCGATGTGTTGACTTTTAGGATATCGAAGTGTAATAACCCAAACGGTAAATAAAGGTGTTGATACTGTTTAATCTTTTAAACTGACTTAAACGATCTACAGAAGAAAAAAAAAAGTAAGAAAGGAAAGCACTAGCTTTTTTCTTATTATTCAATAAATAGTTAACATTTTTGAAATACATCTAAAAGAAGAATATTTTCTGTGCAGATTGTATAATAAGCTATTATTCCTATCGTACAATAGGCATAATCCCTATTTACTCGCTAAGAAATCATGAAAATAGGATATATATTATTTATTTTCCAAAATTTGGTTTTCACGATTAAAAATATTACATGCCATTCAAAGATATCATACAGTCTCTAGTTATTTATTTATCTTTCAATTTGAAACAATAAAAAATTTACTTAAAAAGTGTTTTTTTTTTTTTTTTTTTTTTTCCTCCCACACTAAAAAGTAAATTTTGAAAATTTATAATTGGTAATGAATTATTCTGTTTTCGTTAAAAATTTCCCACAATCAAGGGGATGTGGCAACCACTGAAATAGGTTTTATGTAAAAGCTTATATTTTCATTTAATACTCATAAAATGAACTATATTAAGTTTCTTTAATAAAATATATATACAGGCAACAATTCTTATGGTTTTTGATATACTTTTTACAGATTTGAAATCTTTAATTTGCGTTTTCTCAGTTTGTATTTTTTCATGAATTCATGATTTTCAAAATGCTAAATTTTCTACAAATATTTAAGAAAATACTTCATGTTTTTTTTTTTTTTTTTTTTTAGAAAGTTCAGTAGAAACTACTTAAAAGAATTAGGGATGGATTTTTCAATATCTTTAAAAGAAAAAGTGTTAAAAAATAAAAATATAACAAAAAGCATGTTTTTTTTTTCTTCAAATTTTTACTTACTTAGATATGCACTTATTTTTTCCTCGAAAACTAATTAGTAAATTTCAAAACCCATCTCTAATTCGTTTAAATATGTTCCATTAAGCAGCCGAAAATAATAACAATACTAAGTCATTTCTTAAATATCTTAAAAGTTTTATGGATGGATTTTGAAAAGATGGATGGATCTTCAAAAATTTTAGCATTTTCAAGCAGGACCCGATTAAACTTTGAAGCTAGGGGAAGCTCAGCATCATTTCGGGCCCCCCTTTTATTTCGGAAAATCTTGTTTTCCTGTTACATATTGTAATATAAAAACACTATAGATAAAAAAATAGTGTGTTTATTATTATTATTATTTTTCATACATCTGGGTGGTTCACAGAACATTAAAATCATACAACTTTTTAATTAAGAACATTCAGATTTTTGAGGTTAAATAATAGATTTTTCACGAAATAGTGAGTGTTTTGTCTTGCTTTAGGTAACCTTTCTCAGAAAAAAATTCAATCTCAGTTTGAAAATGTGAAACAAAAAATTCAAGACCATGTTTTTAATCCTTATGGGACCCCTCTTAAATTTTAGATGGGAAGCTTGTGCTTCCTGAGCCTTTTGGATAATCAGGCCCTGTTTTCAAGATCATGAATTCCTGAAAAAATGCAAACTGAGAAAACGCATGCATCAACCCAAATATTGCAATAAAACAGCTTTTTAAAAAAACAACTGTTATTCTTTCATAAAATCTAAAAAAGGTGCGTCAGTTTACGAAATGAGAGTAATCCAATAAAAAAACCGCGTCTCAATCAATTAATATGTCACTGTTTTAAGTGCAAAGAAAGTTTTCCATAGAATAACATTGGCTTTTAGAAAAGGAAATGGTAAGTGAAGAGGGCCCTTAAGCAACTCAAATCTGTAAAAATTATATCAAAAACCATAAGAATTGGTGCCTAAATATATTATATATATATATATATATATATATAAACTAATGTAGTTTAATTTATAAATATTACATAGAAATATAAGCCTTTATACGAAACCTGCATTGGTTTTGCCGTGAAAGGTGCAATTTCTATTATCAGTAATAATTGACTGCTACTGTTCTCTTTTGTTTGAAATGTAGATTAACAAATATATTATTCAATAATAATAATAATAAAATAAACAGGTGATTTGAAAGTTATGCAAAAGCTTTCCGAAAAAAATGTTCGTATCAACAAATTGTAAATGGCGTAACGATAGAGGTTACTGCATTTCAAAGCAAGATTTTTTAATATTATAAGAAAGCACCACAGAATTGGCGTTCAAAAGTAATACATACAAAACTTCCATTTTATGGTGTTTATTCAAAGTTTTATGTTTATTATTTTTAATATATTAAATTTGAAAGGGTAAAAAGATCTAGCTGAATGTGAAAGTAAAAATAATGCCTGGAAAATGTATAAAGACTAATCAAAAGCTGGTAAATATTGCAAAAGTAAAACTTCTGATCTCAAAAGAAAATTCATCGATCCGTCGATTAAGATCCATAGCGTGGGAACTGGGATTTATGATTGGTACAATAACTAAAATCATTCATAAATATTTAAACAAGTGTAAAGCTAGCTATATATATGACTTTGACTTTAACTAAATATATATATAATTTAATGTAAAAACTGTAATTTTCATCTGCAAGAATGCTAGCTCGCAAATTATAAAAATTTCAACACAGTGCTGACCAGAAAAAATGAATAAATAAATAAAAATACCATTTTAATTAATTTTAAAAATTCTTTATGATATTTTTATTTGTAAACCGAATTTAAAAAATTTTTTATTGCGAAATTATCATTTTTTACAGCCGATTTTTAACTTTTGTCAAAATTGTTTAAAAATTTGCGATAAAAAATATAATACAAATAAATGTTTTTATATTTCAATCCAATAAACCACGTGACTCATTTGAAATCTGCAGGAAAGAGAAGTTCCCAACTATAACATTATAAAATATTAAAGCAATTTGCGCCTGAAAAATCGTATTTTAAGTAATAATAATAATAAAAAAAAATTCTATCAAACATACTTTTATAAAACATAACAAAATCATTCCGATAAAACCAATCTTCTTCTTCTTCTAATAATAATAAAAGCGCACCGAAATCGGTCTGTTCGTGGTCGTTCGAAAGCTACAGATAGACACACTAACAAAGGCTTTAAATTTATAACACCCCTCGGGCATTAAAAAAAATGTTTAAATATAAAGTTCCTTTACTTTTGTTCAGAAATAAATTTATTCATAAATAAAAACTTAAAATGGCTTTTTCTCCATGTTCCATTTTTCTTCGCTTTATTATTGTTTTTTTTTTTTATTTTACGTTTTTTTTTTTTTTTTTTTTTTTTTTACTTTATTTATTTATTTATTTATTTTTGTAATGCTAAGACTATAGGGTATTTGAGCTGGGAAAAAAAAAAAAAAAGTATATTCTTTATTACTATGTATACGGTAGTACTACGCATAGAATTAGCTTTAAGGTTTCAATTTTTGCTTTTAGAAATAAAATTATATGAAGCAACGTCGTAATCTGAATCACACAAAAGATTTTAGATATGTTAGTGTTATGTTTAGAAATGGCTCCAAGTGCATTTCAAAGTATGTCACGATTATTTATTTATTTTTACTTTTATTTTATATTTATTTAGTTATTTATCGTTTGCTGTGCTAAGCTTAAGTATTTTGTTTGGTGGGTATATAACTTACATATAATAAACAGGTTCATTCAAAATGAGTCAAATAAATTTCAAAAAGAGGTGAGGTTGGTAATTCTCTGAATAATCTATAAATAAAGAGAAGTTTCTCTCTCTCTCTCTCTCTCTCTCTCTGTGTGTGTGTGTGTGTGTGTGTGAGTGTGTCTGTGCTGTGGTGCTAAAACTACATATCGCAGAGCAATAAAACTTGACAAATGGGTAGCTGGGTCCCTGCATGTGTGCACCCGATCAAAAATTTTTCGAATTTGATTTTTTGTTTAATTAATTATTATTATTTTATTTTTATTTATTTATTTTTAGATTTTATCCACTGACATTTCTGTTTCATTTTCTAAAATTTATTCTTTCATTTCAATCATCTGAGTAACTTAGCAACGGCTATTACACAATTTATTTTTTATTTACTTAATTCATTCTTTAAAAGTCGAAATCTATTTTTCTTTTTTTTTTTTTTTAAAGTATTTTAGTTATTGAAATCAAGTGGTAAAACGGTAGAAAAAATTAAACATATTAAAATTTAAATAAAAGAAATATTTATGTTTATGTATAAACTTTTATAACACAACAACTTTTCATTTTTCAATTATGTATTTAATTTCTTTGAAAGGGATTTTTTTTTTCTTTATTTTTTTTCTTTTCTTGTATTTATCACAAATAAGGGTAATATAGTTCAATGGATTAAACTTATTAAAATTTACGTTTAATTAAAATTTGCTTATTTAATTCCTTTTAAATGAAAATCTACTTTTTTTATTTGTTACATTGTTCGAAATCATATTGTAACATAGTGTAAAGAACGAGAGCTATAAAATACGTGTTTGAAAAGTTAAAATATTCAAGAGATGCTGAGATAGTCATCTTTAAAATCGTAATTCCTGAATAGCAGCAGCTCCACCTGTTATCGATAAATACAGAAATTGAAGTGCCTGGGAAAGACCTAAGCAGGCAATGGGAAAGTGAACATGATGCAGTACGGGCAGGAAAAGCACTGTCGTAGGCAACGGGTAACCGACACGAAGTTTAAAGCTATTTCAATATATATGTATGTATATATTAGTTTTTATTTATAAAGTGATATGGAAAAAAATAATAATAAACTCCTTTGAAAATTTATTCAACTATAGTGACCAGCGAAAAGGGCGTAGCCTGCTAGTATGAAATATATATAAGGATTGGTGGCGTTGTTTGGCTTGTTTGGTTGCTGAAACTATCTCTATATATATTTATATATTAAAATTTAAATTACAAAATTTTAATTTAAGACTCATTAGATTAAAAGTAACAGACGATTATATGCCACCAAAAACCAAATTAACCATTAAATTAACTTAACTTCTAAATTATTTAACCAGATAATTACACTGATTCGTACTTGAAAACTTTTTAATTAATTGACTTTATGTTTTAATCATTGAATTTATTCACAATAAACTTGCCGTAAAAGAATTCCTCGAACATTAACTGCAAAACAAGGGGCTTTTAACGTTTATAAAATAACTTTTAATTGTATTTTTATTTATTTTATTTATTTATTTTATTTTTCGACAACACAGAAAACCAACATAGGCAACTCATTATTTAAAATTTAAACAAAACCGTTTAATTATTTAAATAATGATCAAATTATTACTCGAAAATTAATAACAAATTAATTATTTGAGTAATGGTCTTCGGCTATTTTAAATTTACAAGGACTGATGGACTAAATATGCTCCATAAGCATTTTTTAATAGTTTGCATAAAAATACGTTTTCGAATTGATCAAGAAGAACTTACATAAATAGAATTCAAAATCGGATTCTTCTTTCGAGTATTAGTATTTACCGAGCAACTATTCAACCCTCGCTGGATAGCAGCATTTACAGGCGAAATAAATTTCTGTGCGGGAAGGCAACGAAAGAGTCAATTTTGTTAGAGTCTTTCAGACGCTATTGCTTGCATTGTGTTTTTTTAATACAAAAGTAGTCTTTGAGAAATAACCATTAATATACTTTTACATTTTATTTAAGTAAAACATACTTGAAATTTTTAAAAAACAATTTTTAAAAATGTAATATTTTGGTAACAAATATTAGCTACCTGTAACTAAAATTAGAGTACTATTAAATTAGAGTAAAATGTACGGGAAAATAGATGTTAAAAGTTGAAGAATAAGAATGTTATAAGCGAACACCATAAATTTTAAAAAACATGCAACAATTCTTTCAGGCTGAAATAATTGAGCACAACCGTTCTTCGGACGTAAAAAAGAAAACGGCATGAGAGCATCGGGAAAGCAGAGACTCACGAAAACTGCAAGAAGAAATAAGAAATAATATTCTTCAAAATATGTAAATAAATGCATTTAAAAAATGTAATATTTTGGTAACAAATATTAGCTACCTGGAACTAAAATTAGAGTACTATTACATTACAGTAAAATGTACGGGAAAATAGATGTTAAAAGTTGAAGAATAAGAATGTTATAAGCGAACACCATAAAATTTAAAAAACATGCAACAATTCTTTCAGGCTGAAATAATTGAGCACAACCGTTCTTCGGATGTAAAAAAGAAAACGGCATGAGAGCATCGGGAAAGCAGTGACTCACGAAAACTGCAAGAAGAAATAAGAAATAATATTCTTCAAAATATGTAAATAAATGCATTTTAAAAAACTTTAGAAAGAGTGTTATTGATTTTCTTTCAGTGCTTTTTAAGATTGATGCCTGAAATTAATATCACCCTTTTTTTTCTCCCTCCCTTGTTGTTCAAACTTGCGTGAATACGTACTGTCACCCCATAGAAAGACACCAGACGAAGGGTATTTTATCCAGATTCAAGTCCCACTCGTAAATCATTGGTCTTACTCTTAACCTTACACTCCTAACCACACAGTCTCTCCCTTGTTGTTTTTTATTAATTGTATTTTCATTTTACGACATAATTTTATTTTGTTAGTAGTTGTTTTTACATTAGCCTCCTTTGGCATCGAACGAAAATAAATAATTTATAATTGATTACAAAATCGAAAGAAATACGTAATGCACTGTAATTTATCGTTCTTTTTTATTTTTATATTCTTTTTAATCATATTCTGTTCAAATAATAAAATATTGATAACTTTTTAAATATGCGCAGTGATTGTATACATTTTTTTTTTTTTTACTTTATTTTATTTTATATTTGTAATTTGCGAACCATATATTTCATTTTTCTTTAATTTAAATATTAATATCAATTCAATATTAAAATCTATATTTATATATTATCTTATCGTCTGCAAAATTATGTAAATGGTACTTTGTAAAAACTTTAGTCGAAAACTAAGAATGCAAAACAATGTTCGTGGGGAGATTTTAAAGTAGATTTTAATTCAGAAGTCGGGCGGGATTTAATCGTAGCATTATTAATTATGGACCTTCAGTTACGAAATAATTCAAAACAATATAACGAAATGACGTACAACAGACGCAATATTTTCAATTAAAATAAGCGAAGGGGCGTTTATATGAGAAGGTACAATTACCATATGCCCTTATATGGAAGAATTAATGTTAAAATTTTGTCATGTAAAGTATGATACGTGAAATAAACCATAATTTCATTATCTTAACTTTCATACCACAGTTATTTAAAAAAAAAAAAAAAAAAATCTAAACAAACACCATTAAATGGAAAATAATATTTCACCACAACGCTCATTATACCAGAATAAACAAAATTCTTTCTTCAAATTTAACACCGAATTTTCGGTGCTTTTTGCTTCACATACTAGTTAATTTTATAAAACGGAATAAATAAACAAAATATAAATACATCTAAAGTGCCATTAATTCTTATTTCATTAACAGATATAAAATTATCAATTTTTAACGTGAATATATTTTTTTCCCGTACAGGACGCAGATATAATTCAGCCAGTATTTAATGAAATAGTTCAGTTATTTAAATAATGAGTTAACTATTACTTGAATAATCACAATACTGAATTAATTATTTGAATAATCTTTTACACCAGAATTTACAAAGTTCTTTATCTGTTAACACCAATTTTTCACTGCTTTTAAGTGTACCTAGTATTTATTTTATTTATTTATTTATTTAATAAATGAATTTATAAATAAAATGTAAATACATTTAAATTGTCATTTTTTTAAATTGTTATTTAATCAACACATTATAAATAAACAACTTTTATTACGAATATTTTTTCCCGTACAGAAAGTGGACATGGGCTTGTCAATATTTATAGAAATAGTTCAATTATGTAAATAACGATTTTATTATTAATTGCAAAATAATAATAACAATGTAATAACCATATAAATGCTGACGTTTTCCAAAAAAAATTAATAAAGGTTTTTTTTTTTTTTTTTTTAACGTTTTATTGCATACTAGCAGGCTTTGCCCGCTTCGCTGGTCACTATATTTAAAGGAAACTCTTTTCTATACAGTTTTATGAAAAAAAGAGAAAATAATAATACTGAAATCGCTCAAAAGTTCGCTTTGGGTTCCCGCTACCTTCGGCAGCGTCTTGTTCGTCCTCGCATTCTGCGATACCTGTCCCTATTGCCTGCGACAATGACTTACCCGTGGGCTTCCATTTAGGTGCTTATCATGTATGACAATTTCGATACGGACAGTATCGAAAATTTTGAAGTAGCCCTTTATATTTGAATCCTAGTTATATATGAGCAACATTATACGTGATGTACATAATATTTGCTTTCAAGTTATTCTCTATATTTATTTGATTTAATCGATCAACCATAGAATGACAGCAATTTCAAGCCAAATATATTACAATATGCTATGATCGGCTACTTCTATCGCATGAGACAATTATTATTTTGTGGTTATATATACTTCATGCTTAGTTAATAGTAGTTGGTATATAGAAAAATAAATAAATTAATACGTAAACTTGATCATGGCACAGCCTTAATGCCTTAAATAATGGGTTAATTATTACTTGAGTAATGACTTTTTACAAAAGAATTAACAAAATTCCTATTCCTTTTTTCTCGAACAGAAATCAGGCATAGGTCAGTTAGTATTTAAAGAAATGGTTCATTTATGTAAATAATGACTTTATTATTTAAATAATAGTAATGAAATAGCTATTTAAATAATGATCTTTTACATTAAAATTTACGAAGTTCTTATTGTTTGTCTTTTGCTAAACACAGTAGTTAATTTGAATAATTGAAATAAATAAAATACAAATAAATTTATTTTATTTCATTTACTTATTTATTTATTTATTTTTTACTTAACGTATTATATTGTATTATATATATAATATTATATATTATATAACGTATTATATTATATATATATAAAACTTTGAAGTTTGCGTTTAATTTTTTTTACCCGGCAGTACAAAAAACCGACATAGGTCAGTTATTATTTAAAATTTAAACAAAATAGTTCAATTATTTGAATAATAACATAATTATTACTTCAAAATTAATTATTTGTGAAATGACTTTAAGCTATTTCAAATTTACAAGGATTGATGAACTAAATATGTTCCTTGAAATATTTTTTCCGACTGAGTAAAAATAATGCGTGGACCGGGACTCGAACCCCGGATCTTTGACTTACAAGGCCAAGGCTCTACCAATTGAGCTATCCAGGCCGACACCCGGGCAGCATTACTCACTCAGACAACCTTTAGGCAGAAACATCTCTGGTCTATCATGTAGATAGCTCAACAGAAAATAAACCGCAGGAAAAGGAAAACACCATTAGATAATGGGAGAAAGAAAAACAATTTTTATTAAAAATTTTTTATTTATTATATTATATAAATTTTTATTTATTATTTTTATTTATTTATTTTTTAATAAAAATAAATATGTTCCGTTATTACGTCTTAATAGTTTACATACAATTAAGTTTTCCAAGAAGAGCTTACATGAATAGAATTCAAAATCGTATGCTTCTTTTCGGGTATTAGTATTTACCGGCAACTATTCAACCCTCGCTGGATAACAACATTTACAGGCGAAAGAAATTTCTGTGTGGGGAGAGGAAACAAATAAAGAGTCACAAATTTGTTGTAGTTTTTGAGATATCACACTCCTGTCGTGGTTTTTTTCAATTTAAATGTATTCTTGATAATGTTAACCATTAATGTACTTTTATATTTTATTTGGGTAAAATGTACTTCAAATTTTGAAACACCTTAAAAAAAAACAGAAAAAAAAAAAAAAAAAAAAAATATTAGCTTCCAGTAATTAATGTAGAACATTATTAGAGTAAAATGTACAGGAAAACTGATGTTGAAATTTGAAGAATACGAATGTTATAAGCGAACATCGTATATAACCGAAATAATTAAGCACTTTCTTCAGACGAAAAAAGAAAACGGAACGTAAGTACCGTAAAAGAGTAACTCGCAGAAACTGGAAGAAGATTAGCATTAAATAAGAAATAATCAAATTTATTTAATCGCCCTACTTAAAAAAGAAACTCCTGAAACAATGTAAACTAGTATGTTGTGGCCATCACAAAACTTTCTTCTATATTTTCCCAAACAAATTCACTCATATCAAACAATTTATTAAACTTATCATTTATTAAAATTATTTTCCATAATGAATGAAAACGATTTTTTTTTCATTGAAATATACACTAAATGTCCAAAGAAAGTTGATTTTATGTAACAATATCTTAAAATATATGCTACCCCCTCCCCCCCCCCGCCTAAATTTTATTTATTGTTCGAAAATGGAAAAAAATCGATAACTTTCTTTTAAATTATCACAGATCTATAGTTCAATCATTTGTTTTAAAAATAATTACCAGTTCTTTTGAAAGATATCCATATTGAAAATTTCCCCCCTCTGGGAGGATTTCTCCCCCCCCCCCCTCCCAAGGAGGAAAGAGATACTCCTTCTCATTGCTTTTTATTTCTGACGTCTGAAATTAACAAAACATACACCCCCACCCCCTTTGTTTAAATACATGCTAGCAAATCACAGAAAGACCTCACATGAAACAAACCACTCAACCAACTTTAACCAACGGTAGATTCCCGTAGTGATGAAATACTAAGTATTAAATTGCATTTTGGCTCTACTTGTTATTATTATTAAATGTTTATTGCTTTGATATTCATTAAAATAGATTTATTAGTTTATACGTATTGAAAACAGATTTTTTTTTTTTTTTTTTTTTTTTTTTTTTTTATTATTATTATTATTATGAAAGTTTAGTTTATAAAAGAACTCAAGAGTAAATTGCAGCCAAAAAGTTCTATATCTGTATTCAATATATTTCTTATTGCTTAATGAGTAATGATTTGTTTGGCATAATTATATATATATATATATATATATATATATATATATATATACCGGGTGATTCAAAATAGATGTTACAGCGATTATCTCGTAAACTAAGAAAGATAGAAACATACTTCCAATTACAAAATTAGTGCAAATTCAGAGTAGATTTCAGATATGGCATTTTTTTGTACAAGGGGCTGTATACATATTAAATACGAAATTTAATTTTTATACGGCCCCTCCTATCATGTGACTTATATTTAGAAAAATATTCTCCTCGCTCTAACAAGCAAAATAAAAAAAAAATCATCTCTCTAAGTCAAAATCTCGCTGAGTTATTGCAATTTGAAAATAATGACTTACACCACTTTTTTTTCAATTTTGGCATCTATTTTTCGACGCCAACGGGCCCACTTTAGGGGGTTATCTATTAGATGAGAAAAATTAAAAAAAGATCCTTTCTTTTAAAATAGCAACTAAAATCATTCAAACACGTGAAATCAACAGTTTTAAGAACTTAATGCAAATTTACATTATTAACACTTTCCAACAAGGTTGAAAAGTGTTTGACTTCGGTTTGTCTGTCTGTCTGTTCGTCTGTGCCTGTCTGTCTGTCCGTCTGTCTGTCTGTCCGTCCGTCTGCCTGTCCGCCCTCTAACTCTCGTAAATATTTATGGAATTTCTTGAAACTGATATATGTTGTTCAAGTTCACTATCGGCCGTTTCCTACTGAAAATGGAGTTTCTACCTCTACTGGTTTGTGTACAGGGACACTCGAAAGTATTTCAAAGCATTGTGTTCTATGAGAGGTATTTCTATAAACCATATTTTCATACCTTTACTGTAGACATATCTGAATGAAATTGAAATGTGTTACTCAAGTTCACTATTGGATGTTTCCTGTATAAAATGGAGGAAATACCACCATCGGTTTATGTACAGGGACACTCAAAAGTATTCCAAAGCATTGCGTTCTATGAGAGATATTTCTAGAAATCAAATTTTAATAACTTTACTTTTCACGAAGTGTTCGGAAATTGAAATATGTTATTTATATGTACAAAAGAATGCTTTGCACATAATATAGCATGATTAGCATTAGATTTACAGGGTGGCACAAAAATATCCAGTTACATTAAGAGCTATTAATAAAAAATTTCTAGAATTGTACTTTCGTTTACGTTAAGCGTTTTTAACACTTTCTAACATTTTTTAAGTGAGAATATGATTTCAGTTTTGTGTATCTGCCTGTCCGTCTGTCTGTCTATCTGAGCTCTAACTCCCGTAAATATTCATGGAATTTCTTGAAACTGATATATGTTATTCAAGTTCACTATCGGATGTTCCCTATTGGAAATGGAGTTTATACCTCTACTGGTTTGTGTACAGGGATACCCGAAAGTATTTCAAAGCATTGTGTTCTATGAGAGGTATTTCTATAAACCATATTTTCATACCTTTACTGTAGACATATCTGAATGAAATTGAAATATGTTACTCAAGTTCACTATTGGATGTTTCCTGTATAAAATGGAGGAAATACCACCATCGGTTTATGTACAGGGACACTCAAAAGTATTCCAAAGCATTGCGTTCTATGAGAGATATTTCTATAAATCAAATTTTAATAACTTTACTTTCCACGAAGTGTTCGGAAACTGAAATATGTTATTTATATGTACAAAAGAATGCTTTGCACATAATATAGCATGATTAGCATTAGATTTACAGGGTGGCACAAAAATATCCAGTTACATTAAGAGCTATTAATAAAAAATTTCTAGAATTGTACTTTCGTTTACGTTAAGCGTTTTTAACACTTTCTAACATGTTTTAAGTGAGAATATGATTTCAGTTTTGTGTATCTGCCTGTCCGTCTGTCTGTCTATCTGAGCTCCAACTCCCGTAAATATTCATGGAATTTCTTGAAACTGATATATGTTATTCAAGTTCACTATCGGATGTTCCCTATTGGAAATGGAGTTTATACCTCTTCTGGTTTGTGTACAGGGATACCCGAAAGTATTTCAAAGCATTGTGTTCTATGAGAGGTATTTCTATAAACCATATTTTCATACCTTTACTGTAGACATATCTGAATGAAATTGAAATATGTTACTCAAGTTCACTATTGGATGTTTCCTGTATAAAATGGAGGAAATACCACCATCTGTTTATGTACAGGGACACTCAAAAGTATTCCAAAGCATTGCGTTCTATGAGAGATATTTCTATAAATCAAATTTTAATAACTTTACTTTCCACGAAGTGTTCGGAAATTGAAATATGTTATTTATATGTACAAAAGAATGCTTTGCACATAATATAGCATGATTAGCATTAGATTTACAGGGTGGCACAAAAATATCCAGTTACATTAAGAGCTATTAATAAAAAATTTCTAGAATTGTACTTTCGTTTACGTTAAGCGTTTTTAACACTTTCTAACATTTTTTAAGTGAGAATATGATTTCAGTTTTGTGTATCTGCCTGTCCGTCTGTCTGTCTATCTGAGCTCTAACTCCCGTAAATATTCATGGAATTTCTTGAAACTGATATATGTTATTCAAGTTCACTATCGGATGTTCCCTATTGGAAATGAAGTTTATACCTCTACTGGTTTGTAAACAGGGACACCCGAAAGTATTTCAAAGCATTGTGTTCTATGAGAGGTATTTCTATAAACCATATTTTCATACCTTTACTGTAGACATATCTCAATTTAATTGAAATAGGTTATTCAAGCTCACTATTGATTGTTTCCTGTATAAAATGGAGGAAATACCACCGCCGATTTATATACAGGGACACTTAAAAGTATTCCAAAGCATTGCGTTCTATGAGAGATATTCCTATAAATCAAATTTTAATAACTTTACTTTCCACGACGTTTTAGAAAATTAAAATATGTTATTTATATGCACAAAAAAAGGCTTTGCATAGAATATAGCATGATTAGCATTAGATTTACAGGGTGACACAAAAATATCCTTTTATATTAACAGCTATTAATAAAAAATTGCAAAATTGTACTTTCGTTTACATTAAGCGTTTATAACACTTTCTAACATTTTTAAGTGTGGATATGATTTCAGTTAGTGTATCTGTCCCTCTGTCTGTCTGACTGTCTGCCCGCGCTCTAACTCCTGTAAATATTTATGGAATTTCTCGAAACTGATATATTTTATTGAAGTTCACTATCGGATATTCCATATTGAAAATGGAGAGAATATCTCATTTGGTTTGTGTACAGGGACACCCAAAAGCATTCGAAAGCATTGTGTTCTACGAGTGTTATTTTTATAAATATTTTCCCTATAGAATGTCCCCCATTTAAAATGACATTAATAGGTCCTGTATAACTAGTTCGTTTACAGGGACAACAACAACAACAACAACAACAACAAAAATAAAATAAAATAAAATAAAAAAATAAAAAAAAGCCAATGCATTACGTTTTAGGACAGAATTTTTTTGAAAGTTATATTTAAAAATCTTTCTACTGTGAAAATCATAAATATATCAAAATGTATTGTTAATATTGTAAAATGATGTTTTGTATGGAATATGATATGATTAACTTTCTGATTTACAGGGCTACACTAAAATATTCAGAGAGATCAAAAGCTCTGTAATTATAATCTAACGGCTGCATTTTCTTTTGCGGTAAGCCTTTTTAACACTTTCCAAAATGCCTAAGAGTTATTTTAAAATCAATTACTCTATCTGTATATTTTTCAGTCTTTCTGTCTGTTGTGTGAAAATGTAGGCAAAGAATATTAAAATTTATTTGATACAACAATTACGTACAGTTGGAAAGTGTTACTAATCAATGCGTACTGCAAGATTTTTCTTTCTAGTTTCGTATTGTTAAAAAATTTAATAGTTAAATTTCTTCGGGGGTCACTTGCAAATCAAAACACGTTAATAGAGGAAAAACATTAAAATTCTAGCGAAACCGTGTGAAATTTTCGCGTTTTATTTTTACCACTTTTTATAATGGTAGAAAAATTTAATGACTTCGGCTCTTTAACAGTTCCAGCAAGGTTGAAAAGTATTAATGTCTTCGATTTGTCTGTCTGTCTATCCATCTTTCTGTGTGTCCGCGCTCTAATTCCCGTGAATATTCATAGAATTTCCAGAAACTGATTTATGTTATTTGAGTTCACTATCGGATGTTCCTTATTGAAAATGGAGTGAATACCTCCGCTAGCTTGTGCACACGGACACCCGAAAGTAATCCAAAGCATTGTGTTCTATGAGAGGTATTTTTATAAACCATATTTTAATACCTTTAATTTATGCATACATTAATAAAATTTTCTATCGGATATTTTCTGTAGGAAATGGAGTAAAACCATCACTGGTTTGCATACAGGGACACCCGAAAGTATTCCAAAGCATTGCGTTCTATGTGAAGATATTTCTATATACGAAATTTTAATTACTTTGCATAAATCTTAGCTCACAAAGAACTAATTATCATATAAAACTCTTCCAAAGCCTAATTTGAATTATTTTAACATAGGTTCACATAACAGTACACTTTATGTTACGTCTTAATTTCCAACCTGTAATTATGGTATTAAATTTCAGGGTAAGAAAAGTCGTGTGAGTGGCACACCAGATTCTTTGTTGTTAAATTATGCTGATAATTCATATATATACAGATCATCCACTAAAAATTTATCTTTCGTATTCAGGAGGCCTCAAAACGTGATATTATACAGAAAATAATCCAAATACTACTTTGTTTACAGTATGGGTATCAGAACTTAATTTTCCGTTCTGTGTCAGCAGTGTTCTTCGAAATAAAACAAAATGCAGCAAAGCACTTACGCCAATTACATTTAATAATAATAAATAAAAAGAAGGTTTACCTTAATTTTATGTCTATAAACTATATACACATGACTTTATGTACGTAAATTTAGTGATGTAAAACAAGTAACACAAAATGAAATACACTTCTAGCAATTTCCAAGTATAGCTCCAATATAACAAAATACCCTGGGTAACCCTGTAAATGAATGATGAATGATTGCAAAACCACAATCTACAAAAAGCATCCTTTTATGCGTATAAAAATATGTTCATTTTGTCTAGGGTAGTCTATAGATGTCACACTGTACATATGAGAAATTTCGCTCACAGACGTAATGTATTTGAATTCTCTTGGATGACCCTGTGCACAAATAATTGCCTGATCGCAACGAATACTTTAGAGTAGCACCGCAATTTGATACGGATTTAGAATATCGAATTTGGATTTTCTGCTACTATTTGTTCTTGAGATATTCTAATAACACACACACACACACACGCAGAGAGAGAGAGAGATAGAGAGATAGACACCAACCGTTAAAAACATGATTTTTTAATTCAGAGAATCTGAAAACGTGGAAATATATTAAAAGTTAATTTTCGGAAATTTGACTCAAAAACAATTCTTTCTCTACAACGTGTATACAAGAATGTATATAGGAAAAGAAAGAAAATTGAATTTGAAAATTCTCTTTTAGTACATAAATTATTTATAAATTTTATTTGTTAAATTAAAAACAAGAAAGAAAAATCATGCAGTACGCATTGATTAGTAACACTTTCCAACTGTACGCAATTGTTGTATAAAATAACTTTTAATATTCTTTGCCTATGTTATCACACAACAGACAGAAGGACTGAAAAACATACAGATAGACTAATTGATTTTAAAATTACTCTTAGGCATTTTGGAAAGTGTTAAAAAGGCTTAACGCAAAAGAAAATACAGCCGTTAGACTATTATTACAGCTTTTAATCTCTCTGAATATTTTACTGTAGCCCTGTAAATCTGAAGGTTAATCATATCATATTCTATCTAAAACAATATTTTAGAATATTAATAATACATGTCAATGTTTTTATGATTTTTATAGTAGAAATTTTTTTAAATATAACTTTTAAAAAATTCTGTCCTAAAACGTAATACATTCGCTTTCTTTTTATTGTTGTCGTTGTTGTCCTTGTAAACAAACTAGTTGTACAGGACCTATTAATGTAATTTCAAATAGGGAACATTTCATAGGGAACATGAGTGTATCATTTTTTAAAAATTCTCAAAATATTCACGGATGATAGGAGACACAATCGGACAGACAGGTGCACAAATTGAAATCATATTACCACTAAAATTACTAGAAAGTGTTAAAACGCTCATGTAAACAAAAGTGCAATTCCAGCAAATTTTTATTAATAGCTCTTAATGTAACTCATTATTTTTGTGTGTCCCTGTAAATCTAAAGCTAACCATATAATATTACATAGAAGGCACTCTTTTGTGCATAATATATTTCAATTGCATTAAGCTTTGTGGAAAATAAAATTATTAAAATCTGGTTTATAAAAATAACTCTCATACAACACAATGCTTTGGATACTTTCAAGTGCCCGTGTACGCAAACCATTTAAAAAGGTACTCTATTTTACACAGGAAACATCCGATAGGGAATTGAACAACACATTAAAATTTCATTAAAGTTTCTATATATTAAAGGTAGAAACTCCTCTCATAGAACACAATGCTTTCGAATACTTTTGGGTGTCCCTGTACACAAACCAGAAGAGGTATTCATTCCATTTTCAATAGGGAACATCCGATAGTGAACTTGAATAAAATACATCGGTTTAAAGAAATTCCATAAATATTTACGGGAATTAGAGCGCAGAAAAACAGACAGAGAGACAGACAGACGGACAGAAGAACAGTCAAACAGATAGATACACAAATTGAAATAATATTCACACTAAAAAAATGATAGAAAGTGTCAAAAATGCTTAATGTAAACAAAAGTAATATTCTAGCATTTTTTTTATCAATAGCTCCTAATATAACTGATTATTTTTGTGTCACCCAGTAAATCTCATGATAACCATTTTATATTCAATGCAAAGCATCCTTTTGTGCATATAAATAACATATTTCAATTCCCTAAAAGTTCGTGGAAAGTAAAGTTATTAAAATTTGATTTATAGAAATATCTCACAAAGAACGTAATGCTTTGGAGTAATTTTGAGTATCCCTGTATGTAAACTAGCGGTGGTATGCAATCTATTTTATATAGGAAACATCCAATAGTGAAATTGAATAACATATTTCAATTTCATGAAGATATTGTACGGTAAAGGTATGAAAGTATGGTTTATAGAAATACCTCTCATAGAACACAATTCTTTAAAATACTTTTGTGTGTCCCTGTATACAAACTAGTAGAGGTATAAACTCCATTTTCAATAGGGGACATCCGATAGTGAATTTGAATAACATATATCAGTTTCAAAAAATTCCATAAATATTAACGGGAGACAGACAATATTAACAGACGGACAGATAAACAAATTGATATCATATTCACATTTAAAAAAATGATAGAATGTGCTAAAAACGCTTAATGTAAACGAAAGTAGAATTCTAGCAAATTTTTATTAATCGCTCTTAATATAACAGAATATTTTTGTGTCACCCTGTAAATCTAATGCTAATCATACTATATTATGTGTAAAGCATTCTTTTGTGCATATAAATAACATATTTCAATTTCCGAAAATTTAGTGGAAAGTAAAGATATTAAAATTTGATTTATAAAAATATCTCTCATAGAACGCAATGATTTGGAATACTTTTGAGTGTCCCTGTACACAAATCAGTGGCGGTATTTACTCCATTTTATACAGGAAACATCCGATAGTGAACATAAATAACACATTTCAATTTCATTAAAATTTGTGTACAGTAAGGGTATGAAATATGATTTATAGAAATACCTCTCATAGAACGCAATGCTTTGAAATACTTTCGGGTGTCTCTGTATACAAACCAGTAAAGGTATAAACTCCATTTTCAATAGGGTACATCCGATAATGAACTTAAATAACATATATCAGTTTCAAGAAATTCAACAAATATTTATGGGAGTTAGAGCGCGGACAGACAGACAGACAAACCGTAGTCATTAACACATTTCAACCTTGTTGGGAAGTGTTAAAAAATGTTAGAAAGTGTTAAAAACACTTAATGTAAACGAAAGTACAATTTTAGCAAATATTTATTAATAGCTCTTTATATAACTGAATATTTTTGTATCACCCTGTATCCCCCCTAATGCTAATCATGCTATATTCTATGAAAAGCATTTTGTTTTGTGCTTATAAATAACATATTTCAATTTCATGAATCTTCGTACAAAGTAAAGTTATTAATATTTAGTTTATAGATATATTTCTCATAAAACACAATGCTTTAGAATACTTTTGTGTGTCCCTGTACACGAATCAGTGGTGTATTTACTCCATCTTATACAGGAAACATCCGATGGTGAACATGAATAACATATTTCAATTTCATTAAGATTTGCGTACATGTAAGGGTATGAAAATATGGTTTATAGAAATGCCTCTCATAGAACACAAAGCTTTGAAATACTTTCGAGGGTTCCTGTACACAAACCAGTAGAGGTATAAATTCCATTTTCAATAGGGAACATTCGATAGTGAACTTGAATAACATATATCAGTTTCAAGAAATTCCATAAATATTTACGGGAGTTAGAGCGCTGACAGACAGACACACGGACCGACAGACAGCCAAACCGCGGTCATTAATACTTTTCAACCTTTTTGGAAAGTGTTAATGAGCATTCTCTTGTGTATTCATTAGAGGAAAGAGAGACACTACAGGTTAAAATACCCGTCTTTCCCTGAGTGATTTTTTTGATCACGCTGATCAACGTGTGCCTTTAACAAAAGCTATAGTAATTACAATTTCTCACTTTTGATACAACCCCTTAAGACTTGGCGAAAAATGCTAGAATTTTCAAATTGCAATAACTCAGCGAGATTTTGACTTAGAGAGATGATTTTTTTTTTATTTTGCTTGATAGAACGAGGAGAATATTTTTCTAAATATAAGTCATATGATAAGAGGGGCCGTATAAAAATTAAATTTCGTATTTAATATGTATACAGCCCCTTGTACAAAATTAATGCCATATCTGAAATCTACTCTTAATTTGCACCAATTTTGTAATTGGAAGTATATTCCTATCTTTCTTAGTTTACGAGATAATCGCTGTAACATCTATTTTGAATCACCCGGTATATATATATATATATATATATATATACAGTCGGTAACAAAAGTGTCCGAACACTAGCAAAAATTCCTGTGTAATAATATTATTATAGTTTTAAAAAATTTAAGAACCCACTTTTATAGAAATGTGAACTAAAAAGCACAAAATATCTATCTTAGTATTAAAATGCAGCGTAAGAGAAAATCGTGTAGTGACACACCATAATATTTACATACACTTAAATCTTTAATTAAAATAATTTCGGATTAAACAAAAACCATTTTTAAAAAATCTTCCCTGACTGGGCTCGAACGCTAGACCTTTAGGTTCATAGCGCGGCACTTTACCTCACAGCCACGGCGTTCACGTAGGGAATTTTTTTTTTTTTTTTTTTTTTTTTTTTACAATATAGATTTTTTCTTTGCTCCCAGAGTGGTTACAAACATACATACATACAAACATACATACATACAGATAAAGCTAATAAAAGCGTGTTAAAAAAAAGTACACTTCATACGGTTTTGTTAAATAAATCCTTATTGAATCATGTTCTTACACTGACTGAGAACAGGATTCGACAAGGATTTGTTTAACAAAGCTGTATGAAGTGCACTTTTTTTACATACGAATTTTTGCTAGTGCTCGGACACTTTTGTTACCGACTGTACAGGATGTTCCATAAGTCTGCAGACATTTTAAAAATTCATAACTATTGAATGAATTGATAGAATTGAACGCAGTTTGCAAAAGAATCATTCTCGTGAAGGGGGATTTTTTTTTTTTTTTTTTTAAGAAAACTTAAGCTGTTTGTAGATAGAGGACGCTGTGTGTGACCAGATCACACATTTTCATGAAAAACTGTACTTATTCGCATGCAGATGTTTACAGGCATATAAATCCTATTCTATACATCTGTCGTCACCACAAATTACAGTTTGCAAACGAGTTATTACACTGCTAACTGCAGCTTCAGTCGGCGGTTCTTACCTGAGGGAAAACATCTTCACCAAAAAATATTTATCCACCAAGTCAGCATCGCAAAAAAAACTTCATGCATGCACAAGTAGGAGGCAAAAAAAGAAATAAACTGTTCTAATAGCAAAATTGTGCAATTTATAGGACTTTCATATGCATGTATTTTTTTTTTCACATTCATGCAAAAAATTTAACTATTTGTCTAACCATCGTCGACAAAAAACTTAACTATATTTTTTCTTAAAAAAAAAATAAATAAATAAATAAATAATAATAATAATAATAATAATAAAAACCTTCATGAGAATGATTTTTTCGCAAACCACGTTCAATTCTATCAATTCATTCTATAGTTATGAATTTTTAAAATGTCTACAGACTTATGGGACACCTTGTGCCTGTATATATATTTTTTTTCGGCAATGTGTGAAAAAGTATTCCTAATATACATATATATATTTAAATTTATACAGGAAGAAAACTTAAAAATTAAACCTAAACAGAAAATATTAATTAACCCAAAGTACACTGAGGCCATTATTAGGGGAGCTCCTCAATGCAGGGTGGAAACAGTAAGATGTTTAAAGAACTATTAGCAAAAACAAAAAGTAGATTAGTTCCTCACATCTTAAAAAGACAAAAGAACCCAATCACTGCAGTTCTGAATACAAAATGAAAAAATATTTAGATACAAAAGGGGGAAAAAATATGTATTAAACTACACAATAATATATACAAATATAAAAACTTATAAAAAGATTGTGAAAACACTTTCCAAAAAGACTAAATAACGCGAATAAAAAATATCAACACGGAGAAACTCCAACATCAAAGAAAAAATAATTCATATTTTATTTTGAACCTATAAAATGCGGGAAATGCCCTTAGTTCAATTTCAGAACTTTAGATCTTTAAAGCAATAAATTTTAGAGAAGTACGATACAAAAGTAATAAATTTTTGAAAAAAAGAATGAATTGTGAATTTTTTAAATAGGTTTGTCTTGAGATTAAAGCCAGTTATCTGAACTACAGACCTGGGCCTGGGTGCAGTGTCCTTCGTAGGGGTTTTTTTACGGGGTCCTAGTCCACATTTACGTGAGTTTCGGAGAAAACCACAAAGAACTTCGAAAGACTAGGCCGACGAGCATGATCTATGATCGAATGTGGCACTTCCTGCATATTTCGTATCAAGGGCGGAAGGGGCGGTCCGTCCCGGGCCTATGGTCGTGAGGGGGGGGGGGAGGGAGGCCTCCGAAGAATCTTAACCTTATGTATCTGGTGAAGTTGTCGTGCCATTATTTTAAACTAAAACATTCTCTGCAATTCCCCTTTAAGCTATATGTTCCTGTCTAAAGAGCTTTAATGTACAAAAGTACCCGTAGAGCGACAACCCCAAAACCAAAATATTCCATTTATACAAAGCCTGACTATGGCAAGGCAAATGAGGACAATGCCCTTGGCCTTAGTCTGGACTTCCGAATCAATCTGAAAACTTTCTTCAATGTCTTTTTATAGCAAAAAATTTAAGTGAAGATGTACAAGTGGACCTCAATACATGAGTGGCTCCAATTAGGGGCACCAATTACATTTTCGCTCCTGGTCTAGAGATCTGTATCTCCGTCACTGCTTCCTGTCTAAAAGCTTTTGAGATTATTTTTAAGTAGAAAAACGAATTTAAAAAACAATACATTAAGTAATAAGTAATCCTGATGAAAAAAATCGCCATAGAATAACATAGGACTTGATTGCCGGCTAATATAGGTGAAGGGGTGGAGTTCCATTTTAAAACTGATAGATAATTTTCAGTAAAACGTTTTTGATAACATTACACCGTGTACCACAAAAATTCCTAGGAAAAAAATATTTTTCTCCATGACACAAATTTTAATTTCAAGAATTTAGAAGTACATTTATTAATATATCTTATAGTTACTGATATATTCCCGCCGGGGCGTAGAAAATGAAGCGGCTCAAGAAGCTCAAACATCCCCCTCCTCCATCGAATATTCGCAAAATTTACTTATAATGCCAAATAAAATAATTACCCTGAAGAAAAAAGTCTTATAAATGTTTATTACTATAGATTTCTTTATAAGTAATATTAATAATTAGCGAATGTTAATTAACATTTAATTACTGATTGATTTCTTTGAAAATAATTTTGAGGCGTTTTTAAAACGAAATTTTTTGAACCTCCATCATGATTTTTGAATTGCTATGTCGTGGTAATTCCAAAAATATTGGTAAACATTAGGCAATAAAAGGCTTTAAATTCATCAGAAACGTTTCAGATTTTTTTTTTTTTTTTTTTTTTTTTTTTTCTCCCTCAGTGTTCGAAGAATATATTAAAAGCACTTTTCGACGTAAAAAAAAAATGGTATCAATAATTTAATTGATGTAAAAGTTGAATTTGATACATTTTAAAGAAAGGTATTTTTTATACAGAAAAATATATAAGAGGAATAAACATGTGATTGAGAGTAAAAACTAAAATATGACAGCAAAACTGCATTGTAAATTTGTTAGAATACGTGTAAATAAGAAGAAAATGAAGTCTCTGATTACTACTTAATATTTCAATGAATAAGACGAAAAAGAAATCGAGAAAGAAAAGAGGGAAGGGAACCTCACCTGAATCCTGCCTTGGCATCCACCTTGAGACGGACTTCCTTTCACAGTACCGTAAATAAGAGTATCCAATGCATAAGTTAAAAAAAAAAAAAGAAAAAGAATAACAAATTCCGAAATCCACCCGCACAAGCGGCGGTCGAACTGTCGAATGATCGCCGAATAGAATACAACAAAGACCTTTTCGCTTTCGCTCGCACGTGTGCAATAGAATCACAGAATTAACTCTCTCTCGCTCTGACAGAATCACGCCTCTTCTTTCCTACCCTTGTTACACAATGACACAAAGCGGATTCAAACACGTGCGCTCCAGTTGAACACATCTCAGCCTTCTACAAATATTCATGTTGGAATATGGAATTCTTACATCAACAAAGGTGTCCGTCCATCTGTTCGAACTGTTCAAATTCAGTAATCACAGAGAAATCCATGTCCACAGTCCAGGATGTGTATATTGAGGAAGGAAAGGGGAGGGGGAGTTAAAATATATTAAACCCACAATCTTAATTTATGGGGAGGGGGGGGGGAGCATTATTGTCACCTAATGTGGATTATAAAATTCTAAATGGTTTTGTCATTAAATCGATACGGATGCAAGAATCGGAAGGACTATCGCTTGAGATGCTCCATCTTTTCAATTAAAAACATATTTTATTGATCTGGATAGAGAGTAAAAGCTAACCAAACTCTATACTGATGGTGGTCCCATTATATAAACAATATGCATGTACTTACGTAGACTATGCATTTGGGGGAGTTAAAAGACATAGTTATAGTATAGTTATAGTACAGTTAAAAGTTAAATCCGATAAACTGGTAAACCGAGAAATTCTTCAAGTTTTGAACCTTTCTCCACTTGGACTTGATATTTAACGATTTCAGATTGCTGAAAAATTTTCTAGTTCTTAGGAGTTCTCCACTTTATATTTATTAAATGTTTATTCATATACTGGGACTTTATTATTTGTTTTTCTAAAGTCTACTTTGCTACAACATATAATATACCAATTGTTAATATTTGACATAAACATTAATATGATAAAATACATTATTTATTTGGAACTGAGGAATTAATACTAATTCTTCTAGACTTAGATTTTCAAATAAAAATAACATTTAAAAAATTCCCATTTAAAAAATTCCATTTAAATCATATTAAAGAATATACCCCTCCCCCGTCCAAAATTTGACAGAAATTTGTATTAGTTGTGACTTGATCGTTGTTTCGTAATTTTTATGTTCAAAACATACCAGCATATTTTTTAAAAAATATATTCATTTATTAGGATTGCTTTTTATTATTATTATTATTATTAATTTACTTATTATTTTTACTTATTCATTTATTTATTTACTAGCAGGCTTTGCCCGCTTCGCTGGTCACTAAATTTAAAGGAAACTCTTTTCTATATAGCTTTATAAAAATAAAATAAAATACTAAAATTGCTCAAAAGCTCGCTTCGGATCCCTGCTGCCTTCGGTAGCGATTTGGTCATCCGCTAAAACTCGGGCGCTTGTCCCTATTACCTGAGACAATGGTTTACCAATAGGCTTCCATTAAGTCCTTATTAGATAACAGTTTCGAAATAGATGGTATCGAAAAAAGTGAAGTATCCCTTTTATATTTGAATCCCAGTTACATATGAACAACACTATACGTGGTGCACATAATATTTGCTTTTACGTTATTTCCTATGTTTATTTTGTTTATCCCCGATCAACCATAAAAATGATAACAATTTCACGCTAAATATTATAATATGCTATGACCGGCTACGTGTGTTGCATGAGACAATTAATTTTTTGTGATTATATATAATTCATGGTTTGTAAGCATGATCATAGTACCGCCTTAATATAGTTCTCTTTGGCGACTTTTGAATTTTTGTCACCATTTTAGATTTAATCCCTTATAAAAATAAGACTTAATACCTTGTAACAATATGCTATGAGCGCTATTTCTACCATATTTTAGACAACTGAACTTTTAATGGTTATATAGATTTCCCATTAAACATATTTTTATTTTAATTTATTTATTTAAATATTGATGAAATTTGAACTTCAATTTGGTCTAGTGTTGTACAGGCTGTATACTATATGTTTGTGTTTGTGAAAGAAAATTTAAAAAAAAAATTCAAAACTGCAATTTTTAATCCCACTTTAAAAAAAAAAAAACGTGACTTAATTAGTAGCACATTTAAAAAAAAAATTTCCAAACGGTTTCCATACAATCTCCTGCTGTTGCCACCTAAAATACATACATTAGTTAATTTTAAAAAATCTAATTGTTCGATCGATAAGCTGTTTAATCCGTTGGATTCACAAAAATTGTATCTTTCATTTGGTATCTTATTTGTAACGATACGACTAATATTTCTAATCGCGTTTGTAATGATCGATAGATGGCGCTTTTTCAGCTTTGTTGTTTGTATACATATAATGGCCACGTGTATGAATTTTTGTTCTATTTGTATTACTACTTAATATTCGTGCTATAATTTCTCCGCCATTGCATCATGGAAAATTGATTGCTTTTGGAAAAAATATTTCAGTTTATTCAACGTTCGATCGGAAGTAGATTTTTAACTGAAGCTGAACAAATATTAGTTTCAAATCATCTGATTAATTCTTTCCTTCCATTAGCCGAAGCAACTGAAATTTTAAATTTGTCATTTGGAAATACATGGAAGCTTAATTCTGGATTTTTTTATTTTTGGAGTTACACTGTGGCACACAACAGTAAGTGTTATCTTTTTTACCGGATTTATTCATTTTTATTCAATAAATATATGTGAAACTAAATATAGGCAAGCAATGGCGTCTAGATGAATTCGAAAGCTATGCATGTTAATTGTAATTTCACCTTAGCCCACCAGAGAGCGAGCATTTCATTACAATCGCGGATTTTTTTAATTTACTTTCCTCATTTTAAATAAATGTAATTTTTATTGTTCACGTTTTTTTTTTTTTTTTTTTTTCTGTCGAAAAAATAATGATAATTTTTTTGGCAACAATTAAATTAAGGATTAAACATAGAATAATAATAAAGGAAGAAGGAACATGCCAATACTCTAATGCTTACAAACCCCTTCTAGTGAAATGCCAGCGAAAGCTACTTTTGCTCCTCTCAACATTGAAGTAGGGCACCCATCCTCAGCGCATTTATCGCTGTTTGTTGTGGGTGCTGCCTCGCAAACTGATTGAGAGAGAGACCAGACGATTCAAAAATCTCGCAAACAAGTCGCCAACCAATCAGATGGAAGCACTGTTACAACTCTATACCCGGCATTCCTGGATTTTACAAACCGAAACCAAAACACGTACGCTCCTTCTTCCTTTATTATTATTCTATGGGATTAAAATTAAATATTTTAAATAAATGTAATTTTTATTGTTCACGTTTTTTTTTTTTCTGTCGAAAAAATAATGATAATTTTTTTTGGCAACAATTAAATTAAGGATTAAAATTAAATGGCCAATTTATCAGTAATTAGAAGGTTTTTATTTTAACATTTTGATTAATTAAAAGAAAACTAAAACAAAATTCGAAAATCGGGCTTCGAGGTGCATCAGGAGAGGTCATTAGGAACCACCATGCAAATTTTTGTAGCTCAGCCATCAGCCGTTTTCTTAAAAAGCTCTGGAAATACATACAATGCCACACACACAAACATCTTATTATATTATATGTACTAGCAGGCTTTGCCCGCTTCGCTGGTCACTAAATTTAAAGGAAACTCCTTTCTATATAGCTTTATAAAAATAAAATAAAATACTAAAATTGCTCAAAAGCTCGCTTCGGATCCCTGCTGCCTTCGGTAGCGATTTGCTCATCCGCTAAAACTCTGGCGCTTGTCCCTATTACCTGAGACAATGGTTTACCAATAGGCTTCCATTAAGTCCTTATTAGATAACAGTTTCGAAATAGATGGTATCGAAAAAAGTGAAGTATGCCTTTTATATTTGAATCACAGTTACATATGAACAACACTATACGTGGTGCACATAATATTTGCTTTTACGTTATTTCCTATGTTTATTTTGTTTATCCCCGATCAACCATAAAAATGATAACAATTTCACGCTAAATATTATAATATGCTATGACCGGCTACGTCTGTTGCATGAGACAATTAATTTTTTGTGGTTATATATAATTCATGGTTTGTAAGCATGATCATAGTACCACCTTAATATAGCTCTCTTTGGCGACTTTTGAATTTTTGTCACCATTTTAGATTTAAACCCTTGTAAAAATAAGACTTAATACCTTGTAACAATATGCTATGAGCGCTATTTCTGCCATATTTTAGACAACTAAATTTTTAATGATTATATATATTTCCCATTAAACATATTTTTATTTTCATTTATTTATTTAAATACTGATGAAATTAGAACTTCAATTTGGTCTAGTGTTGTACAGGCTGTATGCTATATGTTTGTGTTTGTGAAAGAAAATTTAAAAAAAATTCAAAACTGCAATTTTTAATCCCACTTTTAAAAAAACATGTGACTTAATCAGTAGCACATTTAAAAAAAATTTCCAAACGGTTTCCATACATTCTCCTTCTCTTGCCACCTAAAATACATACATTAGTTTAAAAAATCTAATTGCCCGATCGATAAGCTGTTTAATCCGTTGGATTCACAAAAATTGCATCTTTCATTTGGTATCTTATTTGTAACGATACGACTGATATTTCTAATTTTTTTAATTTACTTTCCTCATTTTAAATAAATGTAATTTTTATTGTTCACGTTTTTTTTTTTCTTTTTTTTTTCTCTGTCGAAAAAATAATGATAAATTTTTTTTCAACAATTAAATTAAGGAATAAAATTAAATATTTTAAATAAATGTAATTTTTATTGTTCACGTTTTTTTTTTTTTTTTTTTTTCTGTCCAAAAAATAATGATAATTTTTTTTGGCAACAATTAGATTAAGGATTAAAATTAAATGGCCAATTTATCAGTAATTAGAAGGTTTTTATTTTAACATTTTAATTAATTAAAAGAAAACTAAAACAAAATTCGAAAATCGGGCTTCGAGGTGCATCAGGAGAGGTCATTACGAACCACCATGCAAATTTTTGTAGCACAGCCATCAGCCGTTTTCTTAAAAAGCTCTGGAAACCATACACAATGACACACACACAAACATCTTATTTTATTATATGTATAGACTAGCAGGCTTTGCCCGCTTCGCTGGTCACCAAATTTAAAGGAAACTCTTTTCTATATAGCTTTATAAAAATAAAATAAAATACTAAAATTGCTCAAAAGCTCGCTTCGGATCCCTGCTACCTTCGGTAGCGATTTGGTCATCCGCTAAAACTCGGGCGCTTGTCCCTATTACCTGAGACAATGGTTTACCAATAGGCTTCCATTAAGTCCTTATTAGATAACAGTTTCGAAATAGATGGTATCGAAAAAAGTGAAGTATCCCTTTTATATTTGAATCCCAGTTACATATGAACAACACTATACGTGGTGCACATAATATTTGCTTTTACGTTATTTCCTATGTTTATTTTTTTTATCCCCGATCAACCATAAAAATGATAACAATTTCACGCTAAATATTATAATATGCTATGACCGGCTACGTCTGTTGCATGAGACAATTAATTTTTTGTGGTTATTAGCATTCATGGTTTGTAAGCATGATCATAGTACCGCCTTAATATAGCTCTCTTTGGCGACTTTTGAATTTTTTTCACCATTTTAGATTTAATCCCTTATAAAAATAAGACTTAATACCTTGTAACAATATGCTATGAGCGCTATTTCTACGATATTTTAGACAACTGAACTTTTAATGGTTATATATATTTCCCCTTAAACATATTTTTATTTTCATTTATTTATTTAAATATTGATGAAATTTGAACTTCAATTTGGTCTAGTGTTGTACAGGCTGTATACTATATGTTTGTGTTTGTGAAAGAAAATTTAAAAAAAAAATTCAAAACTGCAATTTTTAATCCCACTTAAAAAAAAAAAAAAACGTGACTTAATTAATAGCACATTTAAAAAAAATTTCCAAACGGTTTCCATACAATCTCCTGCTGTTGCCACCTAAAATACATACATTAGTTAATTTTAAAAAATCTAATTGTCCGATCGATAAGCTGTTTAATCCGTTGGATTCACAAAAATTGTATCTTTCATTTGGTATCTAATTTGTAACGATACGACTGATATTTCTAATCGCGTTTGTAATGATCGATAGATGGCGCCTTTTCAGCTTTGTTGTTAGTAAACATATAATGGCCACGTGTATTAATTTTTGTTCTATTTGTATTACTACTTAATATTCGTGCTATAATTTCTCCGCCATTGCATCATGGAAAATTGATTGCTTTTGGAAAAAATATTTCAGTTTATTCAACGTTCGATCGGAAGTAGATTTTTAACTGAAGCTGAACAAATATTAGTTTCAAATCATCTGATTAATTCTTTCCTTCCATTAGCCGAAGCAACTGAAATTTTAAATTTGTCATTTGGAAATACATGGAAGCTTAATTCTGTATTTTTTTATTTTTGGAGTTACACTGTGGCACACAACAGTAAGTGTTATCTTTTTTACCGGATTTATTCATTTTTATTCAATAAATATATGTGAAACTAAATATAGGCAAGCAATGGCGTCTAGATTTATTCGAAAGCTATGCATGTTAATTGTAATTTCACCTTAGCCCACCAGAGAGCGAGCATTCCATTACAATCGCGGATTTTTTTAATTTACTTTCCTCATTTTAAATAAATGTAATTTTTATTAAAATTTTAATAAAATATACAACCTTTTATTACTCCATGTTTAATTGCTGGACCGGTTTCTTCTGGGGCGCCCCAGCTTGTTCACCAGCATCACATTGTGCGAAGTCGCTCGAAACTGATGTTTCCTGTTTCTTCCCTCCTATATATACTCTTCGCCATTGGCGGTTGAGGACAGCCCCATCGTTGCCATTGCAGCAATTGGAACTTGTTAAAATTTCTACGGATTCTCTTACTGTAGCGTAACTGTGGTTGTGGTAGTTGGCCAACTTTTTTACCTGATCAAATTTTATGTCTATCTCTTCGTTTTTATTTACCTGGGTTAACGCGGTTGTTATTTTACCTGTCATTATATCATGGCTATGCTCTTTAATTCTTGTTTTTATTTTTCTTTTTGTTTTACCTATAAACACATTTCGTTTTTTTGTTTATTGGTATATGGAATTTTATAAATTCCCGCAGTCTCTAAAGGATTTAATTTATCTTTATCGTTTCTGATTAGTTGGAAAATGTTGGGGTTAGGCTTGACAGGTATGTTTATATTATGTTTTGTTGCTACTTTTTTAATTTTATTGGAGATTGCGCGATCATAAGGAATTGAAGTTGTGTATTTTAGTTTAGGTTTTTGAAAGTTATTGATCTGATTTAAATTTTTTAATCTTTTTTTAAATAAGTTATCTATTAATTTATTTGAGTAACCTGCCTTTTGTGTAAATTGTTTAATATTTTTTATTTCGTTTTTTAAAATTTTAGGGTCTTTACAAACTATTATTGCGCGATTTATGTGGGCCTGTATTGCATTTATTTTATATCTAAAGGGGGTTTTACTATTTTTATGGATAATTTCATTACTACAATTAGGTTTTCTGTAAACTTGGGTGGCTATTTTATTAATATAGCGGTTGATGGTAACATCTAAAAAGTTTAATTGACTATTATTTTCTTCTTCAAGGGTAAATTTTATATCTGGATCTATTTGATTTAGGGAGTTTAAAACTTTTGTGGGGTCAGTAAAAAGGGGTGGGGTCAGGTTTTAAACTCCCTAAATCAAATAGATCCAGATATAAAATTTACCCTTGAAGAAGAAAATAATAGTCAATTAAACTTTTTAGATGTTACCATCAACCGCTATATTAATAAAATAGCCACCCAAGTTTACAGAAAACCTAATTGTAGTAATGAAATTATCCATAAAAATAGTAAAACCCCCTTTAGATATAAAATAAATGCAATACAGGCCCACATAAATCGCGCAATAATAGTTTGTAAAGACCCTAAAATTTTAAAAAACGAAATAAAAAATATTAAACAATTTACACAAAAGGCAGGTTACTCAAATAAATTAATAGATAACTTATTTAAAAAAAGATTAAAAAATTTAAATCAGATCAATAACTTTCAAAAACCTAAACTAAAATACACAACTTCAATTCCTTATGATCGCGCAATCTCCAATAAAATTAAAAAAGTAGCAACAAAACATAATATAAACATACCTGTCAAGCCTAACCCCAACATTTTCCAACTAATCAGAAACGATAAAGATAAATTAAATCCTTTAGAGACTGCGGGAATTTATAAAATTCCATATACCAATAAACAAAAAAACGAAATGTGTTATATAGGTAAAACAAAAAGAAAAATAAAAACAAGAATTAAAGAGCATAGCCATGATATAATGACAGGTAAAATAACAACCGCGTTAACCCAGGTAAATAAAAACGAAGAGATAGACATAAAATTTGATCAGGTAAAAAAGTTGGCCAACTACCACAACCACAGTTACGCTACAGTAAGAGAATCCGTAGAAATTTTAACAAGTTCCAATTGCTGCAATGGCAACGATGGGGCTGTCCTCAACCGCCAATGGCGAAGAGTATATATAGGAGGGAAGAAACAGGAAACATCAGTTTCGAGCGACTTCGCACAATGTGATGCTGGTGAACAAGCTGGGGCGCCCCAGAAGAAACCGGTCCAGCAATTAAACATGGAGTAATAAAAGGTTGTATATTTTATTAAAATTTTAATTTTAACTTCATGGATATAAATTATTTCAAGTAATTTTTATTGTTCACGTTTTTTTTTTTTTTTTTTTTTCTGTCGAAAAAATAATGATAATTTTTTTGGCAACAATCCGCGATTGTAATGAAATGCTCGCCCTCTGGTGGGCTAAGGTGAAATTGTCATACCACTGATAGCTTTCACGCTGAAACAGTGATAGAACAACAAGAAAGAACAATATAAATACACGTGGTGGCTATTATATTTACTAACAACTGCAGTTGAGGAAACGCCATCTATCGGTCATTACAAACGCGGATTAAATTAAGGATTAAAATTAAATATTTTAAATAAATGTAATTTTTATTGTTCACGTTTTTTTTTTTTTTTTTCTTTCTGTCGAAAAAGTAATGATAATTTTTTTTGGCAACAATTAAATTAAGGATAAGCTGTTAGGATCGATTAAGGATCGATAAGCTGTTTAATCCGTTGGATTCACAAAAATTGCATCTTTCATTTGGTATCTTATTTGTAACGATACTTCTGATATTTCTAATTTTTTTAATTTACTTTCCTCATTTTAAATAAATGTAATTTTTATTGTTCACTTTTTTTTTTTTTTTTTTTTTTTTTTTTTTTCCGTCGATAAAATAATGATAATTTTTTTTGGCAACAATTAAATTAAGGAATAAAATTAAATATTTTAAATAAATGTAATTTTTATTGTTCACGTTTTTTTTTTTTTTTTTTTTCTGTCCAAAAATAATAATTTTTTTTGGCAACAATTAAATTAAGGATTAAACTTAAATGGCCAATTTATCAGTAATTAGAAGGTTTTTATTTTAACATTTTAATTAATTAAAAGAAAACTAAAACAAAATTCGAATATCGGGCTTCGAGGTGCATCAGGAGAGGTCATTACGAACCACCATGCAAATTTTTGTAGCTCAGCCATCAGCCGTTTTCTTAAAAAGCTCTGGAAACCATACACAATGACACACACACAAACATCTTATTTTATTATATGTATAGACTAGCAGGCTTTGCCCGCTTCGCTGGTCATTATATTGAAATGAATCCCCAAAACAGCATATCATTAATAATAATAAAATATCTTAAAAAAAAAAAAAAAAAAAAAAAAAATCATTGAAATCCGTCAAAATCTAATTTTAAGTTCCTGCTACTTTCTGTGGCGGTATTCCCGCTCGTCACAGTCGAGTCTGGAGCCCCAATGCCTTCGGCAGTCCCTTACCTGCTTTTTACTCCCCCTCCCTCGCGGTTACAGTTGAAAGTTTTACAAAATCTCATCAAAGTGCATATTAACACCCACACACCAAAATTCGCCATTCTTAGGTAATTTGGACGGATTTAAGCTTCAAAATGTGGTTTTTGCCCCACCCGCCCCAAGGGGAAGGGGGGGGGGGTAAATTTCCAAAATTACTTTATATTGCATGTTGCATACACATACCTAACCGAAACATAAAAAAATTTAGATCCTGAAATTATTTAAAACTGAGCTATGCTTTAAAACTTTTTTTTTTTTTTTTTAAATCTCTCCCCCCCGTTCTTAAAGGATGGAAGGAGGAGGGAATTTCGCAAAATCTCTTCATACTATGAGTTAGATACATATAATCGTCCCTTACATAAAAAATTTCCAACCTAAGATAATTTAGTGCAGCGTCACGCGTTAATACATGTTTTTGCCCCCCATTCTCCAAAGGGCGGTAGGGTTGAATTTCATAAAATCCCTTTGTAGTGTGTGTTCAGTTCGATTAGTTAGTGTGTGTTCAGTTAGATTAGTTATCATGTGCATATGTTAGATTGAGTTATTTTGCTGTCAAATTGACAAAATTTTAATTTTAAATTTCAAAACTCTGTCGTTCTTGGCGCTTATTGTATTTGGTGATCAAAACCGTAATACGAAAATATACATGCCAGATGTATATTTTCGTAATATGCATTGTACGAAATATTGTTTCATATTATTCATTACTCTCTTAATATAAGTTGTTAAAATAACCATGATTTTTGAAAGGAATTAAATTATGTTCGCCAAATAATTTGGCGATATTTTTTTTTCTGCTATGGATGACCGATATCAAATCTATTCCGCTGCAACATATTAGTATCTTATATCAGATACTTTATTTAGACAGTTGAAAACAAATTTGACTTCAAATTATGATAGAATATTTATCATTTTCCTTTTAATTAGTATATTAGTTGGATATTTATTGTGTAAATATCATCTTTTGAAATGAAATGTTTGTGTTTTCAATCGAATATGGAAATTTGCCATTTTTTTTTCCCCTAGAGTTTTGAAATTAAAAATTCAAATTTTGTCAATTTTACAACAAAAATAACTTAATCTAACGCATGGACATGATAACTAATACATACCTATACCTAAATATGAGGATTAAAATCGGGAAATAATTTTCCTCGATTTTTAATAATTTTTTACAAAAAATCCAATGGACGTTTAACATAGGAAATATTTTCTTGCATCCATGAACGGCCAGTGACGTCATCACATCGCTTGCGTATTAGCACTTTATCAATGTGTAAAAGAAATTTTTAATTAAAAATGACGTCAATTTTTGTGAGATGCATATTTTTTTTTTTTTTTTTTTTTTTTTATTTCGTTCACGTTCAGATAAATGCATTTATTTTCCTGTTCAAAAAAATAAATAAATTCGTTTTTATTTTATGGCAACAATTAAATTATGGATAAATTTAAATGGCTAATTTTTTGCTATTATTAGCTTACAAATTGCTATTTTATGCATAAAAATAACAAAAAAAAAAGTTTTTTTTCGGAATAAAAAGCAGCCAACTTTCTAAGTTAGGGTATAAGCTATCTCCATAACAAATTTTATCGAAATCCATCGAGCAGTTTTAGCGTGAAACTCACTCAAATAAACGGACATTCACATTTATAAAATACTAGCAGGCTTTGCCCGCTTCGCTGGTCACTAAATTTAAAGGAAACTCTTTTCTATATAGCTTTATAAAAATAAAATAAAATACTAAAATTGCTCAAAAGCTCGCTTCGGATCCCTGCTGCCTTCGGTAGCGATTTGGTCATCCGCTAAAACTCGGGCGCTTGTCCCTATTACCTGAGACAATGGTTTACCAATAGGCTTCCATTAAGTCCTTATTAGATAACAGTTTCGAAATAGATGGTATCGAAAAAAGTGAAGTATCCCTTTTATATTTGAATCCCAGTTACATATGAACAACACTATACGTGGTGCACATAATATTTGCTTTTACGTTATTTCCTATGTTTATTTTTTTTATCCCCGATCAACCATAAAAATGATAACAATTTCACGCTAAATATTATAATATGCTATGACCGGCTACGTCTGTTGCATGAGATAATAAATTTTTTGCGGTTATATATAATTCATGGTTTGTAAGCATGATCATAGTACCGCCTTAATATCGCTCTCTTTGGCGACTTTTGAATTTTTGTCACCATTTTAGATTTAATCCCTTGTAAAAATAAGACTTAATACCTTGTAACAATATGCTATGAGCGCTATTTCTGCCACATTTTAGACAACTAAACTTTTAATGGTTATATATATTTCCCATTAAACATATTTTTATTTTCATTTATTTATTTAAATATTGATGAAATTTGAACTTCAATTTGGTCTAGTGTTGTACAGGCTGTGTACTATATGTTTGTGTTTGTGAAAGAAAATTAAAAAAAAATTCAAAACTGCAATTTTTAATCCCACTTTAAAAAAACATGTGACTTAATCAGTAGCACATTTAAAAAAAATTTCCAAACGGTTTCCATACAATCTCCTTCTCTTGCCACCTAAAATACATACATTAGTTAATTTTAAAAAAACCTAATTGTCCGATCGATAAGCTGTTTAATCCATTGGATTCACAAAAATTGCATCTTTCATTTGGTATCTTATTTGTAACGATACGACTGATATTTCTAATTTTTTAAATTTACTTTCCTCATTTTAAATAAATGTAATTTTTATTGTTCACGTTTTTTTTTTTTTTTTTTTTTTTTTCTGTCGAAAAAATAATGATAATTTTTTTTGGCAACAATTAAATTAAGGAATAAAATTAAATATTTTAAATAAATGTAATTTTTATTGTTCACGTTTTTTTTTTTTTTTTTTTTTTTTCCCCCTGTCCAAAAAATAATGATAATTTTTTTTTGGCAACAATTAAATTAAGGATTAAAATTAAATGGCCAATTTATCAGTAATTAGAAGTTTTTTATTTTAACATTTTAATTAATTAAAAGAAAACTAAAACAAAATTCGAAAATCGGGCTTCGAGGTGCATCAGGAGAGGTCATTACGAACCACCATGCAAATTTTTGTAGCTCAGCCATCAGCCGTTTTCTTAAAAAGCTCTGGAAACCATACACAATGACACACACACAAACATCTTATTTTATTATATGTATAGATAGAATAGATAGATAGATTTAGAAAGTCTCAAAATGATATTCGACTTTTGTAAATCTAAATAAATATGCCTGCAACTTTTATGTACTTACAAGACAACGTATTTTTACGAATGTGTCAGAAATAAATAAGTTTAGATTAAATAATTATAAGATAAAAAACTTTTTATAAACCATGTTTTTAAATTTTCTGTTGAATCATAGTGTTACAAAATTGTAAATAATTGTGTTTATTTTTGTATAAATTCTTTCAAAGAGGCTTAGTAAGTTGATAAAGTGCTAATTTTGTGCATTTCTAGTCGTTTTAGCGTTGAAATAGCCTTATTTTCCCTTAAAAACGCATTAAAAAGCCCCAATAAGGCAGGTAATGGATTTGGCGCCAAATTTGGCGACTTTTTCTCACCTTGGCGATTTTTTTGGCGACCTTGGCGAGAAAATCCTTATTAGGGATATACCAAATATGGAAGCTGTAAGTTGATTGGTTGACCACTTTCTAGAGTTTTCTGGAAAAATCTGGGTTCCATGGAACAGTATATAAGGAGCGCTTCTCGCCAAGGCAGTCAGTCATTTCAGTTCAGTCTGTGATCGGAGTCGGTCAGCTTGCATTGAGCCTCTTCGAAAGAGACTTGCTTTAAGTGTTATTGCTATACAGTTTGTACTGTGGATTTGCTATTGACAGCTGTTGTTTAAGCTGTGTTTACTGGTCGAATTGAAGCTGATACTTGGTTTATAGACCTGTGTTTTTCTGGAACTTTCTGTGAATAAATTACTGAATTTTTGTACGTTTAGCCTTTCATTCTCGGACAACTCACGAACCCCCCAAGTACGCAACATTTCTGGTGTCAGGAGTGGGATTGTCTGTGAATGGTGATAACGAGAGCTATGGAGCAGGAGATGAAGAAACTTCTAGAAAGCTTAGCTACCCATATGAATGAAATGAAAGAGGGACAGAGAGAGATGAAAGATAGCCTGAGTCAAGAGATGAAAGAAATGAAGGTAGCACAAGAGAAAATGGAAACATCGCAAAGAGAATTGAAAGACGGTTTGACTGAAGAAATGAAGGAAATGAAAAGCTGTTTGGGTGAAGTTCAGGAAGAAATTAAATCTAATCAAGATGAGATGAAGAGAGAGCTTTCAACGGTGAAAGAATCAATCGAGGGTAAATTAACGGTGATGGAAAATAGAATGGATGGAATAGAAGAGAAAGTTATAAAGATAGAAGAAAATTTTGAAGAGAAAGTTTTGAAAATTGAAGAGAGTTTTGAAGAGAAAGCTATGAAGATAGAAGAAAATGTTATGAAAGTAGAAAGGAATTTTGAAGAGAGATTTATGAAGATAGAAGAGAACTTCGAGGAGAAAGTCATGAAGAAAGTAGAGGAACATCTTGAGAGAAAAGTAGAAGAGAAGTTGATCTCCTTGCCCCAGGAAACGGAAAAGAGAGATAAAAGAAGCCAGAATCAGGAATCTATTAAGCTATCTACCTACGACGGCAGTTCCTCCTGGCATGTATATAAGACCCAGTTTTCCATCGTAGCTGAAGCTAACGGCTGGGACTCTACCGCCAAGTCAGTCCACTTAACAGCAGCATTACGGGGAGATGCAGCCGAGATACTGAGAAATGTTTCTAAAGAAGAAAGGAACGACTTCGAGGCCCTGACTAGAGCACTGGAGCTACGCTTCGGAGAGAAGTGTTCTAAGGACTATAGTCGCCTCCAGCTAAAGTCCCGTGACCAGAAAACGGGCGAAAGTTTGCAAGAGCTGGCAGCGGACATTCAGAGATTGTCACATCTAGCATTCTCAGACTGTCATGCTGACACTCGGAACGACTTAGCTCTTCAGTACTTTATCGATGCTGTTCGGGATCCAGAAATTCAAAAAGCGCTGAGACTCTCCAATATCAGAGACGTAGAATCAGCTTTAGGCTATGCACTTAGGATAGAGGCAGCCCAACAGGCCTCGCGTAAAGACCGCCATACCATAAGAGCAGTCTCATTAAATGATACGCCTGCTTATGAAAATGAAATGAAGAGAAGTATCGCAGAGATCTTAAAGAGATTGCGCAGCCTGGAAAATAACAAGGAAATAAAGGAGCGGAAGATAAAGTGCTGGGGCTGTGGAGGGGATGGTCATGTAAAGAGGAACTGCCCTGTACGACCAACTATAGGAAATCACCCGGCTTCAACATCACTGCAGGGAAACTAAGAGGAGGCCATCTCGCGGGGCGGAGGTTGCCTGAGATTAAAGAGCCCCAGTTTACAGTATTTCATGTTTCATCGATGAGTGGCGGCGATAATGGACTTTACGTCCATGGCCAAGTAAACAACACCGCCTGCCGGATGATTCTGGACACGGGAGCCAACGTGACCATCATTAGAACGGATTTGGCTCAAAAACTAAAAGGGAAGATCATCTGGACGCCGCCCTGCGTTAAACTCCAGACTGTGACCGGAGACGAAATAAAAATATATGGAAAAATGAACTTGACCATCACTTTTGGAGATGCCAGTTACCATCATAAGGCATATGTGGCAGATATAAGAGATCCTGTAATCATTGGAATTGATTTCCTGAGAAAATTTAATTTTAAATTGGACTTCAAGAATGATGAACTGCATTCGAGTTTGGAAGACATAGCTGTGTTCAACACTGAAAATCAAGATATTCAGCCAATTTGCCAGATAACAGCCAAGTCTGAAATTTCCATTCCTCCACACACAGAGACAATAGTTTCAGGAACATCTCCTACCAAGCAATACTTCCGCTATGGACTGATTGAATACCCGAATACAGACAATAGCCCAAGAGGAGTCCTGGTAGCTTCATCTCTAGTTGATCTCTCAAAGAGTACCATTCCTGTGAGAGTCTCAAACATCAGCGATAAGGTCCGGACAGTGAAGAAGGATGAGGTGTTAGCAACCTGCACTCCTGTCACATGCATCAACCGCCCCACGCAATCAACCGAATCCAAGTCTTCTGAACAATTAATAAAGGAATTACTCAAGAATGCAGAGTTAGGAAAGGAACAGAGATGTGCTGCGGAGAAACTACTCCAAGAATTTAAAGACCTTTTTTCTCGAACACCTGAAGACGTCGGGAGAACGAACATCACCCAGCACAGAATTGATACAGGAAATCATCCTCCAATCAAACCACATCCAAGAAGACTTCCATTTGCTAAACAGGAAGAGGTCACTGAACTTCTAAATGAAATGCAGCACAATGACGTCATCGAGCCATCAACGAGTCCTTGGGCCTCTCCCATAGTACTGGTGCGGAAAAAGGATGGTTCAACAAGATTTTGCGTGGATTATCGTCGTTTGAATGACATCACGAAGAAAGACAGTTACCCTCTTCCCAGAATTGACGACACATTAGACACACTTGCTGGCAATAAATGGTTCTTGACTTTGGATCTGAAGAGCGGTTACTGGCAAGTAGAATTACATCCTGATGATCGTGAGAAGACTGCATTCACCACGGGACAAGGACTGTGGCAATTTAAAGTTATGCCATTCGGATTATGTAATGCACCTGCCACCTTCGAACGCCTGATGGAGATCAAGCTAAAAGGACTTTCCTATGAAGCCTGTCTGGTGTATTTGGATGATATTATCATTGTGGGGCGCACCTTTGAAGACCATCTACGAAACATCCGAAAGGTGCTGGAGAAACTCAGAATGGCTAACCTCAAATTGAATCCAGGCAAGTGTAACTTGTTCCGTCGTGAAGTGAGCTACCTCGGACATATAATCTCTGCCGAAGGTATGAGAACTGATCCTGAGAAGATCTCTGCAGTCGAGAACTGGAGTCGCCCTGAAAATATACACCAACTACGAAGTTTCCTGGGGTTATGCACTTACTACAGGAAGTTTGTCAAGGGTTTCTTAAATATTGCCAGACCACTCCACAAGCTGACGGAAGCCAAACAGAAGTTCCTGTGGACAGATGAATGTGAAAAAGCGTTCAAGCGACTTAAAGAGGCCATAACATCATCGCCTATCTTGACGTATCCACAGCCCGACAGACAGTTCATACTTGATACAGATGCCAGCCATGAGAGTGTCGGTGCTGTTCTGTCGCAGGAAATTGATGGTCAAGAACATGGCATTGCCTATTGGAGTAAATGCCTGTCTAAACCAGAGCGAAATTACTGTACCACCAGGAAAGAGCTACTCGCCATCGTAAAAGCCATAGAACATTTCCATCATTACCTCTATGGCAGAAGATTACTGCTCCGGACTGACCATGCATCTTTAACGTGGTTGCTCCAGTTCAAGAACCCGGAAGGACAGATTGCCAGGTGGATACAACGCCTCCAGGAATATGACTTTGAGATACGTCATCGTAAAGGGACTCTACATGGTAATGCAAATGCCTTGTCACGGAAGCCCTGCTCGGAAAACTGGAAGTACTGCTCTAGAGCCGAACAGAAATACCTGCCGATAAATCCGGTTGCCTGCCAAGTTACTGTCTCAACACCATCAGAACAAGATTCCGATCCCTGGAGTGACGAAGAACTTAGACAAGCCCAGTTGGAAGATCCTGACGTAAAGCCAATATTACAGCTGAAGGAGACGACCAGCAACAGACTTACCTGGCAGGACATTTCCAGATTCAGTCCCATTACGAAAAGTTATTGGGCACTTTGGGACTCTCTTCTTATCAGAAACGGCGTATTATGCAGAAAGTGGGAATCTGATGATGGGAAAAGCTTCAGATGGCAGATTTTATTACCAAGATCAAAAATTCCAGCTGTTTTAGAACAACTGCATAGAAGCTCTACCGGAGGCCATTTTGGGGTAATGAAGACTCTGCAGAAAGTTCGGGAACGCTTCTACTGGTGCAAGGCAAAGGAGGATGTGAAGAAATGGTGTAAATCCTGTGATGCTTGTGCGGCACGTAAAGGCCCGCAGAAACGAAGTCGAGGAAGACTGCAACGGTATAACGTGGGAGCACCATTTGAACGGATTGCAATCGACATCTTGGGTCCTTTGCCACGGACCTCCAGTGGAAATAAATACATCCTCGTCGTGATGGACTATTTCACCAAGTGGCCTGAGGCATATCCCATTCCCAATCAAGAGGCATGCACAGTCGCAGAGGTCCTAGTGCAACAATGGGTGTCAAGGTACGGCACGCCCCTACAACTTCATACCGACCAAGGTACTTTACCTCTGATGTTTTCAAAGGACTGTGTCAACTACTCGGCATAGACAAAACCCGGACAACACCCTTACATCCCCAGTCGGACGGCATGGTCGAGAGGTTCAATCGTACCATCCTGAATAACCTCTCTCTTCTAGTATCAAGGAACCAGCAAGATTGGGACTTGAAGTTGCCATTGTTCCTGGTGGCTTATCGAAGTGCTGTCCATGAAACCACCGGCTATACTCCAGCCCAGATGCTCTTTGGACGTGAACTTCGTCTCCCTTCTGATCTCCTATTTGGTTGTCCACCCGATGCGCCTTCATCGCCCGAGGAGTACATCCAAGATCTCCAGGCACGATTTGAGGACGTACACAACTTTGCTCGGGAGCGGATTAACATGGCAACGGAGAAAATGAAGACGAGGTACGATCTAAAGGCTACACAACATGAGTTCCAGGAAGGAGAGAAGGTCTGGTTGTGGAATCCTGTTCGACGCAAAGGACTCTCTCCCAAGTTACAGTGCAACTGGGACGGACCATACTCAGTCTTAAAAAGGCTGAATGATGTAGTGGTGCGGATCACTAAAACACCTTCGTCAAAACCGAAGGTGGTGCACTATAACAGGCTAGCCAAGTACAACAATTAACGGTAATATCAAAATTTAAAATGTAAATACTGGTAAAATTTGCGCGTGCGTACTGTAAATATTTGTATATAAACATTTGTACATATTTGTGAATTTTGTAAATATTTCGCACTTGATTTTTGTTTCTATTTTATCGTTACATGCAACTTAGTTCTTGTATTTTAGATTGTGTAAATTTGTTTAGTTTCAGCTCTTGACCAAGGGTTGCACTGCCCGGGACGTGCAGTCCTTGGGAGGGGGGCAGTGTTACAAAATTGTAAATAATTGTGTTTATTTTTGTATAAATTCTTTCAAAGAGGCTTAGTAAGTTGATAAAGTGCTAATTTTGTGCATTTCTAGTCGTTTTAGCGTTGAAATAGCCTTATTTTCCCTTGAAAACGCATTAAAAAGCCCCAATAAGGCAGGTAATGGATTTGGCGCCAAATTTGGCGACTTTTTCCCACCTTGGCGATTTTTTTTGGCGACCTTGGCGATAAAATCCTTAGTAGGGATATACCAAATATGGAAGCTGTAAGTTGATTGGTTGACCACTTTCTAGCGTTTTCTCGAAAAATCTGGGTTCCATGGAACAGTATATAAGGAGCGCTTCTCGCCAAGGCAGTCAGTCATTTCAGTTCAGTCTGCGATCGGAGTCGGTCAGCTTGCATTGAGCCTCTTCGAAAGAGACTTGCTTTAAGTGTTATTGCTATACAGTTTGTACTGTGGATTTGCTATTGACGGCTGTTGTTTAAGCTGTGTTTACTGGTCGAATTGAAGCTGATACTTGATTTATAGACCTGTATTTTTCTGGAACTTTCTGTGAATAAATTACTGAATTTTTGTACGTTTGGCCTTTCATTCTCGGACAACTCACGAACCCCCCAAGTACGCAACAATAGCTATAGAACTAACTACATTAGCACTTTATCAATGCGTATGAAATCTTTAAACCGATAGCGACGTCCATTTTTGTGAGACACATAATTTAACTCTTTACAATTTTTTAACGCTCACGTTTAATTAAATTATTTATTTAATCGCGTTTATTTATTTTTAGGGCGAAAGAAAATTAACTCGTATTTTTCTTTTTTTTTTTTTTGCAACAATTAAATATCTGACTAATATTTTAATGGCTGTTTTGAGGTATTAGGAGGTTATTATTTTCATATTTAAGAAAACTATTCGAAAATTCGAAAATCGGACTTCGAAGTATTGTATTGTCATCGGGTTGTGAGCTATTGTGAAAGTTTCAAATGTCTAGCTAGTAGGGAAGTTAGTTAAAATTTGATTGCAACATTTGTACCGGAGAAACAAACTAACAAACAAACAAGAATAGAAGTTAATAAAAACATGGCAAAATACATATACTTATGCAACGCACGTACACACAAAGTTAATCTGGATGCTAAACAATTTATTTTACTAGAAAAGACCTTCTTATTATTCAAACATACATTTTGACTATGTAGCAGGTGCTTTCTCTTAAACAGAGTTCAACTATTTTTTTCTGTAATGTTTTTTCCTCCATTCGATTCGGGTTACTAATGAAAACTTTTTCCTTATACAAATGAATTTCTATTAAAAAAAAAAAAAATACTATTATTTCATGATGCTTATTATTATTTTAAAACGGGATGATCATTGCCGTTAGCTTTCTGTAATATTTTTCTCCGAATGAAGAGTCAAATACTAGTGAGAATTAATTTTCCCAAATCCTTCATCCTTAATAAAATTGCGCATAACGTAGCACTAGTACGAAGTAAAACCCACTAACTTACTCATACCCTTAATCCTTAATTTTCATCAAAATAAGTAAAGCCGTTTTAGTTTATTGTGATGGGTTGTTCTCCGTTGGAAAATGTGTTATCAATGAAAACAACTTTTAAGGGCAATAATAACTTATCATGTCGGTTTTTTGACATAAAAACTTCTTACCCTCGATTTTTTTTTTTTTTTTTTTTTTAATTTTCATGTGGCCGCCAATAGGAAACAAAGAGGCAAATCAATTTGGCTAACGAGCTACTAAAAGATATTGTAAATTGTAAAATAAGTCCGCTGTCCAAGGCTATTTTGTGTTATCCAGAAAAAAACTTCGAAGGGGGTTCAAACTTCAGTACATAATGTAGAGTGTTAAAAAGGAAGTATAATTAAAAAAAATTTCGACAAATTTGAAAAATTCGGATGCAGATGGTTTGAATCCTCCCCACCCCCTTCCTTTATTACGGTCTTGCTACTGTCCAACCTTAATTCAAGTTGACAAAGTTTTTGGAAGTTGTCACGATAACAAATTTTGAAGTGACCCCGTAATTGAAGCCGCCAATTTGAAACAAGATGTCAAATCGAGTTGTTTAACGTTAACGTATTCCTCTAACATATTTCTAAAATAAGTCTACTGTCCAACCATGGTTCGAATTAATTGAGTATTTCGTATGTTAAAGTCTTGACAAAATTTCAAATGGCCGAACAGTTTTAAGAAGTTCATGATTTCAGATGGCCTCCATTGTAAAATAAGATGACAGTATCAAGTTGAATAATAAGTTTAGTTGACACCCCGATATGTAGTATGTATGTATTGAATTTTAAGCAAATTCATTCTTAAATAAGATTTTTATGATGTGATTTTGAAAATTTCAAATGGTCTCCACTTAGAAAGAAAATGATGGAGCAACGTGGTTGATGAATTCATCCGAAATATTTTCAAGATGAGTCCACTATCCAACTTTGGTTTGATTCGGTTCAATATTTCGGAAGTTATTGAATGATAAATTTTTCGCTTTAGATAAACCAAATGATTGCAATAAGTCGTATTCTAAAGAAATCCACCTAAAAAAAAAAAAAAAAAATCACCAGATCCCACTTTAGATTTTAAAAATTCCTGACTAGCTTAAAATGTTGTTTTTTGCATTCTTGACATTTAAAAATAAAAAAATAAAAATAAAAGGAAGAAGAGAAACCTATGATGTGTTTAGATGGACGTCAGTTAAACACCGTTTATGTTTATACATGAAGCAAAACACATATTTATGTTGAACGTTTTTTCCACCCTTAATAACTATCATCCTAAACTTCCAAACTGGTAATGGCAACGTGTCATTTAATATTTCATTGATTGCCTCTTACTGTCTTAGGAATGGAAACTGTTCCCATATTCTCCTTTTCTTTACGACTCCGCATATTAATTTAGTCTGGGAAAAGACTGAAAGAAAAAGTGGAAACTCCAAGAGAGGCGGGCACATTTGTTAGAGAGTTTGGAAAAATAATTTTTCTTTTCTTCTTTTGCAAAACGCTTTGTGGACTGTGATATGATGTTTGGGTGGCCGCGGCGATTTGCGTAACCCTCAAACACATCGTCGCCGAATCGCACCATTACTTTTCTCTTTCTAAATTAGCAGATGTTTCATCTTCTCCCATCACCACCAGATCTGAAACCATCCTGTTGCGCTCCCATACATTTTGTAAATATAATTATCAGTAATGAATTTTTGAATTGTGTTTACACATTATAAAAAGTAAATAATTAAAATAATTAAATAATTATAATAATAATTAAAATAATTTAATAATGCAAAGGAAAAGCAGTTTTTTAAAGGACTGAAACAATTAACTTTCTCGTGTTATTCCTCTGCTATAAAGGCTGATTAATTGAACTATGAAATACTTCTCCATATTTACAGTTACAGGATATAGTTGTGGTAGCAGCGCGAGGAAAATCAAAGGGAAGAATTTAATTTCATTCATATTTATACATAGGTATAACTCAAATCCATATTATAGCAAAACAATCGTATGTGAATTATAAATTATGAATTCACTTTCCCATGTTACGGGTTAGTGTGTAAAAAATGACAGTAGAGTGACAAACCAAAACAACTAATTTCAGATTACGAATTAAGCCATGAAAAAGTGTTAGAGACTCAAATGAGTTATTAAAAAAAAAAAAAAAAAAATCTGGAGTGACAACACTCGACTTTCCGAGCTTTGGATCATTAACGGTTGTTTAAACTCGTGGAACTGGAGATCGGGAGCCTTAACGTCCTAATCAAGCTCAAATATGCACCTGTATATATATATATATACAGTCGTCCCCACATAATCGGGTAACGGATAATCGAATACCCCGCTTATAAGAATATAAATTTATAGAACCAAATTTTTTTCCATAGAAGTAGTGTTAAATTTTCTCGTTTAAAGAAATATTTTTTACAACGCCACCCCGCTTAATCGCATAAATACTCAAAGTTTTCTTTTAAAAAATTCTTCTATTTCTGGGAAGATTTTTCCTCTCATAAGAAAAAAATCCCTAAAGAAAAAAAAAAAAAAAACTTTCTTCTTTAAAAACCTTTTATAACTAAAGCACGCTCTATAAACATCAGACGGTATTCCTGCCGAGGTGATAAAATTTGTTTTGCAAAAGCCAAATTTATGAAATTAGCAACTGATGATGAAATTAGAAATTAAAATACAAATCATCAATAGGAATTAAAAATCACAAATTTTGAAAGTTTTTAGATGATTGAAATAGCACTTTATGAACTCCTAGATGTGGATAAAGATGGCGACACAGAAAGAGATGAAGAGTTTAATCTTCAAATAAAATCTTTAAATGAAAGCGATAAAGAAAAGCAAACAGATCCTCCTCCAATGATAAATGAAGTTGCAAAATCCTTTTACATTATTCCTCGCCATTTTGAGTCTCATAGAAGCGATTAAAATAGACTTATGTGCTTTAAAAAAAGAAATCGAAAATTTTTTAGTTAAGTTTATGTCAAAGTATTCTTTCATAACTGTTTTTTTTTTTTCTTTTTTTGTTAAAAATAAAATTATAAGTACACTTCATTTTCTATTTATTCCAGTATTAATTGCATTTATAAATTACTATAATATTTTAACTTAGTAAAAGTTTGTTAAATATCTGAATAAGAAAGAGGTATCGATCATTTATCTTTTCATGTAAGCATAAAATCATTATAATTATACATGTAATTGCGTTTCTAGTCTTCCCCGCATAATTCAAATACCCCGCTTAATCGAATTAATATAGTTGGAACGGCAGATATTCGTCTAAGCGGGGCCGACTGTATATGCATATGTATATTTCATTGTAACTGATAGCCTTGTGTTAATTTCTGGTAATTCATAAATATTTGTACCAAATTTTAAAACAAATGATTTTATGAAATATCAGAATTATTTTGACCAATTAAAAATTCTTTGCCTATCATTTTCAACTGAAATCTTGTTTTTAAACATTCTAATAATATATGTTTATTTCATTACGTTAAATGGACTGTAATCATGTTAAAATGCACTTATAAGAAATACCGTCTATAGACCGTAATGGTACAAAATTACCTTAATGTGTCCCTGTACACGAGCCAAAAGCAATATGTACATCAGTAACAATTATAAAACTATTTCCATGTAACTCATTAATATTTCAACCTTATTTGGCATCATTTGAATGATTACAGAATCTTATCGGAATTTTTGTGTGTGCTCCAGCAAATAAATTGTTTAGTCTATATAAAACTTTTTTCTTGATAAACATGTTTTTAAACATCTTAATAATATGTGATAATTTCCTTATGTTGAATGCAGCATAAACACGCTAAAATGTGCTTAAATAAAAATCTGTCCATGGACTCTAATGTTACGAAATTCTTTTGTGTGTTCTTGTAAACGAGCCATAACATTACATGTATCAGTAAAACTATACAACTTATTCTTTGTAGCTCATAAATAATTGCTGGAAAATTGACAAAATTTGGATGATCACGTACCGTTGTCGGAACACTTTTGTAAGGTCTTGTACATTAATATTTAAACTAAGTACACATTTTTGTACAGAAAAAATTACTTTAAGCGTCCTAAAAATGTATGTTTATTTCCTTTCCTTGCATGTAGTGTCATTACGTTAAAGTAAGTTTAAACGAAATTCTGTCCATAAGCCGTAATGATAAGAAATATTTTGGCATATTCCTATGTACACGAACCATAAATAGTATAAACTTCAAAAACTAGAAAACTAGCAATAATATTTACTGATTCGTAGCTATATATCAAATTGCATATAACGACAATATTGCTTCCTAGTCAATTCCACTTTTTGAAGTTCCTAATGAATTTCAACATAAATAAGTCTGATTGTAAATGTTGTTACACAAAAGTACGTCTATCCATGCGCAAAAACTAATTATTTCGTCGTATGGTCTGACTAGGAAGGTATACTTCCACGGCACCTAAGAATCTTCGTAATAAAAATTCCTATAAATCTACTTACCTGGAAATAACAGGAATGACACAAATTTTTCGGCCCAAAATTACTGGATAGACCGAAATTATTTAAACAATATCGCATATTACACGCTTATTAGTGTTTTTGAAGATAGTTTAGCGAGCTTTCACGCTTAACTTTGAAAATCCATGATTCTCCAATTAATTAAACTAATAATTTAAAAAAAAATCGTACGCATGATCAGTTTTTTAACATAATGCAAAATCAGATGAAATTCACTTAATTTAAAGTGTTTTTTAAAAGAATTTGCGCTTAAAAATTTTCATTAATTAATTCATATACAAATTAGAGCCACCTTGCTTTAAATCACAAACATTAAGAAAAGTGGATGCTTTTAATCAGTGTAAGTATTTGTTAATATTGTTGACGGCTGTTTGTTGAACGCTTAAACTTTCTTAAATGTAAAATTCTTTAAATATACATTTTGATTTTTTAGTTTAGATGTATTTAATCATTTAAATTATATTTTACAAGCTGCAAACGTATATTTATTTTAATTTTACTCCATTTATGCTATTTTAAGTTAAAAACAAGATTGATATGTATATATAATTTACTGACTACAGTCATGTCAATAAAAGACTATACCTATAGAAAAAAAAAAAAAAAAATATTGAACTTACGGAAATTTCATAGGAGGAATTTCAACTGAAAAAACAAATAATAGAGATTTTAAAAGAATATGGAACTAAGGATTAGTGAGACATTCTAAATACTCCCCTCATCATGTTATCTAAAATCCAAAAAGAATTTGCGATTTTTTTTTTTTTTTTTTTTTTCTTGTCTGTATGAAGTAAAATTAAGAGCTAATCATTGTAAACTGTTTCTTATATCTTTTTTACGCATTAAATTATATTTTTTGATAAGCTCTGTTTTAACGCGTATATGAATTTAACAAACAAAATGAGCTAGTTTCTTATTCCTCGAAATAAACAAATTTAACAGAATATTGCTTTAAAACCCTTTAAACTGTGTGCGAATGCGTGATCATCTTTCTAAGTGAGAATTTATAATATTTCTGAGGATCATAAAAAAAAAGTCTTTTGAAAATTCGCTATAGAACCAAAAGAGCGTTAAATCGCCAATTAGTGAAAATTTCAATATTTTTCAAAATATGTAATAATTAAATTTGGTCGATATTTATATATTTATAATTAAGTATAATTAGGTGAGTAGATTCTTGGTTTTTTTTTCTTTTTAGGACGGAAAACTATTAGTCTCAATCTACGGTTTTTTACGATTACAGTTTTACGATAGTTGGATAGTTATCGAAATCGAAAATTTATCGAGAATATAGTTGAATAATTTGAAAGCGATGTTATAATTTGAAAAAAAAAAAAAATAAATAAATAAATAAAAAATAAAATAATAATAATAATAGTCCTCCGTACTAAACTAAATTCGGCTTTTGTCAGAATTTCATCAAAATCTTTTTTTTTTTTTTTTTTCCTGTTTCTTTCTTTTCGAAAGAAAAAGAAAAAAAAAAAGAAAATTAATAATAATCAGTATCAAAACGAACAATATCGAAAAAGTTTTTTTCCCCCAAAAAACTTGAATATGCTGGCAAAACTTCGTATAAATGCGTAATGAGAATTACTGTTAGTTGCCCCCCCCCCCCCAAAAAAAAGGGGGAGGGAGGAGTATTCATTGGTTACAATTCTCCTTTTTTGGGGGGGAGGGGGTCTAATTTCTGAATGGTTTGAAATATTTTCTCTGAAATAGGAATTTCGTTATGCTAGCAAAATGCACCTTCTGTGAAAGTTTAAATGAAATTCAACATTTTTTTTTTCTTTTTTTGAGGGGTTCAGTGCCCGTATGATTACCTTCCTTGTGAGTGATTTTTGTTACAATGAAAGTAATATATTTAAATTGGTACTTATACGCATCAAATAGACATGACAATAGTATTATTACCTAGACAATTCGACTCTTCAATATTGTTTTCCTCGTTGAGTACTTTCCCTGGAAGATCATTTTCGGTAGAATAAATTTAATATTTATAAATCCGTAACAATGTATCAAGTGACCAAACGACAGCATTGCTTACTGGCCAATTCGACTGAAGTTCTGAATGACATCCAAGTGAGATAATTCTGCCTGTAAATGTTGTTACACGGCAATAATACTATATGCGCGCGAAAACTAATTATTTTTCCGTATCGTCTGAATCACACAAGAGAAAACTAATTTATAAATAAATATCATTTAAAAGTTTTTAGTATGTTACAAATGTGCTATAATTTTATAAATATAATTTTTATTGGGGAAAATAACAATAACATATATGTAAAGTCGTAACAGTATATCAATTACACATGACGACAGTACTTTTCTCGGTCAATTAAACTCTTCGCAGTTCTCAATGACTTTCAATATAAATAACTCTGCCGTTCAGTGTTGTTACATGGCATTAAGACTATTCACACGCGAAAACTAATTATTTCTCCTTATTGTTTGACACATTTTCGGTAGACTAACTATAATATATATAAATTCATAACAATATATCAAATACACATAACGACAATATTGCTGAATTTCAAGTTAAATAACTCTTCCAGTAAATCATGTTATACGCCAGTAAGACTAACTAAGCACTAAATACTGCACTGCATACCTTTATATGGAAGAATAGATTAAAATAAGTCCTGGCGTACTATTAAATTCTATTTGGCGTATTATTAAATTCTATTTTGTGCACAATTTTATATATATTACTTAAACAAAAATAGACTTAGGTTTTTATTTATTTATTTTATTAATTCTTTTGAAAGTGAAATCTTTTTCTTTCTTTTTCTTTTTTTCACTTTCCGAACACTATAGTGAGGAAAGTATTGTAATCATGTCAAAAATCCGAATTCGAGATTTTGATGTTTCTATACGTTTCGAGGTCCAACGAGTCCGTTTTCACTATTTTTACGATGATGTATGTATGTGTGTGTGTATGTATGTGTGTATGTATGTGTGTATGTATGTGTGTATGTCTGTGAGTGAACACGCTAGCGTCTAAACGCTTTGTTCGAATAAGCTGAAAGTTGGTACGTATATTGTAAGTCACCATAGTACGAACCCTATAGATTTTGGTGAATCTAGCACTTATAGTTTTTTTACAGGGACACAAAGAAAAATTCTTTATCATTATGGCCAAGGGACCAAAATCTTAAAAGTGCGATAGCATCTAAACGCCTTATTCAATTGAGCAAAAACTTTATACACATATTATAGGTCACAGATACCCAATCTGTATAGATTTTGGAGAATCTAGCACTTATAGTTTTTTTACAGGGACACAAAGAAAAATTCTTTGCCAAATTTTTAAAAGTGTGATAGCGTCTAAACGCCTTATTAATCTCAGCAAAGAATTTGTACACATGTTATAGGTCACATTTGAACCAACTGTATAGATTTTGGTGAATCTAGCACTTACAGTTTTTTTACAGGGACACAAAGAAAAATTCTTTATCTTTATGGCCTATGAGACTAGCGATAGCATCTAAACGCCTTATTCAATTGAGCTGAAAATTTGAATGAATTTTATAAATCACTGTTGCACTAACTATAAGCATTTTGGTGAATCTAGCATTTATAGATTTTTACAGGGACACAACGAAAAATTCTTTATCCTTATGATCTAAGGGCTCAAAGTTCAGTAGCGTTAAATAAAACTTCGTGTGATATATGGAGAAAAATACTCAAACACTCTGTTATGGTTTTCTCTTTTTTGTTTGTTTAGCAACTCCTCTTTCTTTATTTTATCTACAAAACTGTTAGTTACTCAATGTTCGGAAAGTCGAGTGGAGTCACTCCAGATTTTTTATAATTATGTTTATTGAAATCAAATGGTAACACAGTAGAAAAAATTAAACATATTAAATTTAAAATTTAAAAAAATATATTTGTAACAGTTATGTTTATGTATAATTTTTGTAACATAACTAATTGTACTAAAATTCTTATTTTTCTTATTACCTGAGGGAAAAAGAAAGTTTTATGACATAATTTGAAATCCACTTGATATTTCCAACCGTAGCATTGATATATTCGATTTACAACTACACCCGGTGAAGGTACAGTCCGTGGAGGCAATTCCAAGGAGTCTTAGCCCATTTTGTGTACCACGTATTTTAGAATAACTATTTTTTTCTAACATTATTGTATATATATATATATATATATTAGTTATGGTTATTAAAATCGGTAGAGTAAAAGTATAGTGAATTAAAAAAAAAAAAAAAAAAAAAAAGTCTCTTCGAAAACGGATAGTTATGAACAGTTTGATTCTATGGACATTTTTGTAAAATATTTTTTATTCATTTTTATATTATATTCAGAACCTACACAACTAAACATAAACAAGGTGAGTTACCCTTTGTGGAAGTAATTCCAAGGACAGTAAAAGGAGTCTTAGGCCATATTTAAGCGAGTTCCGGAAAAAAAGAATGGAATGGCTAGACCGACGATCGCGATCTGAGTTCGAATCCAGTATCTCCGGTCTACCAGCTTTGAGTGCAGATATCAAAGTAGAAAAAGAATTTTGAAGAAAAACAAATTGAAAAATTATTTAAATTGCTCAACTTTTCTTCCTTTTTTTTTTTTTTTTTTTTTTCTTTTTTAAGAGAGAGAGTGCGACACAAAGTTATGTCACAAAGTGAACCAAAGTATTTCGACAGTTTAATCGCTAAAAGTACCCTTTTCAAAGAAACAATCGTCTTTCATAGCAGATCTATTCTCATTAAATTATAGAACTTTAAAAAGTTAAAAGAGAACATGAAATCGAAGCTGTTTAAGAACCAGTTTAGATCTTTGCACGTGCAACTTCCGTTCTCTGTTTTATAGGCGTTTTGCTTTTTTATCTTTTTATCTTTTCATCTTTTCTTTATCTTTTTTTTTTTTTTTTTTTTTCTTTTCCTCCTACTCAAGTACGATTTTTGCACTTTCCCATGCTAAGGAAAATAACAATAAACATGAAATGTTTTTGTTATAGAAAATCAATCATCTGAATTAATTGAGAATCGAAAGTATATACTGGTAGAGAATGCTTTTTAATTCGCTCAACGGGTACTCAGTGGTGATTTTGCAGGGTGTACCAGAATAATGGGCCTCTTGTGTAATGTGGATGTGTACCCATAATCTTGAATATGCAGTCTCATGCGAACTTATGAGAAAATTTTGTGTTTAAATAACTAATATAAAATTCATCATTAAAAAAATTATTTGCTAGTCTTGTACTTGAAAGCACTCTATCCCTTCGGTTGGTTTTATTTATTTATTAAAGGGGGGGGGGTCTTTTTCTTTTTTTTTAGCACATTAACATTCAATTTCATAATTAACACTAAAAAATTATAATTCTGTTTTTGAGAGCAAAACGTAAAATAAAATAAAATAAAAAAAAAGAATAAAAAATAAAAGTAAATAATCTGCTGTGTCACTCACACGACTTTCTCTTACCCTGAAATTTAATACTATAAATACAGACTGCAGATTAATAGGTAGGATAACGAGTACTGTTACGTAAACCTGTGTTAAACAATTCAAATTAGGCTTCGGAAGAGTTTTATATTTCTGTGTGAGGGGGGCTACCGCCCACCTCAACCCTCCGTTTCATTAATGCACCTACATTTATACGGAATTTAATTCGGCTATTAAAAAAAAATACGTTTTTAAAAAATAATATGTTAAAATTATTATTTTAAAAAATTATCTTTTATGATAATGCAGACGATTTCCATATTAGAGAAGTAGTATTACACTAAATATCCAAAAAAAAAGTCCATTTTATCCTCAATATTTAAAAAAAAAAAAAATTCGTTAAAAGTGAAAAAAAAATCGATAACTTTGTTTTAAATTGTCGCAGATCGATGGTTCAACAATTCGTTTTAAAGGTATTGGCGAGCCCTTTTAAAAGATGCCCATCATGAAAATTTACTCCCCTCGAGGGGGGACTTCCCCCCCAAGGGGGAGGCGAAGTTCCTACATACACAATTTTTTTTCCTTGTTGACTATCTCTATTACAAAATATATATATTCGTTTCATTTGGTTTAGTGCAGTCTATAGATGTTAAATTCTACTTACCAGCAATTTCCCCCATAGACGTAATGTATTTGAATAATTTTAAGTGTCCCTGTACACGAACCATTTCCTTGATCTTAACGAAAAGTTTAGTGTAGCATCCTTATATGATACACATTTAGAATACCAAGTTTGAACTTTCTGCCATAATTTGTTTTTGAGATATGCTGATAACATACAGACACACACACACAGACATACACACAGACATACACACAGACCATCGTTAAAAGTAAAAAAAAATCTATAACTTTGTTTTAAATTATCGCAGATCGATGGTTCAACCATTCGTTTTAGAGGTGTTGACGAGCTCTTTTGAAAGGTACCCACCATGAAAATTTACTCCCCTCGAGGGGGGACTCCATCCCAGGGGGGGGGGGGGAGGCGAGGCTCCTACATGCACATTTTTTTTTCTCAGTTGACTATCGCTATTACAAAAAATACATATTCGTTTCGTTTGGTTTAGTGCAGTCTATAGACGTTAAACTCTATTTACCTGCAATTTCCCCCATAGACGTAATGTATTAGAATTCTCTTGATTGTCCCTGTACACGAACCATTTGCTTGATCTTAACGAAAAGCTTACTGTAGCACCCCTATATGATACACATTCAGAATACCAAGCTTGGAATGTCTGATACTATTTGTTCTTGAGATATGCTGATAACAGACAGACATACACACAGACAATTTGCTAAAAACATGATTTTCGTATTCAAGTTACCTCAGAACATGTAAATATAACAAAAACTCGCGTTCGAAAATTTGACCCAAAAAACAATACTTTCTCTACCTTATGGGTAAGAGAAAGTAAAAATATATATTCGTTTCGTTTGGTTTAGTGCAGTCTATAGACGTTAAACTCTACTTACCTGCAATTTCCCCCATAGACGTAATGTATTAGAATTCTCTTGATTGTCCCTGTACACGAACCATTTGCTTGATCTTAACGAAAAGCTTACTGTAGCATCCCTATATGATACATATTTAGTTTGGAATGTGTGCTACTATTTGTTCTTGAGATATGCTGATAACAGACAGACACACACACAGACACACACACAAACACACGCACACAAACACACACACAGACACACACACAAACACACAGACACACACACAGCACATACACACAGACCATTTGCTAAAAACATGATTTTCGTATTTAGGTTACCTCCGAACATGTAAATATAACAAAAACTCGCGTTCGAAAATTTGACCCAAAAACAATACTTTCTCTACCTTATGGGTAAGAGAAAGTAAAAATATATATTCGTTTCGTTTGGTTTAGTGTAGTCTATAGACGTTAAACTCTACTTACCTGCAATTTCCCCCATAGACGTAATGTATTAGAATTCTCTTGATTGTCCCTGTACACGAACCATTTGCTTGATCTGAACGAAAAGCTTACTGTAGCATCCCTATATGATACACATTTAGAATACCAAGTTTGGAATGTCTGCTACGATTTGTTCTTGAGATATGCTGATAACAGACAGACACACACACAGACACACACACAAACACACACACAAACACACACACACACACACAAACACGCACACACACACACACAGAGACACACACACAAACACACACACACAGACAGACATACACACAGACCATTTGCTAAAAACATGATTTTCGTATTCAGAGGACCTCAGAACATGTAAATATAACAAAAACTCGCGTTCGAAAATTTGACCCAAAAACAATACTTTCTCTACCTTATGAGTAAAAGAAAGTAAAACGAAGAATCTCAAGAGGCATATTCTATTTTAGATTTTGTGTCATACCATTTTTACTTTCTCTTACCCATAAGGTAGAGAAAGTACTGTTTTGGGGTCAAATTTTCGAAAGTGAGATTTTTTTATATTTACACGTTTTGAGGTCTCCTGAATACGAAAATCATGTTTTTAGCTGTTGGTCTGTGTGTATGTTTGTGTGTCTGTCTGTTATCGGCATATCTCGAAAACAAATTATGGCAGAAAGTTCAAACTTTGTATTCTAAATGTGTATCATATAAGGATGCTACACTAAACGTTTTGTTAAGATCAAGCAAATGGTTTGTGTACAGGGATATTCAAAAGTATTCAAATACATTACGTCTATGGGGGAAATTGCAGGTAAGTAGAGTTTAACATCTATAGAGTGCACTAAAACAAATTAAACGAATATATATATATTTGTAAGAGAGATAGTCAACTGCGAAAATTTTTTTTGTGTATGTAGGAGCCTCGCCTCCCCCCCCCCCCCCCTGGTGGAAGTTCCCCCTCGAGGGGAGTAAATTCTCATGATGGGTATCTTTCAAAAGAGCTCGCCAGTAATTTAATTATTTTCAGAAAATGTTTGTCTGCCCATGTTATATCATGTCATTTTATAGAGAAATTTGTTTATAGAATTACTCATTACATAAAGTTTTTTTTTTTCTTTCAATTTCGTTTTCATATTAAAAAAATTTATATGAAAAAATAAACTTAGTTCATTTTTCGCATTTTTACTTTCTCTTACCCATACGGCAGAGAAAGTATTATGTAAGGGTAAAATTTTCGAACGTGAATTTTTGTTATATTTACATGTTTTGAGGTCCACTGAATCTGAAAATCATGTTTTTTACGGTTGGTCTGTGTGTGTGTGTCTGTCTGTTATCAGAATATCACACACACACAAAAAAAAATTATAGCAGAAAGTTCAAACTTGTATTCTAAATGTGTATCATATAGGGAAGTTACACTAAGCTTTTCGTTGAGATAGAGTAAATGGTTCGTGTACAGGGACACCCAATAAAATTCGAATACATTGCATCTATTGGGGAAATTGCAGGTAAGTAGAGTTTAACATCTATAGAGAGCACTAAACCAAATGAAACGAATATATATATTTTTGTACTAGAGATAGTGAACTGGGAAGTTTTTTTTTGTGTATGTAGGAGCCTCGCCTCCTCCCTGGGGGAAGTCCCCCCTCGAGGGAAGTATATTTTCATGATGGGTATCTTTCAAAAGAGCTCGGCATTACCTTTAAAACGAATGGTTGAACCATTGAACTGCGATAATTTAAAATAAAGTTATCGAATTTTTCATTTTTAAGAAAAAAAAAAAAAATGTAACATTGAGAATAAATTCAACTTTTTTTTTCGATATTTAGTGTTATACTACTTTTCCAATATGGAAATCGTCGATAACTTTTTTAAATAATAATTTTAATAAATTATTTTTGAAAAACAGAACTATTTTTTAATAACCGAATTAAATTCTATATAAATGCAGGTGGGTTAATGAAACGGGGATTGATGGGGGCGGTAGTTCCCTCACACAGAAATATAAAACTCCTCCGAAGCCTAATTTGAATTGTTTAACATTAGGATTACATAACAGTACTCGTTATCTTACCTCTTAATCTCCAACCTGTATTTATAGTATTAAATTTCAGGGTAAGAGAAAGTCGTGTGAGTGACACACCAGATTATTTTTATTTCTTCTATATTCAATATATGAAAGTACTGGGTTTATAAACATTTTCGACATCCTTTTTTCGAGGGACTTACATGTTTTGAGAGATCCAGAACATAATTTAATTATTTTCAGAAAATGTTTGTCTGCCCATGTTATATCATGTCATTTTATGGAGAAATTTTTTTATAGAATTACTCATTACATAATGTTTTTTTTTTTTTACTTCTTTCAATTTCGTTTTTATATTTAAAAAAACAATTATATGTAAAAAATAAACGTAGTTCATTTTTCGCATTTTCACTTTCTCTTTCCCATACTGCGAGAAAGTATTATTTAAGGGTCAAATTTTCGAACGTGAGTGAGTGTTTGTTATATTTACACGTTTTGATGTCCCCTGAATCTGAAAATCATGATTTTAACAGTTGGTCTGTGTGTGTGTCTGTCTGTTATTAGCATATTTAATATATATATATATATAGGAGAAAGTTCAAACTTGGTATTCTATATGTATCATATAGGGATGCTACACTAAGATTTTCGTTGAGATAGAATACATGGTTCGTGTACAGGGACACCCAATAAAATTCGAATACATTGAATCTTTGGGGGAAGCTGCAGGTAAGTAGAGTTTAACATCTATAGAGAGCACTAAACCAAATGAAACGAATCTATATTTTTTGTAATAGAGATAGTCAACTGGGAAATTTTTTTTTGTGTATGTAGGAGCCTCGCCTTCCCCCTGGGGGAAGTCCCCCTCCAGGGTACTAAATTTTCATGATGGGTATCTTTCAAAAGAGCTCGCCAGTACCTTTAAAACGAATGGTTGAACCATCGATCTGCGATAATTTAAAATAAAGTTATCGATTTTTTTTTCATTTTTAACCAAAAAAAAAAAAAAAAATTTAATATTGAAAATAAATTCAACTTTTTTAGGGGTATTTAATGTTATACTATTTCTCTAATATGGAAATCGTCGATAATTTTTTTAAATAATAATTTTAATAAATTATTTTTGAAAAACTGAACTATTTTTTAATAACCGAATTAAATTCTATATAAATTCAGGCGCATAAATGAAACGGGGGTTGGGCGGTAGCCCTCTCACACAGAAATATAAAACTCTTCCGAAGCCTAATTTGAATTGTTTAACTTAGGTTTACATAACAGTACTCGTTATCTTGCCTCTTAATCTCCATCCTGTATTTATAGTATTAAATTTTGAGGGTAAGAGAAAGTCGTGTGAGTGACACTCCAGATTATTTTTATTTCTTCTATATTCAATAGATGAAAGTACTGGGTTTAAAAAAATTTTCGACTTCCTTTTTTCGAAGGATTTGCACGTTTTGAGAGATCCAGAACATAATTTAATTATTTACAGAAAATGTTTGTCTGCCCATGTTATATCATGTCATTTTATGGAGAAATTTGTTTATAGAATTACTCATTACATAATGTTTTTTTAGTTCCCCATCATACTATAGGTATGGGGAACTTAGGTAATCGTGAAAATTTTCGACCTCGGTTTTTTTACTTTTTTACACGTTTTCAGGTGTGAGGAATCCGAAAATGACAAAATGTGTATGGTGTGTGTCTGTAGGGTGTCTGTTAGTCTGTTAGTGTGTTAGTCCGTTAGTTTGTTAGTCTCTGTACACGATATCTCAAGAACAAATTATCGCAGAGAGGTCAGATCAGTTTTAAAATATTACTTTCGACACTGGCAAGAACCCTATTCATTTGCAACATTCGATTTTAAAAACTTCGTAAGTTATTAGAAATTTACGATTTTCTTAACATGGGAGAATAGGACAAAAATTCACTTAAACGTGCATTAAACATTGAGCTCCATTAGTAACGATGGAGCTCAGTGGCATTAAATGAAAACTTTTACTGTGAAAATGTCAGACCAGTTTTAAAATATCCGTTTTGATGCCGGAATGAACATCAGTAACTATAAATATGCTACTTTGAAAATTTCGCAAGTTATTGGAAATTTACGAATTTCTTAACATGGCAGTATAGGGCAAAATTTCACATAAACGTCAATTTTAAGCGATATTTTCATCGTAAAGATGTCACACTACTTTTGAAATATTATTTAGGACACTGGCATGAATATTAATGAATATGAATTTAAAAAAATAAAAATTTCGTAAGTTATTGGAAATTTACGAATTTCTTAACATGGCAGAATAGAACAAAATTTCACATAAACGTCAATTTTGAGGGATATTTTCATCGTAAAGATGTCAAACTACTTTCGAAATATTATTTAGGTTACTGGCATGAATATCATAGACTATGATTTATCCAATTTAAAAAATTCGTAAGTTATTTGGAATTTACGATTTACTTAACATGTCGGAATAACGCAAAATTGAGCATAAACTTCCATTTTGAGGATCCTAAATACATTAGACAACTTCAAAATTACATTTATGATATTTTTTTAACATGATTGAATACAAATATTCTAATAGGAAAATTTCGTAAATTATTCGTAATTTACGATTTTATCAGCATAGCAAAATTGTAATTTTTTCATATAAATATGAATTTTGAGGATTATTGCATTGGAAATAGTAACATGAAACATAAACAACGGAATTGACCTTGATAAAATAAATTAATAGATTAGAATAAGATAAATATATCGAAGTGAACGATGGATAGCCTATTAGGCGGGGATTTCTTTCTGTCACTGTATCAAGCTTTGGTCAAATTCATTTTTTTTTTAACATGATTATAATATGTCTCGCACTAGAAATTTATGAGACCATAAATATGGTGGGGAACTTAGCAGAGTCCACCTATGCCAACTAGTTTTTTTTTCTTCTTTCAATTTCATTTTCATATTAAAAAAAATTATATGTAAAAAATAAACTTAGTTCATTTTTCGCATTTTTACTTTCTAATACCCATACGGTAGAAAAAGTATTGTTTTAGGGTCAAGTTTTCGAACGTGAGTTTTTGTTATATTTACACGTTTTGAGTTCCGCTGAATCTAAAAATCATGTTTTTAACGGTTGGTCTGTGTGTGTGTCTGTCTGTTATCAGCATATCTCAAAAAAAAAAAAAAAAAAAAAAAATATGTATATATATATATATATATATATATATATAGCAGAAAGTTCAAACTTGGTATTCTAAATGTGTATCATATAGGGATGTTACACTAAGCTTTTCGTTGATATAGAGTAAATAGTTCGTGTACAGGGACACCGAAGAAAATTCGAATACATTGCGTCTATGGTGGGAATTGCGGTTAAGTAGAGTTTAACAGGTATAGACTGCTCTAAACCAAATGAAACGAATATATATTTTTTAATGCGTAAAAACATATTTCATGTAGAATATGGTATAGAAATCATTCACTGTTCGTTTACAGGGTAACAGAAAAAACTAGATTATAATGCGACAATACTTGAAAATTCATGGAAGCGTATTTCAGGTTGACCCGTGTATTATTAATATAGGATTATATTTATGTGCGCCATGTGATGTGTACATAACTTTCAGAAGATGTACAGGGCTGCCAAAACTTAAGCCATAATATTCTTTTTTATTTGTTAGCGGAAGTGCTTTACTATAATATACTATATCATATAATATTTTACCATGTCCAAGAAAGCTGCTCTGGAATTGAAATTAATTCCTCATAGCCATATGGTAAATAATGTACTTTTTTAAACTAAACATTCATCGATTGTTTCTTGTATATTTACTTGTTTAAAAGAATAACAGAATCAAGTTTTATAGTTTGATCTTTGCCTGTGTCTGTTAGAGTACATTTAAAACTAATAATTTCAGGCTATCCAAATTATGTATTTTGAAGTGAATACGTTTGTTACTAGAAAATTTTGTTCAAAATTGATAAGTTTCAAGAAATGATGCGTGTGAAAGTCTAAATAATTTTAAATGAACATTTGAACTTAATAACAAATTTGAATTCTCTATAAATTTAGGTTCGATAATTGAACGGGGGGTTGAGGGGGACCCCCTTCATATAGAATTATTTGTCAAATAAAGGCATTCCGAGGCCTAATTTGAATTGTTTTAACATAGGTTTACATAACAGTACTCGTTATCTTAACCCTTAATCTTCAATCCGTACTTATAGTATTAAATTTCAGGGTAAGAGGGGGGGTCATGTGAGTGTGTGGTCATTTCAGGGGTCATGTGAGTGACACACCAGTTTATTTAGGGCCAAAATAAGTAATAAAAATTTAAAAAGACAATTTTTGAAAAACAAAATTTAATTTCCTGTTGTAAATTTTCTGAATATGAAAACTGATTAAAAAAAAAAAAAGAAAAAAAAAGAAAGAAAGAAAGAAAGTAATGAGTAATTTTAATCTCTATTTTCTCCACAGAATATCATGGGATTTGACTTCCTGAAAAGATAGGTATTTGTCTTTAGAACCATATTCAGTTTAACGAGAGCATGCTCAATACCAAATACTCTAGATTTCGCCAATAGTAGTTATTCTATTTATTACTTTTCTTACCCATGGCAGAGAAAGTGTTGTTAAATTAAAAAAAAAAAAAAAAAAAAAACTGAGCTTTTCCTATATTTAGACATTTTCAGGTCCCTTGTATCTGAAAATCAGGTTTTTAGTCGTTAGTCTGTGTGTTTGTCCGTATCCATGTGTGTGCGTGTGTTATCAGCAAAAATTGAAAAACAAATATTACCATGAAAGGAAGTCCAAACTCGGTATTCTATATGCTTTATTATATCGGAATGTTACTTGAAGCTATTTACTGAGATTGTACAAATACGTTTTGTATAGGAACATACAAAAGTATTCAAATACATTACGTATAAAGGTGAAATTGTTCTTTCCGGTACAGTTTAATATCTTTATACTGCAGTAAGCAAAATTAAAATTAAATTGACCTTTTTCCCTCCATGCACAAAGCAGGAGTGCTGTGACTTATTAGACATTAAAGTACGTACAAACATATGTCCTAATATTTCAACGGGGAGGCACTATTTATATTCACTGGCACACCAAATCCCAAGTTATTATCTAGGGATTTATTGAGAGAATTACTCATTACTTATTGCATTTTTTAAAATTCTGTTTTCACATAAAAAAAATTTACAACTGTGAAATTTGTTATTGTTTTTACAAAATTTATTCTTATTTTTATTTTTATTGTTATTATTATTTTGAAGCTATAGAGTGCGAAAAATAAACTAAGCGTTTTTTTTTTTTTTTTTTTTTTTAATTATTGAAATAGACAAACTTGATTTTGCAGCATCTGATAAATTTTCTGTTAGTTGCTAAAATATTCGAGATTTAAAAAATCAATTTTCGTAAAACAAGAACTAATTTAACGATTGTAAATCTTTTAAATGTGAAAAAGAAACTTTAAAAGGTATTGACTAACGTCAATAAGTAATTCTGATAATAAATTTCTCTATAGAATAAAATAAGATTTGGTTGCCAATGACGATAGGTGATGCATTCCCTTAGAAACGTAAGCAAGTACGTTGCGGTACTTAACTCTTTAGCATTCACTGCTTTTTTTTTTTTCTTTTTTTTTTTTTTTTAAATTGCTAATTTAAAAAAAGTGGCTATAGTACATACGAGTGATCATAGATATGTAAAAAGAAAAAAAATAGCTTTCTTAATTTTTGAGAAATTTTCCATTTGAAATATCTATGTGTTAACCTGATGCAATTCAAACAATAATAAAATAAATAAATAACTTTTTAAAGTTAACGCTATAAATTTTAAAAACTCGCAACAGTTGTTTCAGATAAAAAAAAAAAAAAAAAAAAAAATAGTACGCTTCTTCATCGTGTTAAAAACCTGCATGGTCAAAGCAACAAGAAAATTAGAGTGACTTCTGCATATGGCTTCTTCTGAAATATCATTTTTAAATTTTGAAGCAGTGCTGCTATCTATCGAGCAAAAAAGGAACAAAAGTTTAAAATTCCATTAAAACAAGGAAAAATATTTTTTAAATGTTGCATAAAAATTTTAAATGTTTTGAAATTTCGTTATCTTATTTCGACAGATAAGAATTTTAAAACTTTATTGCTAGAAAATTCTTTACTAAAAATTTTATAAAAATGGAATAATATCAACCACCATATTACATTTATTTAAGCTTCATAATTTATTGCATTATCTAAATCTATTCGTTAAATTAAATTATCAATTTGTGACTGAAATATTGCCTTTGAACGTGAAATCGAACTAAATTTAGATAATTTAAATTTCGAAAGTTCATAAAGGATAACCAATTCAAAATATTTCAAAACAGTATTAGTCCGTGGATATATTCGAAAAATCGAATGACAAACTTATCCTATAAAGAATCCAGTGGAATGCACCTTAGCCTGTGACTTTGAACTCTACGGTTTGACAAGAGCATAAATATGTTTTTCGACCAATGAACCACTAAATACAACTCATTGCAGTATTTATTTATTCATTGAAGACTCTGAATTTCCTGGTACACACCTTTTACGAGGTCTGCAGAGTGACAAGCGATTGGATTTTAAGTTCTATGTCCAATTCATCTCGGACATTAAACATGCCAAAACAAATCCTACGCGTTATATTTTATATTATTTGCAAGAACATTTCTAGGCAGATTTTTGGTGCGTTTGTTTTCCTATTTCCTTCTTTAATGGCTACATAAATCTTATTGTGTAAATGGTAATCAGATATTTATATATATATATATATATATAAGTATGAATTATGCAAACTGTTAGGTGGTTTTTACGTTTTTAAGAAATGTGTCTTCTCCTCGCGACATAAAAGAACTGATAATCCAAGAAAAAGAAAAAAAAAATGATTGGGGTTTTATGTGAGTAATTTATTTACCTCCTACTCGTGACGTTCAACTTCCTACAGTGGCATAAGTTTGGCCTCGGCTGCAATGAAATAAATTGTAAAAACTCGAAACAAAAATTTAAGGCAAAATGATTAAACATGTTGTTTTTCCTTAGACGATAAAACATAGTCACAAATGCATCACTATAACAATAAATAAATAAATAAATAAATAAAGTTATGGAAAATTTCTGCCAGCAAAGTTGCCAGAAAACATCCGTATGCTATGTGAAAAATACAATGGCAAGAATTTTCTGTGACCGAACAATACAGAGAATATTCGAACATAATAGATTTATATCTGTAGTGCAAAGTAAAAATTTCCGCATTAAATAAAATTCACCAGCTCTACCAGTCAGGATCGAACTAGAGTCCACTGCAGAGTGGCGATAATTTTACCACTGCGCCACGGAAGCACAATTTACTCCACTACTTTTAGCGCTTCTCAACCCTGTTTTGATACCAATTTTCCGTATGAAAAGCAGAAAAAATATTTAACCATCAGATGAAACCTGCATCAGTGTTAATAATTGTATCGGGTTACATGGGGGAAAAAAAGTTTATTTTGACAAATTGTGATGTAATAGTAGTTTTAGAAAACAGAAATTTTCTGTAGTTTTAGAAAGCAGAAATTTTCTGTAGGAAGCTATAGAATTAAAAAAAAAAAAAAAAAAAAAATTAACAGAATCTTTTTTATAGTGTACAAGAAGAATTTTCGTGTCCGTTTTTAATATAACCCGGCTTGTGCAGGATAATATTATGAACTGAAATTGATCAAAATCTGAGTTCGAATGGAGTCTATTTAATGATGATGAACTGAAATTGAATTTTCGTGTTTTATTTTCCACTTCCCATCATTTTGAAGGAATGAAACATGTAAATGAACAGATGCTTGTGATAGATCAGACACAGAAGATCCATCAAAGGATGGGGCTCTTTGCTCACGCTTGAATCATTCATTCCGAGTATGAATCAGGAAAAATGTCGTTTTCCCATCAGGTAGCGATAGAAGCCCATTTTACGTTAATGGATGCTTAGTATGATTAAAGATCGGTTATAGAAAACTTGATGGAATAAGCGATGTTCCGGGAATATCACTAGATGATGTTTTGATGAATGTTAGGGTCACGCTAATTTGTGCCCTAAAAAGAAAAATAATTTGGTGTGTTACTCACACGACTTTCTCTTAACCTGAAATTTAATACTTTAAATACAGATTGGAAATTAAGGGGTAAGATAACGAGTACTAGTATGTAAACTGTGATATCGAAAATCACATATTCTAAATTATATATTACATTTCTGATAAATTTAATTCTTTCCCAATTCATTTTCAATCTGTATAAAAAGCGAGTTAATATATGCGGTTTCATTCTTTATTCCTTCTTACAAAAAGAGCTATCCATACTATTCCTTTCATTTAAAAGAAATAATAATTAGTGGTGGGAATCGATTAAGAATTTTAACTGGGTTAATCGTAGTTCATTAATCGATTAATCGGTCGATTAATCGGATTTTTAATCGGTTTTAATTTTTCTTTATATAATTTTATTTGAATGTTGAATAAAACTCTGATATTGTGTTTGTGTATATATATATATATATATATATGTTATTCATAAGTTTGACTGAGAATTTTTTTTTTTTTTTTCAAAAAATTTTGTCTAATCAATTATATCTGTTTCATAGCTGAAATTTAAATCAATTTTAGAGTAATAATTGGTGACTTTAAGTGTTAATTTTATGTAAATATTTTCACTTATTCAATTTTTATTTTTATTTTTATTTATTTATTTATTTTTTTAATAAATTAATTTTTCAATTAATTTTGAAAGAAACATTAAATGAATTTACATATATTTTGGTTTTATATTTGCAGGCCTTGCCCATCTTGCTCGTCACTATTTTTAAATGAATTCTCAGAATTCCATATAATTATCATAAAAATCTCAAATTCTTATATTTTAGTACTTCTTTGTCACTTCGGACTAGAACACAGAATGTTATTTTCTGTTTCTACTTCAATAGTTACTATCAGCAATTCTAACCAGACAATAAACGCTTGAAGATATTGCGAAACTGTTGACATTTCCCCCATCAGAGGGATAGTGGAAATCTCAGTTCCTTCTTTTCTTTTAAATTTTAGCAATTCTATTTTTTTGAAAGCTTCTTGTTTCTGAGAATACTATTACTCTAACCAACATTTTCTGTAGAAGGCTACAGACAGGTGGTGTTGCTCCAACATGCACATGGAGCGGCATTTTTTTAAATAACTGTCCTCTCCCTTTTCTCTATCAACAAAAGTGCAACAACTTCTTTTGAGAGGTTTTATTTAATTTTATTTACTTATTTATTTATTTTTTATTTATTTATTTTATTTTTGCTTTTTCATTATTTGATGGACGTTTCTTAGAATGTTTGTTAGCAAAACATGCGAAAAAATATTTTGTAGGCAGAACAGCATTTTTACTTTAATTCGTAGTTTGAAAATTTTAATCGGATTTTGAAAATTTTTAATCGAATTAATCCATCCGACTAACTCGATTAAAAAAATTGATCGATACTAAGCATTGATTGATTAACCGAATCGATTAATCGATTAATCGGCACAGCCCTAATAATAATAATAAAAGCAAGATATGATCTTTCAATCGCTTAATTCTGTGGAGAACAATTCGTTTCATCTCAATTAAATAAAACAGAATAAAATGTTTCCTGATGTCATTTTGAACATTGAACAGATCTCACATCTGCGACGTAAAAATAGAAATCGCGTATTCTTCTTAGACTAAAGTTTATGAATAAAAATTTAACGATAAAATTCTTGTGGTCAAGAGTTAAGGTTGGTTTGCCAGATTCTCACGAACTGATAACGGATTTTTGGCTACGAAATCAATCGCCAATATATTTTAAAAAGTTACACTAAATTAGCTGTAACTGAAAAAGTTGGGTGTTGTCTTGGCTTAATTTTTTATGTGGTTTTGTGTAATGTATCCAGCCAACAATTTCATCACTTCTGCATCTTCTCTGCTGCTGAAAAGACGTAACTTTTGAATACTTCTCTCCCCGTGTCCATCCCGTTCATTTTCATGTATTCATATATTGTATTAGAAAATGAACATCTTGATTCTTTTAAAAAGAATATTTCTGATGTATATCATTAGTGTTGAATTCTTTAATTACAAGCAATATTGTTACGAAGTTGAAGATAAATAAAATTATTTTAATGTCAGCAACGAACTCTGGATTATTGTGAACAGTGCAATGTGCTGTATATCATTAGTGTTGAATTCTTTAATTACAAGCAATATTGTTACGAAGTTGAAGATAAATAAAATATTTTAATGTTAGCAACGAACTCTGGATTATTGTGAACAGTGCAATGTGCACGGCCAACCACGAGTACTAGTATGTAAACCTATGTTAAAACAATTCCAATTAGGCTTCAGAACAGCTTTATTTGACAAATAATTTTATGTGAGGGGGCTACCGGTAGCACCCCCCCCCTCAACTCCCCGTTTCATTATTGTACCTATATTCATATAGAATTTAAATTGTTATTAAATTGAAAAGTTCATTTTAAATTATTCAGACAACTTTCACTATCAATCTTGATCAAACTTTTATAGTAACAAACGTATTAACTTCAAAATACAACATTTGGATCGCCTGAAATTATTTGTTTTCGATTTATTCTAAGAGACACAGACAAAAATAAAACGTTAAAAACTTGACTTTGGTATTCAGGAAACCTCAAAGCATGTAAATATACAAAAAACCAAGCGATGAATATTTAGCTTAAAAAAATACATTATTTACCACATGACTACGAAGAATTAATTTCAGTTTCTGAGCAGCTTTCCTGGACACAGTAAAGTATTTACAGTAAAGCACTTCCACTAATAATAAAAAAGAATATGATGGCTTAAATATTGACAGGCAGCATATTTTCTGATGGTTATGTACACACCACATGGTGCAAATAAATTTAATCCTATATTAATAATACACGAAACACGACAAAATCTGAAATGCACTTCCATCAATTTTCAAGTATTGTCGCCCTATAATCTAATTCTTTTGTATAGCCCTGTAAACAAATAGTGAATAATTTTCACACCGTATTCTACATCAAGCATGTTTTTACGCATATAAAAAATATATAACCAGATTTTTTGATTCAAGGGACCTAAAAACGTGTAAATATAACAAAAACTCGATTTCGAAAATTTGACCCAAAAACAATACTTTCTCTACTACTTATATGGGTAAAAGAAAGTAAAACTGGTATGTTGTGGCCACCACAAGACTTTCTTCTATATTTTCCTATACATATTCAATCAGTAACAATATTAAAAAAAAAAAAAAAAACGATTTTTTTTCTAAGTTTTTTTTTTTTTTTTTTTTTTTTTTTTTTTGGTTAAAAGTAATACATATTCAATCAGTAACAATATTAAAAAAAAAAATTACGATTTTTTTTTCTATTTTTTTTTTTTGGTTAAAAGTAAAAAAAAATCGATAACTTTGTTTTAAATTATCACAGATTTATAGTTCAACCATTCGTTTTAAAGGTATTGACGAGATCTTTCGAATGATACCCATCTTCAAAATTTACCTCCCCCTTCCCCCCAGGGGGGGGAAGCGATGCCCCCCCCCTGCACAAATTTTTTTTCCTAGTTACGTACTAGTATTATCAATAATTCATATTAATTTTACGATCACAAGTGTAAAATAACTCTTATGCACATTTATACGAATTTTTGTCCTATACTGCCATGTTAAAAATTTAGATAAAATGCTATCACAGCGCCACCTGTTGAGCTATTGATCCCCAAATATAATCAGCACCAGTTTATGTCGGGGACCAACTAAATACCAAGTTTGGTAAAATTTCGTTTAAAAAAAAGTTTTTTTTTGTTAAAAGTAAAAAAAATCCATAACTTTGTTTTAAATTATCCCAGATTTATGGTTCAACCATTCGATTTAAAGGTATTGACGAGATCTTTCGAAAGATACCCATCTTGAAACTTTGCCCCCCCGGGTGGGTACTTCCCCCCACCCCCGGTGTGGGGGGGAACCGATGCCCCCACATGCACAAAATTTTTTTCCCAGTTAACTATTACTATTATCAACGAGACCTTTCGAAAGATACCCATCTTGAAAATTTACTCCCCCTGGGGGGGTACTTCCCCCCCAGGGGGGAACCGATGCCCCCACATGCACAAATTTTTTTTCCTAGTTAACTACTACTATTATCAATAATTCATATTAATTTTACAGTCACAAGTTTAAAATAACTCTCATTATGCACATTTATACGGAATTTTGTCCTATGCTGCCATGTTAAAAATTAGCATAAAATGCGATTACAGCACCACCTGTCGAGCTATTGATCCCCAAATCTAATCAGCACCAGTTCATGTCAGGGTGCAACTAAATACCAAGTTTGGTTAAATTTCATTCATTGGTTCGTGAGATACAGCGTCCACAAAAAAATGATACAGACAGTCAGACACACAGACAGACAGACAGACACACAGACAGACAGACATTTTCTAAAAACTATCAATTCGTGTTCAGGACATCCCAAAGCGTGTAGATCCGTCAAAAAACGGAGGTCGAAAATTTTCGCGAATCCAATACTTTCTCTTTATTACATATAGAAGAAAGTAAAAACTTTAATATACGAGTCTTTGTAACATATATTTGTTTCGTCCACAATGGCAACTATGCCATCCCATTGACAATATTTTTGAAGTATAAACTTCTTTAAATGCACTACATACATTTTTTTTTTCCTTCAAAGTGAATTTATGATATTTATTAAAATAATTTAATGTTTAGAATGATGTATGTTTATGCAACAAAACCCGTGATTCGGGACTTAAAATTTTTTGGTAATTATTTCTAGTTTACCATGTTTTTATTAACTTCTATTCTTGTTTGTTTGTGTGTTTGTCCGGTACAAATCTTGCAGTCTATTTTTAACTAATTTCCCTACTAGATAGACATTTGAAACTTTTACAGTAGCTCAGAACCCGGTGACAACTCAATACTTCGAAATTAGATTTTCGAATTTTGGAATAGTTTTCTTTAAATTAATTAAAATATGAAAATAATAAGCTCCTAAGAGCAATAAAAATAGCCATTAAAATATCAGCTATAATTTAATTGTTGGCAAAAGAAATTACAAGTTCATTTTCTTTCGACATAAAAATAAATATATTTAAAAAGTTCAATTATGCATCTGGCAAAAATTGACGCCATTATCACTTTAAAGATTTTCTACACATTGATGAAGTGCTAATATAGTTCATGATGCAAATATATGTTGTTCTGAAAGGAATAATATTTTATTTTAAAAACCAACTTTTTTTTTTTTAATTCAAATTTCCCGTAACTCTTTAACCAATCACATCAGAACGTCCATCTTTGGAATATCGATAATGAGGATTTTCTCGCCAAAAATCGCCAAAAAAATTGCCAAGGACAAGAAGTCGCCAAATTTGGTGCCAAATCCATTACCTGCCTATTGGAGCTTTTTAATGCTTTTTAAAGGGAAAATTAAACTATTTTAACGCGAAAAGAGCTTGAAATGCAGAAAATTGACATTTTATCAACTTACTAAGCTACTTTGAAAAAATTTATACAAAATTAAATAAATTATTTACAATTTCGTAACAATACGCATTGATAAAGTGCTAATGTAGTTAGTTCTATTGCTATGATTCAACAGAAAATTTAAAAACATAGTTTATAAAACGTTTTTTATCTTATAATAGTTAACAATTAGTTATATATAGTTAACAATTAAACATTAATTATAGTTAACAATTAAACATTAATTATAGTTAACAATTAAACATTAATTATAGTTAACAATTAGTTATATATAGTTAACAATTAAATAAGTTACGGCGTAACCAGATAATTTTTTAAATGAAAACTTCTTTAGATGTACTACACATCGTTTTTTCTTCAGACTGAATTCATCTGATCTTTTCACTAAAATGATTTTAGTATTAGTTTCACGATTATTTATGCAACAAAACCGGCGAATTGTTTTTCATTTTACTTTACTTTTCTTTCTTCTTTCCTTCCTTCTTCAGCTCTTCTTCTTTAAAAAAAAAAAAAATATATAAAAAAAATATATTTATTTACTCGTAATACTTCGTTGATGCCGTGCAAGATCCAGAGATTCAAAAAGCACTTAGAATCTCCAATGTCAAGGATGTGAACTCAGCTTAAAGCGCAGTTTCCACTGCGGTTGGTTGGAGGTTGTTTCGAGCGGCGCTATTCAAAATCCTTTGATGTGGTCAAACGGCTGGACGTGGTTCGACGGGGTTGGTTGTCAGGGAGAAGTCCCTGGCCCTAACCCCTAGCTGAGATAATTGAGGGGCCAGAGGAAGATAACTTTGTCAATTTTGCATGCTTTCCTTTGAAGTAACTGCGCAATCTGATGAAAAAAAGGTTACAACTGATGACAAGACATTTGGCTCTGTGTGTCGGGAGCGTGATTAATGGTTTTTGAACCTCGAAGTTTCAATCCTAGTGGAAACCAGCATTAAGTGTATAAAAATTGAGGCAGCCCAACAAGCCTCCCGTAAAGACCGCCAGAGCAGCACAGAAGTCAGTTTGGATGCCATGTGTCTTCATGTCTTTCAGGTCATCTTGAGAGCCGCTCTCAAGATGACATGAAAGACATGAAGAAAATCCTGGCAGATCTTACTAGGAGATTATGCAGTCTTGAAAGTAAGAAAGAAGCGAACAATCCAAATACTGGGACTGTCGAAGAGATGGGCATATCAAACGAAGCTGCCTGTTAAGACAATGTAAAAAGACTACACAGAAGTCCTTTGAAATACGTCATTGAGAAGAAGCTCTGCATAGAAATCCAGATACCTTGTTGAAGGAGCCTTGCTCTGAAGATCACAAAAACTGCTCTAGGGCCGAAGAGAAACACCAGTTGATAACGCTAGTTGATCGCCAAGTTACAGTTTCAATACCATCGAAACAAGATCCGTGGAGTGATCAGGAAGTTAGACAAGCCCAATTACAAGATCCTGATATAAAGCCAATACTTCAACTGAAGGAGACAACCAGCAACAGAACTACCTGGCAGGACATATCCACATTTTGCCCCATCACGAAATGTTACTGGGCATTCTGGGACTCTCTGCATGTGAGAAACGGCGTATTGTACAGAAAATGGGAATCTGGCGATGAACGGAACTTCAGATGGCAGGTCTTGCTACCAAGATCCAAAATTCCGGACACTCTTGAGCAGCTACACAGTAGCTCCCCCGGAAGCCATTTTGGAGTGCCTAAAACTCTCCAGAGAGTTCGAGAACGCTTCTACTGGTGCAAGGCAATGGAGGACGGGGAGAAATGGTGCAAATCCTGTGATGCTTCTGCAGCACGTAAAGGCCTGAAGAAACGAAGTCGAGGAAGATTGCAACGGTGTAACGTGGGAGCACCATTTGATCTGATCGCACTCGACATCTTGGGTCATTTTCCATGATCGGTTAGCCACATACCACAGTTAATGGTAATGTTCAAATTTGAAATGAAAATATTTGTTAAATTTATGTATGTGTAATATAAATTTTGTATATAAATATTTGTACTTACTTGTAAATTTTGAAAATATTTATCACTTAATTTTGCAATCTATATTTTTATTTGATTGTCATATGCAACTTAGTTTCTGTATTTTAGATTATATAGTTTGTTAATTTCGCCTCCTGACCAAGGATTGCACTACCCGGGACGTACAGTCTTTGGGAGAGGGGCAGTGTTACGAATTTTAAAATAATTCGTAGCTATTTTTATGTAAATTCATTCAAAGAGGCTTAGTCAGGTGATAAAATGTTAATTTTCAGCATTTTAAGTTTGTTTTGGCATTAAAATAGCTTAAAAACACGTTAAAAAGCCTTATTAAGGCCGATAATGGATTTGGCGCCAAATCTGGCAAGTTTTCCCCTCCTTGGTGACTTTTTTGGCGTCCTTAGCGAGAAAATCCTTATAATCGATATATCAAATATGGAAGCTGTAACTTCATTGGCTGACGAGTTTCTGGAACTTTCCCCATTTTTCTACGCAGATATTTAAGAACTTGCTTTGCGCCAAATGAGTCAGTCTCAGTTAGTCCCTCGCCATCCACCTTACGATAAAGAGCTCTGAGCCTCTTTGAATTACAGCCTTGCTGTGTGCTAATGCTGATATAGTTTGTACTGTGAATTTGCTGTTGACAGCTGTTATCTAAGCTGTGTGTACTGGTGAAAGTGAAGTTGATACTTTGTGTATAGACCTGTATTCTTCTAGAATTTTCTGTAAAAAAGTTTCTAGTCTCTGCAAGATTCGCTTTTCATTCTCGGACAACTCACGATCCCCCAAGTGCGCAACAATATAAATATAAACAGGAATAGTTTTAAAAAATGTGAGTTGAACCACAATACTCACGTGCTTTATTGAAATATAATTAACTGTATTTTTCAAACGATACTACTTTTAAGCAGATTTAAACAGATTAAAAACGTACAGCAAATTTCTTGTTTGTATATTAATATATGGATTTAAAATAGTTTAGCGACATATAATTTCTTTCCTTTTTTTAGTGTATTTATTGTGCATTTCTATAAAAAGCTACAAATTTTGATATTTTTATATGAAACAGTTTTTGCCGTATATGGAAAGAAATTGAAAATAATCAATTATATTAAACAGAACGTAAAATCACGCGGTTCGCGTTGATTATTAATGCTTTCCAACTGTACGAACTCATTGCATCGTTTAACTTTCAATGTACTTTGCCTACATGATCACAAAACAAACACAATTACAGAAAGACAGACGAATAAATTAATTGAATTCATGACTTTTCTTAACCATTGTTGGAAAATGTTAAAAACCCGTACTGTCCGCCCGCGGACGATTGATACCTGGTTGGCAAAGTGCCAGGACGATTCCACTCACTCGCTGGGAGACACAGCAAAGGAAGAAGGAAGAGAGAGAGGGGAAATTTTTCTATTATTCTTATTTCTTCGGTTATGAGTAGAATCATTAATACTCCTGCTTTGTTTTCTTTCATTTCTTTCTACATAACAGTTTGTTTATATTGGAACAAATGGATCATAACATCTGGTACGAGTTCTCGGATTAAACCTTTCCGTAGTGAATCGAAACGTATTGTGCATAGTGTCATTAAGTTTTGCGATAAAGAAGCTTTGGAAGGAGAAGTTATTGTTTGAAGAATTTTAATTATTTCTTCAAGAATTTTGATAATAAATATTAAAATGAAAGTAAGTGTCAAACATTTAAAGCAACATCCAATTTTAAATAGTTTGTTCGTTCGGTGCAACTTGCACATTAGTCCAGTGAGGTACAACTTTCTCATTAGTCCTGTCAGGTACAACTTGCACATTAGTCCCCTTTAAATATAGTGACCAGCGAAGCTGGCAAAGCATTCATTGATTCACTACCTTAATTGATTTCTCATTCCATCATTTTTGACGGAGTTATATACTAGTTTGTAAACAATAATTGACATAATTTTTAAATTAGTGTTACACTTACACACTTCAAAAGTTTCAAAATACTGACAAAGCTTTTATTTTTATTTGTAATTGATTAATATTTATATTGAAATCTAAAATTATCCCTTTATAATATTATCAGTTTTTCTTTCTTTTAATTAATCGTAAAATATTTATGTAACCAGATATTCAAGAATCAGTTCAAAGAAGGAAAATAAATGCAATCAGTGAGTTAATAATTTTTTCATACACATAAACAAACACATCCCTAGGTACTACGGACATTCCTATTTTATAAATGGACCAGTCCTTTTCACCCATGCGCAGATGACGCCAGGGATCTTCCTTTCGCAGTTTATCAGTAACACAAACGGAAATGCAATTGCTGCAATTTCCAATTACAGCCCTTAATGTATCGGGATATTTTTATGTCGCTTTGTAAATCTTAAGCTAATCATATTGTATTATAGAGAAAACTTTTCTTTTTTTTTTTTGGTGCATCTCAATAATAAATGTCTGTTTCATCATCATGATTTGTGTAGTATAAAGGTATTAAAATATAATCAATAAAAATACCTGGCATAGAACGCAATGATTTAGAATTTTTGAGTGTCCCTGTATGTAAATCCGTGGTGGTATTTTTTCCATTTTCAATAGGGAACATACCATAGTGAACTTGACATATATCAATTTCAAGAAGTTCATGAATATTTATGGTAGTTACTGCGAGTACAGACTTACAGGGGACAGATGGACAGGCAAATCGAAATCATAAACACATTTGAATTTTGGTAGAAAGTGCTAAAAATAGCATCACCAGCAGTATCCCCCCCCCCAAAAAAAAAAAAAAAAAAAAAAAATCCTTTAGAGTCTGGCTTAGCCTAGCCCCCCCCCCCCTCCCCCACCCTGCCCCTACCTCCCCTTTAAATATATTTCAGCAAATTTCCAAATTTTATACAGATTTGCTTTCGTATGGGGAAATTGTTTCAGCACTTTCATCTTTTCGGATTTTTTACTTCTTTTGCTTTTTTATTTATTTATTTATTTATTTTCCTCGTGCGTGCGTGCATGCGTGTGTGTTAGGAGAGCCGTGTCTCCCGTCCTGCACGCAAGGTGTGTTTTGTTGGCCACGCTGACAGATTCGATGGGAAAAGTAATGCATGTTGATGACTCATGAAAAGAGAGGTAATTGCTGCGCGCTTATCTGAAAGAACAGTTTGATATACCACCGTCATTTCAGACACGGTTGAACGGGACAAAAAAAAAATTACAATAAATTTTTTCTTTTTTACGTTTCATCTAATTTATACGGTTTTCCCTTTGCAAGAAAAATCTTTCAGGATGGACATTATTACACAATTCGATATTCATAAGAAGATTCCTAAAAATTTTCGATTTCCTGTTTTTGACGGTTTTGTACGTTTTATAAAGTCTTGAATACGCTCTGATCTTTATTTTTTTATTTACTTATTTATTTATTTTTTGTATGTGTGTGTGTAACAAAAGTTTTTTGGCAGCTCTTGATCTTGATTTATTATTAAAGCACTGAATTTTATTGTTGGTTGGTTGTGTTTAACGTCGCACTAGTACTGCGCTATGAGTAATTTTGCGGCGGTCTGGGACGCACCCTTAAGGATGGTCCGGAGACATGCCATCACAATTTTGATTTTCTACGGAAGGGATGCACAGAATTTCATGATTTTTTTAATTTAATTGCACATTCATATGAGTTGGTATCTCTTAACTTTTAGTGCATATCATTCAAGAGGTCGCTTAACGCGTGTTTTCATAAATTTTTAATGCGGCAGCATAGGGCAAAATTTAGCATAATTGTACACAATCAGGATTTATTTTAAACAATCATCATAAAATAATTAAAAACATATTTTCAAAAGTAATAACTAATACCTGTAAAATTTTTGTATGTACCAGAGTTTCATTCTTTCCCTGTGTAGTTCTAAATGTAAAACAACAAATTTTCCTGTATTCATGATTATAGTTTGTTTTTATTTAAATATCACTTTAAGGAAAGAAATCGTTATCATCGAGGGATGCAACCTTCACATACTTGTTATGGATTATTAAAAAATTCTAGACCTCTAGATATGAAATTTAAGATAATAATATTTATTAAGTTTAAGATACCATACTATCAATAGTTTTATGGCAAAAAATTAGAAATAAAACGTAACACTGCGATTTGTTTCGCGAATACTGCAGTATATTTTATCATAAAAACGCGTGATGTTTATTCGACGGTGGCGTGATTTGTAAATGCTAGACTCCGACAGTGCTCGGCTCGAAGTTTTGGTTTCTTTGGACAGTGTGAGTTCGAATCCCAACGCCGGATAAATAAAACTTCTTTAAAAAAAAAAATAATAATAATAATAAATATTTCATTAAAGCTCTAAACAATTCTAAAATCTATTTTTAACAGAAAAACATAATCGCATGCCACATTTATTTATTTATTGAATTATTTATTAAAAAGACTTAAAAACGGTAGTATTTTTAAGCCTAAAACATGGCGGCATTTTAAGACACTTGCAAATGTCTTAATTTCAGATGCAAAAAGGTGTCTTAAAAAGTAAGACATTTTTTTCGCTTAAAAAATGACCATCCATTTAAGACACTTTTTTAACTGAATTTAAGACATTTACGTTTACAGTGTAGTTTTTAAATATCACTTATGATACTAGAATCTACTATTAATTTGCAATGTTCTTATTTTAAATCTTCGTAATTTTTTCGAAATTTACGATCTTCTTAACATGGAAGGCAAGGGCGATCTTTCACAAAATTTTGCGTTATGGGGATCATTGTATTGGAAACTGTATTCGTTCTCATGAAAACTGAAATACTATACTAATCCTAATAAAATTAAACAGCAAATTAAGATAAGGTAAATGTATCTATCTGAGGCCTACTAGGTGGACATTTCAATCTATGACCATCTCGAGTAATCGACCAAATTCATTTCTCTTAACGTGGATGCAGTATAATACCCTGTCCCTGTAGTAGAAATATATGAGAACAAATATATAATAGGGAACTGTGCAGAGTTCACCTACACCATCTAAATTTTTAATAGTACGGATTCCTAAGATTTAATTCTGACTACTAATTTATTCTATTTTGTTTTAAAATAGGAGAAAATGAAAAAATTCAAGACAAACTGCGATCTATATGAATTTACTATACATAACATTATTTTTAAATAATCATAACAATAAAATCCAAAACAAGGAAATAAATTAATTGAAGTCATATGTCAAGATTCATGCATACAATCAAAGCTTAAGTCGCAATTCCAATAATTTTCCCACTCAGTCCTTATCATATAAATACAGTATGACAGCTTTTAATTGATTAAAATTGTCATCCGAGAGTAAAGTAAAATAAATAAAAAGGAAGAAAAAAAAAAGTTCTGGCGAAATATATTTTTTTAAACTATCCGCACCTAGTAATATAAAATTAAATAAAACTAACCATATTTTACTTAGGAAACCACAGGTTTATTGTTTTCTAAATACCCTTAAAAAAAAAAAAATATATATATATATATATATAACCTATTATGGAAAACCCAAAATGTAAGGCGTAAACATCTGGGTTAATGTTTATACTCATGTAAACCTCATACACATCAATGGATGTAACAAGTTAGTCAAGTGGGAAGATGAGAACTCTCCTTATAACAATATACGCATCAGTATTAGAAGAAGAAGAAGAAAAAAAAATCGTGTTCGGTTCTGCCTTCCACACAAAATTCGGATTCACGCACAAAATGTAAAAAGTAATTTCGCGGAAATAATAATAGCATTTGATAACAAACGGATTACGTGTGTTATCTTTTTTCGCGACGCCCTCCATTTTATTTCGTTTTGCACGAAAATTATTGCCTGACAAGTCTAATAGGCAATACCCGCCCAAACACCTCAACTCTTCACATTACGTGCTTCAGAGCACACGTCTGTCAGACAGGCTTCCTATAAGTATGTATCGAATTTGCCCAAATAAAATGTTTCAAAAGGGTGGAGTGTCAGTCTGGCGAGATAACAGCTTTGTGAATCTCAATTCGAATACCATTTGCACAGAGTTCATATTGTGCAAAATTAAATTTTGCCTGAAAAAAAAAAAAAAAGAAAAAGGAAGGAGCAATAAACTGTGCATCGCCATACATAAATAACAAAGTCCTTATACTGGATCCACAAAAACAAAATAACAGTAATCCTCTTTTTTATTAACTCCCAGCCAAAAAATTAAGGGAAGGGAGGGGTATGAATTTGCATCCTTTGTCTGTCTGTGGCACTGTAGCTTCCAAACAAATACGCCGATTTCAAGGCATATTTATTTTTTTAATTATTCATATTAATTATTTCAACACTGATTTAATCGGAATGGTTCTTAGCCATGCTTGATGAAAATCTGTTGGACAGATTTTTTTAAAAGCTAATTTAAATATGTTTTTTCAGTTGATATTTTAAAATAACCAATCTTCCAACTACCAAATTATGTTAGATTATAAATCTTTTTTTTTTTTTTTTTTTTTAATTGGAGCATAAAAACTCGTTAAAAAAAAAAATCGCGATTATTAAATCGATTTTAACTTGACTATAAATAGCGATTATGAGTTCATAGTTCAAAAATCTCTAAATTTCATTAAAAATCAGAATTTTTATAGATAGCTTTTTAGATTAATTAATTCTTTCTTTCTCCCCCCCCCCCCCTCAGATCGCTTTGCATTGATATTTTAAAATTAAAATTTATAAGATGTCCATTTTCCAACTTCCAACTCCGGTTAGATGATAAATCATGCGTTTATTTATTTATTTATCATTATTATTATTTTGTTAAAGCATGCAAAAAAGCTTGATCTTTTGTAATCTAAGAAGTTTTAAAATTAGGTAAGTAATTTTATTAATTTTCTAATAAATTTAAATTAATATAACTATTCAAATACTTTAAAATAGTTGAAGTCACAGAGTTGAAATTCAAAACTTATCAGTTTTTATTTTTTAATTAATTGTATATAAATTGTCGTCTTTTAAAATAAATTGATCTCTAAACATAAGTATTGAAATTCTAATGTTTTTTAAAACAATTTAAAATTTGAAATACAATTTACAATTGACATTTTATAATTTTTAGATTTTATAAATTTCATCATTTTTGAAAATTCCTCCGTACTAAGGTTTCGTGTTCACTTATTTTTTTGAGGGACTGTACATATTTTAGAAATACAAAATATTATTTAAAAAAAAATAAAAACTCTTCTTAAAAAAAAAGTGAATGTTTAAATTATATGAATACGTTCAGCCAGATAACTTTTGAACAGTGAGATGAATACCTAATGAATTTTTTGGTGAAATTCAGCCCGATGCCATTCCATTTCATATCATCAAATGTTCAAGTAAGTTGTGTTTTAAGAGTTCTTATTTCGGCTTTTTTTTTTTTTTTTTTTTTTTTTTTTTTGGGGGGGGGGGGGGGCTTATTATTACTTATAAATATTTCTGGTTTCTTTTTCAGCTTCATTTGGACGCGGCTTGTACTATTACCAATAGCCCAGCATTTAGCTTAGCTTTAATACTATATCAAAAGCGAGGTTATTTTGTAAAGTTTTAATATATTTGAGGATTTACATTTAATTACGGTTTTATAAATATGAGTCTCGGGACAGTAATTTCCTTATTCTCTTCAGAGCCGTTGTAGAGGACTTCAGTGCTGTCTAAGCTATTTTAGAGTCAAGAATAGGAAGTTTTTTTCCCCATGAATTATTATGTACGTATTATGTTCTGATACACAGCTTAAAAGCGATTATTGGCATACGAAAGCGTGAACCCCGTATTTTGAACATGGATATCTTTTTTTATGTTATTTAATATGAATTAATCAGTTGGCAAAATTGTAACCAGTCTTAGATATCAGAATTCTTCGGGTTGAATCTTTCTGTCCAATAACAGCGAATAACCTTTTACTTTTAAGCATTTATTTATTTATTTATTTATTCTGAATGCAGCTTGAAAACAGACACTAACTTAAAGTAAAATAAAATAACAAAAAAACCTCTTTTAAAAAGTTTTTCCTCTTAAAAAAAAAAAAAAAAAAAAAAAAAAAAGAGGACATATTACAATGAAAATGTTTTTTGCGTATGCATTTATTCTGTAAATCCAACTTCATTGCAAAAATATTTCAGAACGCTTTGCAATTCGAACTCTCCTCAAGCTGAAACATTCTATTGTCAACGAAGTGAGCTTGGCCATAATTATCTAAAATTTATCTTTTAACCCATATATTCAAACAATAAATCCGTTCTGAATCATACAAAAGATAAAATTAAGTCGAGTATTCCTTTGCTTTAAAAAGAAATTCAATGCCCAAGTTTCCGAAATGGACAGAATTTCATCAAAAAATATATTTTCCAGTGCAAAACGAGTAGGACATTGTGGTTAAATATGACCAACTTCCTGTTATTCTAAAACAAATAAACGAAAGAAAAAAGAAATATTGTTGTCGTTCTTCTATCCTTTACTCTCAAATCTACTGTATGTCATTATATACTACACCCTTTCTTAAATTCTTTCTTTTTGTTTCTCTCCAATAACTGTTGTTCCCACGTCAAATAGGTGACGTCATGTTTGTGCTCGCAGGTGTATATGTGTTCTTTTTAATTTCTTGGTGACGAATTAAGGTCGTTAATTAAAGAAATATGCGAGTAAATAAAAACCAGTTAATTATCTGTCCGCCTTATCTCTCTGTGTTTGGTAGACTAGATAGATTTAATAATCTCTATTCATGATTAAGCGACGTCTGTAAGCAATGCTAGTTAAGATTAAAATCAAGAAACAACTTTTTAATATAACATCTTTTTTTTTTTTTTTTTTTTTTTTTCTGAACTGTAAGGGAAAAAGGTGAAGCGTTCAAATCTTCAAAATATGAAACGACTAATATTTACATAAAATAAAATATTGAGATTTTCTATGCTAAAGAATATTCTGATTTATGCGTTTTCCACACTTCTCCATGTGATATTTGTCATTTCATCCTGTGCAATATTAACATATACAAGATAACAAATTAATGGAATGTAGAAAACAGATGATAAAGAGTCACCACAATCTGAGAGAAACAAAATGAATTGATAAACAACCAAATTAAAAATAATCAGTAACATCTTTTAAAAAAAGATATGAAAAACAAACAAACAACCAGTAATAGTTTTAATAAATATATGAAAATAACCATTCTATTGTACTTTCTTACCGGAACATGATTCCCAGAAAAAACTGATACGTTAAAATAAATAACAGTGTCTATATATAACGTACATCAACAAGAAAGTTGCTTAGTAAATAGAGAGTGAAATTACATATATGTATAAAATTTAACAATGTTCGTCCAGATTATTCTTAAACAAAAACGAACAATAAAAACTATTTTAAATATTTAACCAGTGGAAAAACGCTCAAACTGAAGAGAATAATCATCAGGGTCACGGCATCTCTTCAGATTTATGTGTTTCATTAAGAAAAGCGATACAGTAGTTCAAAATAAGGGGGGACATATTATAAATTGCTAAATATTACAGACAATTCATACAATTCTAAGAAAAGAAATAGATATATTTTTTAAATTATTATTTCAAGTTTAGTGAATTTCGATCATAATTTTACTTGAAGAAAGAATAAAGCAAATAATAATAATAATAACTATTATTGTTATTTTAAAAATCTTTTTGCATAGTTATTTAACATATTTTTGTGTGTAAATTTAGATCGAAATCACAAACAGCATTAATCAAATGTCAAAACAGCGAAGAAGTTTAATACAGTTAAAATAACGTTCATTCTTAAAAAGAAAAGAAAATAATTTCTATATTAAAAAAAAAAAAAAAGAAGAAGAAGAAAAACGTAATCAAATTGTGTAAAACGCTTTAAAATAAAATTCACTCATTAAAAAAAAAAAAAAAATCTACTATTGTCAGTGAGACAAAATAGTAAAATAAAGCTCATTGTTAAAAGGAAATACTATTTTTTTCCCCACTCTGTTTTACATAATCAAAAATTACAATTAATATGCAGTTCAATATGTAGTACAATAATATGCAGTATAACATGTAAATTACAATTAAAATGCAGTTCATTTGTTTTTCTTTCTTTCTTTTCTTTTAACCAATTACTATTTTTTTCAACTAGTGCCATTTATAAAAGCGGGGAAAGTTATTTAATATAGTTATATGGAACATCAATCAAATATAAATAATACATATATAAAATTAACTGACAATAGTAGTAATAATTTTTTTTTAATGAATGGATTTTATTTTAAAGTGTTCTACATTTTATTCTAAAGTGTTCTAAAGTTTTCTTCTGTTTTTCTTCTGTTTTTTTTTTTTTTTTTTTTTTTTTCCTTCTTCTTCTTCTTCTTTTTTTTAAATATAAAAATGATTTTCTTTCCTTTTTAAGACCGAACATTATTTTAACTGTATTACACTTTTTCACTGTTTTGATATTTCTTTGGATAGGAAAAAAACTAAAACTTAAAACAGAGTTATAATTAAGTTCCTTGTTGCTTTATTGTTATTTCGAATCATTTGTAAAAGTTGTACGGAGAAAAAATTATAAATTATAGTGTAAATTATTATAAAATGACATTCATTGTTAAAAAAAAAGGATAACCATTATTTTCTATTAGTTTTTAAAAACTAGAAAAATTGATGTAAAATATGTCTAAAATGAAGTTTATTATTAAGAAGATTGCTGTAATATTTTATTACTGTCTTATAACTCTAGAGAATATATATATATATATATATATATATATATATATATATATATATATATATATATATATATATTTATATATATATATAGTAAAAAATGTAGTTAAAATAAAGTTTATTGAACATAAATAAATAGTATTAATAAGTATTATTTTCCACTAGTTTTGTAAAAATAAAATAAAAAATGATTTTTAAAATGTAAATTATTGTTGAAGTGAAGGGTTTTCTTTTACTTTTTTTTATGTATTTTTTTCTCCGATAACGTTTATAAAAACAAAACAAAATAAAATAAAATAAAATAAATATATATATATATATAAATAATTACAATATGTTTCTTAAAAAAGTAGAAGGAAAAAGGTAAAAATGGTGTAAATTACAATTAAAATGCAGTTCACTGTTTTTTTTTTTTTTTTTTTTTTTTAACCAATTATTATTACTTTGAACTAGTTTCATTTATAAAAGTGAGAAAAATTATTTAATAGAGTTAAATGGAACATCATTGTAAAATAACAGATACTTTTATACTTAATTAGTTTCATAAAAACAAAAACAAAAAAATTATAAATGTAGTGTAAATGTAATTAAAATAAAATTAGTTCTAAAAAATCTAATTATTTACTTCAATTGATTTTATAAAGAAAATAAAATAAAATAAAATAAAATTTACTTAATTTTTTTAATTATTATTGTTATTCTCAAGCAGCTGTAAAAAGTCCTTAAGAATTTTGAGGGGAAAAAAAAAAAAAAAAAAAAAAAAAAGACGGAAAATGTAATACAAATAAAGTTTATTGTTAAAAAATATACAGTTATTGTCAATTAGTTTTTTGTAAACGAAGAAGAAAAAATAATTAAAATGGAGTAAATTGTAAAATTAAAATTATTCATCACATTTAAATAATTAATTGTTAATTATAATTAATAATTATAAGATAAAAAAAATTTTTTATATACCATGTTTTTAAATAGCTTAAACTTCTCTTTAAAACGCATTAAAAAGCTCCAATAGGCAGGTAATGGATTTGGCGCCAAATTTGACAACTTTTTGCCCTTGGCGACTTTTTTGGCGACTTTTGGCGAGAAAATTCTTATTATCGATATTCCAAAGATGGACGTTCTAATGTGATTGGTTAAAGAGTTACCGGAAATTTGAATTTAAAAAAAAAGTTGGTTTTAAAAATAAAATATTAATCCTTTCCGAACAACATATATTTGCATCATGAACTACATTAGCACTTTATCATTGTGTAGAAAATCTTTAAAATGATAACGACGTCAATTTTTGCCAAATGCATAATTTAACTTTTAACAATTTTTTAACGCTCACGTTTAATTAAATGTATTTATTTTTAGGTCAAAAGAAAATGAACTCGTAAATGTTTTTGGCAACAATTAAATTATAATTAATATTTTAATGGTTATTTTTATTGCTATTAGGAGCTTATCATTTTCACATTTTAATTAATTAAAAGAAAACTATTCGAAAATTCGAAAATCTGACTTCGAAGTATTGTGTTGTCACCGGGTTCTGAGCTACTGTGAAAGTTTCAAATGCCTAGATAGTCGGGAAGTTAGTTAAAAATCGATTGCAAGATTTGTCCCTGACAAACACACAAGAATCGAAGTTAATAAAAACATGGTAAAATAAAGCACGTTCATTGTTTTTTTTAACAAAACAAAAAAAAAAAAACAAAAAAAAAAAAAAAAGATTCTTTTCATGAAATGACAAAATAATCTCCATATATTAAAAATTAAAAAAAAGTTTCTATAGCTGGCGTCAATTTTTACTTTCTTCTATATGTAATATAGAGAAAGTATTGGATTCGCGAAAATTTTCGACCCCCGTTTTTTGATGGATTTACATGTTTTGGGATGTCCAGAACACGAATTGATAGTTTTTAGAAAATGTCTGTCTGTCTGTCTGTATCATTTTTTTGTGGACGCTTTATCTCACGAACCAATAAATGAAATTTAACCAAACTTGGTATTTAGTTGCACCCTGACATGAACTGGTGCTGATTAGATTTGGGGATCAATAGCTCAACAGGTGGCGCTGTGATCGCATTTTATGCAAATTTTTAACATGGCAGCATAGCACAAAATTTCGTATAAATGGCCATAATGAGAGTTATTTTAAACTTGTGATTGTAAAATTAATATGAATTATTGATAATAGTAGTAGGTAACTAGGAAAAAAACCCGGGGAAGTAAATTTTCAAGATGGGTATCTTTCGAAAGGTGTCGTTGATAATAGCAATAGGTAACTGGGGAAAAAATTTTGTGCATGTGGGGGCATCGGTTCCCCCCCCCCCCCTGGGGGAAGTACCCCCCGAGGGAGCAAAGTTTCAAGATGGGTATCTTTCGAAAGGTCTCCTCAATACCTTTAAAACGAATGGTTGAACCATATGTCTGTGATAATTTAAAAAAAAGTTATCGATTTTTTTTTTACTTTTAACGAAAAAAAACTTAGAAAAAAAATCGTATTTTTTTTTTTTTTTCCCCTTTAAATATTGTTACTGATTGAATAAGTATAGGAAAATATAGAAGAAAGTCTTGTGGTGGCCACAAAATACTAGTTTTTGCCTGCGACAGCATCTTCTCGCGGAGGGCAAAATGCTCTGCATCATGGGAGGTATCAATGTGTTCCGAATACTTCAAGGAAGGCATTTCAGGTAGTTAGAAATATGTATCATTTTAATTAACGAAGTTATTAATAGAAAACCTCAGGTTTATAAAGGTACTCTATTTGCCATTAAAGAAGTAATTTCTCTTATTACATCATTTTCAACAATGACGTCATTCTCCACAGGGAAATAAAAATGTTATCACTGGTGTAAAAAAATAAAATAAATTCCGCAAACATCTTTTTTTTCTACTTTTAGAAAATTAATTTTATTACTGGCAATATTTATGTTTATTTTATTTATTTGTTCTTTTTTTTTTTTTTTTTTTTTTTTTTTTTGTGAATAACGAAATAATGTCGTGTCTGTATAACTGACCGCGTTTCTCATTAAAGTGTATTTATTATTTTTATTTGAAAACTTTTTAAAAATACTTTGGATAGATTTTGGTATACAAAAATATTTAAATTCAAACTCAATTATAAACGAAAAATCTTCTTATTTAGCATTGATAATTTTTTAACATTACAGAATTAGACATTTCCATGATACATTTCATACTTCTAATTATTGCAAGAAAAAATTCACCTAAAATTTTTATAGATTTTATTCTTCGTTGATGTAAGAAGTAGATAGGAGAGAAGGTATACTTTTCCTTTCGCCGGCGAAATTCTCGCCAAGCAAACTTTATTGGTGACAGCAATACATTTATGGATTAAAAGTAAATTTGTAACTTAGATTTTTTTTTCTTTTTCAAATTTAAAGTTTATTTATGTACGTTATTAAGGATTTGACAAAATAAATGTTATATTTTTTATGGGACAACACTTTTAAAAGCTAGCTTTAAGCAAAGCTTCAGAAAATTTAATTCTTAAAAATCTTATATATATTATAAATGTGAATGTCCGTGAATTTATTTGACTGAGTTTCACGCCAAAACTGCTCGACGGATTTCGATGAAATTTGTAAAGGAGATAGCTTATACCCTAACTTAGAAAGTTGGCTGCCTTTTATTCCGAAAAAAAACATTTTTTTGTTATATTTATGCATAAAATAGCAATTTTGTAAGCTAATAACAGCAAAAAATTAGCCATTTAAATTTTATCCTTAATTTAATTGTTGCCAAAAAAAAATACAAGTTTTTTTTTTTTTCCAACAGGAAAATAAATACATTTATCTAAACATGAACAATAATAAAAAAAAAATAATAATAATAATAATAAATAAATTGTGCCTCTCACAAAAATTGACGTCATTTTTAATTTAAATTTCTTTTACACATTGCTAAAGTGCTAATATAGTTTACGATGCTGATATATTTTGTACCAAAATCAGTTTTATTTATAGATCCTCCTGGGCGACTTTTTAAATTGTTGCGTTGAAGTACACCGAATAATTTTCGCCAAGAGGTTTAATTTAGCATCAGCGATTTTAATCTAGGTAGTTCAAGAAAAATATAAAAGAGGTTTAATTTAGAAACAGCGATTTTAATCTAGGTAGTTCAAGAAAAATATAAAAGAGGTTTAATTTAGCAACAGCGATTTTAATCTAGGTAGTTCAAGAAAAATGTAAAATGTAAACTGAAATAGTAGTCACATAAATGATCTATTTTTATCTGAGTAGATAATTTTATAGAAAAAAAAAAAAAAGTGCAGTTTCAAAAATAGAAAATTTATTTTTTTATAGAAAAAAAAAGTGCAGTTTTAAAAATAGAAAATTTATTTCATCAAGCACTATTTTAAACCTAAAAACCATTAATAAAATATACAGAATATGAAGGGTTCTTATATGTTAACGAAAAGGTGTCCGATAAAACGCTTTCTATTTTTTATGCAAGAAATTATACAAATAAATAAATAAATAAATAAAATAAATAAAAAAATCGCTAATATGGCGACAAAAATTCAAAAGCCGCCAAGGGAGAGATTCAATAAAGCTGTGTAGCACGATAATGTTTAGTTATTTATTTATTTTTTTATATACCAATCACTACGCTAATTTAACATACAAATAAATGAGCTGCTGTGTGTGACTGCACTTGCACGGTGTCGGGCAGAAATATTTGATTAATTCAAATTAATGTTTAAATAACTAAATAAAGATATGTTTAATAGAAAGCATAGTCTTGGAGACAAACTTGGCGAGTTGGCGACTCGAAAATATTTGTTTTAATAATAGTTTTGTTGTACAGATTCGAGAAGTTCGAAAAATGTTTCATATTGCCAAGGAGGTCCCATACTAAAGCTGTGACGAAAATAGTCGCCAATCGAAATATATTCAGTTACAAAGAAATCATTTAAATATAGTGTCCAGCGAAGCGGGCAAAGCCTGTTAGTATAAAATAAAATAAGTAAACGTAAAATAAGTTTCAGGACAATTGAATTTGGCGATTTATTTTTGGCCATTATGGCTAAATCATAATTCTAAAAATCATAAATCATAAATGATAAAATCATAAGCTAAATTATAAATCATAAAATCATAAATCCAAAATAAACAGCATGCAGGCTGCCATATTATATCGCAAACAGTCCAGAACGACTTCATTATCATTCAAATCGGCGCCAAATAAAAATCGCCAAATTCAGCTGTGAGGAGATACTATAGTTGTACCTAAGTTTCTTTAATTTTTTTCTTATTATTATTCGAAGCGTTTTGAAACAATTACTCTGTCTTAGGTACCTAACGTTTGGTGTCGTTTATATCATACTTGGCAACTTTATCATTTCACCGGCAAAATGGAAAAGTACAGTACCGAAGAGAATTAATAATTTAAGCTGCAGGAGGTTTTTCCAAATTTAAACGATAATAATAATAATAATCTTTTTCTCTTTTCGATATTTTCGAATGTCTAAAATTATTATCTATCAGTTCAATAAATATATACAGAGAGTATATACTGCCATAAATTAACTAAAGAAATTCAATGATAAAAAGTATGGGCATTGGAAAAAATAGGTTCTAATTTTTTAAAAAGGCTATTCTAATTTAATTTAAAGGTTCTTTTTTTTTTTTTTTTTTATTTTTTTTTTATTTATTTATTTTTTTTATAAGCAATTCTATCAAAAAATCCATCGCCAAATACTGACAAAAACTTAAATGTCCCCAAGAAGTTCACATACTGTATCTGTAACATAAAATGGTCTAGATGTCACGAATGGACTCTTCCCAGCGTCGTCTGCTCAGTCATGTGATAGGGGAAAACAAGTAATCGAATTCAATTAAATATTGTTCTTAAAAACAAAAGTGTTAATATTTACTATAAAATAAAATAAAAATAATATTGTGCATTAGTAAACAGTAGAATAATTGTATTTGTAAATTTAATAATTTTTAAAAAACACTTTATATGTTTATTTATTTTCACCTGTAAGAATCGATTTTTGTATGTTGTAGTGTAACTGTTACATTAACTGATAAATAATAGCTTGTTATTGTGAAATGTTTATGGATTATAATTTGAAATTTTAAAATGTTTTCAATTAAATTTAATTGCATAAAGGTGTTACAACAAATTAATTAACTTAGTTACTGGTCTAAATGGCTTTACACCGTACGATGTTGCACTGTCAATAATTTAAGTACCAAAAATCAGAGTATTTAACATGTTCTCCCTGAACATCAATAACAAAAAAAAACTAAATGATGATTGCAAATGTATACAGCAAACAAAAGATGATGAATAATGATATAAAATGGATTAAAAAATGATGATGTATAAAAATATATCACAGATTAAATACGAGTGATCAAAAATTTTCTGAAGTCATTTTCAGCTTTCATGGTGTGAGACGTGAAGACATCACAAAATTTTTTGATTCTGACAAATTTACTGACAAAAGTCTGATTTTATTAATATAGATTGTTTTTCCAAATTGGTGACCACGTAAAATTGCACACTTATGTTTATGACACTAGAAAAAGAAAGAAAACAAATAAAAAAGGCAGAGGTTATAGAGGCATAAAAAGCCTAAGGTCATTTTTATAAAAGGGAAAAGTTAACTTCCTTTCGGTAAGTACAAATCAGACACCTCTATACGCTGAGCATATATATCAGGAACCACAGGTGTCTTAATCCGCTAAAATTTTGCTACATTCAGAATGAAGCTGGGTATCAGTTTTTCCGCTTGCCTTTCTTTTTGGGTTATTTTTCTAATGGGAAAAGTGCCCCTCCCACATATTGTCTATCGAAAGAAATGAGAAAAGCTTTTTGTTCTTGACAATTTCTTCCGTGCCTATCAAGCTCAGTTTTCACTGGTGAGGTGGCAATTTCACACCTGTTCAAAATTATGATTGTCAGATGCTAAATTACAGAGAAAAAAAAAAGAAGAAATACATTGGTGTATTTTGCTCTGTTTTCCATCACATATTTGTTCTTATAAACTTTTGCTATAGATCCTACTATATTCTTGATTAGAGCAAAGAACTCCTTTGTAAGCCAGTCCTTGTTAGAAACTGTCCATCCCTATAGGCTACCTTCGCTCCTCTTCGATACATTTACTTTATCCTAATTTGCTATGCAATTTTACTAGTGTAAGTTTCTTATTCTGTTTTCCATGCAGTAATCTCTACAATGCAATTTTTTTCGAAATATTGCCCTATTCTCCCTCTAGTAAAAAACTTTGATTTCGAATAACCTACGAAATTTTCAAAGTATGACGTTGTTAAGAATGTTCAGCTCAGCATCATAAATGATATTTTAAAACTAGTCCGATTCTTTATGATGGAAATAATCTTCATAATGCACGTTTATGCGAAATTTTGTCTACTCTGCCACGTTAAGAAAAACTTAAATTTCGAATAACTTAGGGATTTTTCGAATTAAAATGTTACAATTTAATACAGTACTGGCCAGCTTCATAAATAAAATTTTAAAACTGGCTAGACTTCTTTACGACGATTCATTTTTAAAATAATATTATCATATTTACTTCACTTTTGAAAAAATTAAGATTTCTAATGTATCACATCTAACTATTTAGGAAATACATTAGATAGTCCCATTATTTATTAATTGAAAAGTAAAGAGCAGAACGCCCATTTACGTAAATACGCAGATCTAAAATAAGAATAAATATAAATACTACATTTGGTGATCTGGGATACTTTTCTCGATTGATGTATTTCCAAAAAATTTTCTTAAATTATCTGTATTGAAAGGTTAGATCCTTTTGTAGAATTGCTATATATTAAAAATATTAGAAATGCAACTCCGTACTGTTCGAAAATATTTCATAATCTGGGCGTGAAGTATGATTTGTCTTGCTTGTTAAATCTGCTCTAGCTGCCTCAAACAATTTGAGTTCAGCACAAAGAAACAGCATCATCTTCTAGTCAACGACCTTCTGCTTGTCATTTTCTCTCGCAAATGGATCATACTCATTAATAGTTCGGCTTCATTAAGGGAAACATTACGGGACACAAGAGTTTGTGTGCTTGTTTTGTGACTCGTATGTACACTAAAAATAAGAACTGGTTGAGGATATCGAAGGGCACAGTTCTAAAAGGCAAAATCTCGGAAATTTTAAAATCTTTCTTTTTTTTCTTTTCTTATTTTATGTTTAATGCTAAAACTTCATGAATTAACAGGAATTAAAAATTTAGCTAAAATTCTATCACTGATGTGTTGGCTTAAGAGGGGACAATACCTAATCTTGCGGACAGCCGTGGCCAATGTTATTCTACGGGAAAATTTGTTGCGACAATTACACATTACTTAATGTATATTTTTTAATTCTGTTTTCGCAGTCAGAAAATTCATAACCGTTAAATGAGTACTCATTTTTGAAAAATTCATTTTTTTTTAATTTTTACATTTTAATTTTGAGTTCAAAAATGGTATTTTTCACAAAATGCATTTTTCTCATTTTCTAGTCGCAAAATGAAATACTAAAATTTTAAAAAATCAATTTTTGGAAAACAAGTACTAATTTAACGCTTATGAATTTTCTAAATGTGAAAACAGAATTGAAAAATATACATTAGGTAATGAGTAAATATGTAATCAAATTTTCCCATAGAGTAACATGGGCCAAGGCTGCCGGCGAGATTAGGTATTGTCCGCTCTTAAACGTTAAGGGCACTTGTCTGTGCTAGATCTGAATGGGATGCCCTCCATGAGAGTTTTTCTAAAGGTTCTTAATCCATATTCCCACTAATGTGAGAGAAAAGCACGGAAAACTCTGAACGTCAAAGTCAACGAGCACGATTTGAGCTCGACCGCCCTTCTACGGTGAGGTTTGCGTTGATGCAAACTCCATCTTAACTAATTAATTAGATAACTAAATGGATAAGTAAAGAGCACGAGACTTGAATATAACTATAAATAAGACTTTTATTTGAACAGATTAATGGGAGGGCGGTCTGGCACTCGAGATATCTCAGTCAGCGTATTTAATTACTTTATCAAAATATATGTATCAGAAATTAAATTAGATAATTTTAAATATCTCACCCCAGCAAACAGTCGAAGGTGTAGAGACGGATGCACTCTTTTATTCCGCTACTGTGACTTCACTGTGGATCTGCGGATTCCCGACAGATCCAACGTTACCTTCACGAATGCTAGAAGAAACACACACCAACACTTATCAAACTACTTAATCTTAACACAGCTAAATCTCCACTACTAGACTCCTCAATACTCGCCAAAATAAGAATCTTCACAATCTACACCACAATCTCCATCTTATACTACTTCCTACCAACTTCCTTTCTCTTCATTTCAATCAATACTTTTAAAATCGCTTCCAATTCCTCTACCTCTCACAACTTAATTCGTTCGTTGCAGCACCATGTCGACACAAAACTAATTCGACCAAAACTTTCGCCGAGTCACTGGCGTCGAAGCGATTTAACCGTCCCAACTTCATACTTTGCTGGATCCAGCTTAATTTCACACAAACAGTGGTGACGTTCTATAGTCTCAACCTCACACTACATCAACTGTAATAAACATGACATGCAAGGGCTGTAAGTTGCGATATTTGTATCTTATATGATTAACGATGGATGACCCCTTATTTATTATGTGTGAAATGTCACTGAGGCCTATCTGCTGTGATTCAAAAGATTTGCTATTTGTCTATATGTCTGTATAGTAATTGCAAAAATCATCCCCTTGACTTGAAGTTTGATGCAAATATTTATGAGTTATATGTAATTAACTGAATAGTTTTTGATGTAATATTGTTTTTGTGCCTCATGTACAAAGGCACATAAAATAATTTCACTACATTACGGTCTGTGAAGAGCATTTCTTTTTCAGTGCAGGTTAACATATTTACACTGTTTTCACGTAATGAAATTAACATATCTGTACTGATAAGTATAAAGGATTTAAGTCCAAAAATGTCGATTTTGAGTTGAGTACATAGTCAGACTCAGAAAAAAATTCTCTATCGATTGGTATAAAGGATTTAAATCCATGTCATTTAGCCTTTGACAAAATTCATTGGTAAAAAAAGACTCAAGTCAGAAATTTAGCATTAATCTTTGGTATAAAATATTTAATTCCATTTTTTCCCTTTATTAAATGAAGATTGACAATCACTGAATGGTATAAAGCGTATAAACTAACATAATCCCTTTTTCCTAATCGATTCTGCTGATTAGTTTTTAGTTAGTTTAACTTTATTTTTCGTCTCCTGAAAAATCAAGAATATGGACTTAAATCCTTTATAGTTATCAGTACAGATATATACTAGCAAACCCGAGCGAAATTTTTCGAACTTTATTTCTTTTCTTATTTACTTTTAATGTTTGAAACTTCTAAATCTTATACCAATTTCCCCACCCAATCTTATTTTTAATTCATCATAAAACAAATTATTATTAGAACTAAGTTAATATTGTGCGATGAAACGCTAATGATAGTTAAACCTTTAAATTTTTGTCGTCATGTTGGTGTTGGAATTTTATTAATTAATTTATTTAATCTGGCATAAATTTTTTGTTTAAAAAACTTTTCACCTATTTTTATTATACTTTTTATCATTGCATTTTTTAATCAAATCATGATAATAGCTCATATTCTGTTTATATTTTTAAAATAACGCTCTCAAAAATTGTAAAAACACAACTTAAAAAAAAAAAGAAAAAAAAAATCCATAAAATGCTAAAATGAGTCCTCGTACTTAAATGTTACCCAAAATATAATATAAATATTATTCTTTATCCTCACGTATTTTCCTTTTTGCTTATTTTACGGTAGTATCTTTTCGAAAAATTAATTGTAACTGGTCCACGTTAGAGAAATATTTATACAGGGGGATGGTAAACATTATAAAGCTCTTTTATAAATTATTGCCATAAAATTAAGAAATATGTATATTGTATTCATGTGCATTTAAATATAACAATATTAAGTAAATTAATATTTCTTCAAAATTGTTTAAATTAAAAAAGTAAAACTCAAAAATTTATTTTTCTTCTTCTTATTATTATTATTAGTATTTCAGTGCTTAGCATCGCTAATTTTTAATTTTTTCATTTAATTTTATATTATCATTGTTCGGATACATATTCCGAACATATTTGTGAATTACTTTGTGGATTCATTGACAAGTTAATTTATAAGAAATATTTTTATATTTGAGAGTTGCAGCTTAATGAGAATTTCAGTTTTTTTGAAACTTTAAATTGTGTTTCTCATTCTAATTTAAAACGGAAAGTAAAATCGATACATTAAATATATTTCAATATCTCAAACGTGTCTTCACTATAATTTTCATAATATTTAGTCTAGAATCAACAAGGAATTAAAAAAAATTTGTAATTCAAACTTAAACTTTTGATTTTTTTTTTTTTTTTTTTTAAATTTAAATAGTTTAATATTGATATATAACTTAATATAACTTAATCTATATAATATTTCTCTAAAGTGGACCAGTTTCAATTATTTTTTGTCGAAACAATACGATACGCGAAGATAATAATAAAAAAAAAATAATATTTATACATGGACAATATTTAAGCACGCGGACTTAGCTCAATGGACTAATAAGAAAAAAAAAATGACGACATTTGTCTGATGAGATTATTTTACGAAAAATATGTATTTTTAACAGTTGTTTCCTCAAAATCTTTGCAAGCGTCATTTTAAACCTAGCAATTTTTTTAAAGATATGTACAGAATATGAACTTTCGTGTCATAAATTGACTAAAAAACACAATCATAAAAAATATAATCAAAATAGAAATTATTTTATTTATTTATTTATTTATTTATTTATTAAATAATAATAATAATAATAATAACAAAATTAATAAAAAGTCACCACCAACCTGACGACAAAAATTTAAATGTCGTCGTGGGAGTCCTATCTTAAAATTGTACTGCCTGTGGAAGCATGAAAATTGGGTCGTGAACCAGGCATTTTATTTGGAAATCTTTCTTTGAATGATTTTGGTTTCGCTATTGTACAATAGTAATTTGGTTTTGTTAATAATCTGGCTTCTGGTAAATTAAAATTTTAATTAGGTGGTGAAATTTGTAAAACATTTATGAGTTTCAAATTTTTAAAGTAAATAAGAAAAGAAATAAAATGCGAATATTTCGCACGAGTTTGCTAGTATTGATATATTTTAATACACGTGTATGAAATTTTGTCTAATTTTAAGACGGTAATTTACAACAAAGTTTTATAATCTCTACCGTCTCCTTAAAAGTATTAATTGCATAGTTTTTCTAAAAAATGTTGTGGACAAAATTATTAATTTGCCCAGATATGTATATACACTAATTATATTTTAGGGGAAAATCGTGTCATGCATAATTATCCCTTTAGATCGGTGGCGTTTTAGAGATTGTTTAAGTTTAGAAACCGTAATTCAATCAGGAACAAAGACTATAAATGTTTTAAATTGTTCACTGCACTGTCTATACAGCTCTGTAATTATCATCAGTATTAATTTGGAATTTAAAGGCTTTTTAGAAATTATTTTATGAGGATACACCCAGAGAAAATATATTAAAGCTACAAAATGTGCTTTATCGACGTTATTTTGTTGTTTTAAACCAAATTTTCGTTAGAAGTAAAAAAAAAAAAATATTAAAAAAAAAAAAATCTGGAGTGACTCCACTCGACTTTTCGAACATTGAGTAATCAACGGTTTTGTAGATAAAGTAAAGTAAGAGGAGTTGTTAAATAAACAAAAGAGAAAATTATAATAGGGTGTTTGAGTATTTTTCTCCATATAGTGCGATGTTTAAATTAACGCTATTGTACTTTGAACCCATTTTGTCATAACGCAATTTTACTTTGAGCCCATCGATCATAAAGATAAAGAATTTTTCGTTGTGTCCCTATAAAAACCTAAAAATGCTAGATTCTCCAAAATGTATATAGTTAGTGCAACAGTGACTTATAATATTTATATAAATTTTCAGCTCCATCGGATAAGGCATTTAGACTCTATCGCACTTTAAAATTTGAGCCCATATGCCACAATCATAAAGGAATTTGCATTGTGTTTCTGTAAAAAGAACCACAAGAGCTATATTCGCTAAAATTCATAAAGTTAGTGTGACGGTGACCTATAACATGTATATAAATTTTCAGTTCATTTGAATACGACGTTCAGCCGCTATCGCACTTTAAATAATTTGAGCCTATAGGCCATAATGATAAAGAATTATTATTATTATTATTATTATTATTATTATTATTATTATTTTTTTTTTTTTTGTGTCCCTATAAAACTCTGTAAGTGATAGAGTCACCAAAACCTATACAGTTTGTGTTATAGTGACCTATAACATGTATATAAATTTTCAGCTCATTTTGATAAGGCATTTAGATGCTATCGCACTTAATAATTTCATCTTATAGGCCATAATGATACACAAATTTTTCGTTGTATTCCTATTTAAAAACTGTGCTAGATTCACCAAAACCTACAGTTCGTGCAACTGTGACCTATTGTATGTGTACAATTTTTTGCTCAATTGAATACGACGTTTAGACGCTATTGTACTTTTAAAACTTTGGTCTCATAGGGCATAATGATAAAGAATTTTTCTTTGTGTCCCTGTAAAAAAACTTTAAGTGCTAGATTCACTAAAGTATATAGAGTTCGTTCAAATATGACCTATAATATGTTTATAAATTTTTTACTTAATTTAATAAGGCGTTTAGACGTTATCGTGTTCACTCACATACATACATACATCATTATAAAAATAGTGAAAACGAACTCAGGGGACCTCAAAACGTATAGAAACATCCAAATCTCAAAGTAGGATTTTTGACATAATTACAATATTTTCCTTTTACATATGTATGTTCGGAAAGTAAAATCGGTTTTGATACGACAACACAAAGAATATTGTTAACAAACCTACAAAATTTCCACAAGTTTTCTTTATGTTTCCTTATATTAACAAAATATCTTGTTTAACTATAGTATAATTTTCGAACATTTGTAATTAAAAGGCAGTTTTTTGTACGAAAAACAAAATTTTTTTGTTGTAATTAAAAATAATCTGGTGTGTCACCACTCGACTTTCTCTTACCCTGCATTTAAATACTATAAAAAGAGGTCACAGATTTCGTAAGATCAATGATGTAAGGTAGTAAATTTCAATCTACTTTAAAAATAACCTAAAATAAGTTTAGGAATAGTTTTATTTGACATATAATTCAACAAGAGTGCCTAGATTTATTAAAAAAAAAAAAAGAAGTCAAGGCTCTTATTAATTTACTTTAAAACTTGAAATCTTGATCAAAATTTTCAAGTGGAAACCTAATACGAACTTCAAAATACCAAATTTGAATGTCCTGCAGTTATTTGTTTTTAAGTTATACTGGTAACAGATATACATACAGAATACAGATCAACCGCTGAAAACTGGGCTTTCACATTCAGGAAACCACAAAACGTGGCACTATAGGGAAAAAAAAAGAGTAAAAAATATAATATTAAAAAATATTTAGCTTATAGTATGGATATGAAAAATTTAGTTTTCCCCCTGTCCAGTGTTCGTCGACAAAGTAAAATATGACAAAGCACTTCCATCAGTTACATTCATTAGAAAAGAACGTTTAGCTTAATTTTGAGTAGCCCTGTATATGGTATATGAATTTATCACATTGTGTACTTAAATTTAGTTTTATTTTTATATGAAAATTTTTATATGAAATCCATATCACAATCTACACAAAACATGTTTTTATTCATGTAAAAAAATGTGTTAAATTCATTTTGTTTAGTGCAGCCTATAGATGTTATACTGTACATACCAGAAATTTGCTCCACCGACGAAATGTATTTGATTCTCTTGGATAACCCTGTACTTAAAACGTTTGCTTGATCTCAACGAAAAGTTTAGTGTAGCTTCCCTTATATGACACAGAATTAGAATACCGAATTTCGACTTCCTGCTACTATTCATTCTTGAAATAGGGTAAGTGCACCAGTGATTGACCTTTTAGAACAATCTCTGATGTTTTTAATGTTATAGTCATCAGAAAATATTTTTAGAAATCTTAAGAGTACATATGGTATGAAAGACATTCAGAACCACATATATGTTAAAATATATACATTTGATAACATTTTTTTTTTAATGATTTTTTACTTGACACCCACTCAATGTTCCAGTAATTGACACTGCAAGTTTTTCCTTTATTTGGTAACTGGTACCCTATGTTCCAGTGTTTGACGCTGCTAGTTATTCATTTTACCAGTTATTAGCACCCTATGCTCCAGTGTTTGACATAAAATGTTAAAATTCTTATATGTAAAATATATGATTTTATTATTTTTCTCATTTATTAATTATTTCAGAATAGATGTCAATTACTGGAGCATGTCAATCACTGGAGCACCTACCCTACACTGTAAAAAAACTAGTATGTTGTGGCCACCACAAGACTTTCTTCTATATTTTCCTATACAAATTCACGCAGCAAAAATATTAAAAAAAAAAAAAAAAAAAAAAATACGATTTTTTTCTAAGTTTTTTTTTCGTTAAAAGTAAAAAAAATCGATAACTTTGTTTTAAATTACCACATATTTATAGTTCAACCATTCGTTTTAAAGGTTTCGAGACCTTTCGAAAGATACCGATCTTGAAAATTTACACACACACCCCCCCCCCCCCCCCCCACTGCCATGTTAAAAGTTTAGAAAAAATACGATCACAGCGCCACCTGTTGAGCGATTGATCCCCAAATCTAATCAGCCTCAGTTTATGTCAGGGCCAACTCAATACCAAGTCTGGTTAAATTTCGTTAAAAAAAAAAAAAAAAAATACGATGTTTTTCTAAGTTTTCTTTTTGTTAAAAGTAAAAAAAATCGATAACTTTGTTTTAAATTATCACAGATTTATAGTTCAACCATTCGTTTTAAAGGTATTGACGAGACCTTTCGAAAGATACCCATCTTGAAAATTTACTCCCCTCGAGGGGAGACTTCCCCCCCAGGGGGGGTGGCGAGGTTCCTACGCATACAAAATTTTTTTCCCAGTTGACTATCTCTATTATAAATAATTCTTGTAAATTTCATAATGATTACTAAAAAATAATTCTCTTTATGCACATTTATACAAAATTTTGGCCTATATCACCATGTTAAAAATTTAGAAAAAGCGGGATGGCAACGCAACCTGTGAGACAATTTTTACCAAAAGTTGATAGGCACTAATTTATGTCAAGGTGCAACTACATACCAATTTGTATGAAATTCTGTGCAGTAGTTCTTGAGATACAGTTGCCACAAAATTTTGTCACACACACACACACACACACAGACAGACAGACAGACAGACAGACATTTTCTAAAAATGGTCAAATCGTGTTCTACAGCTCTCAAAACGTGTAAATTCATCAAAAACCCGAGGTCGAAAATTTTTACGAATCCAATACTTTCTCTATATTACATATAGAAGAAAGTAATAACTATTACCAGCTGCAAAAAACTCTCTGTGATTGGAGAAAATAATTATTTTCTCAGCTTCTTCAGCATCTTCTTATCACCTGGTAATAGTTATTTTTTTACAGTGTATGCTGGTAACAGATACACACACACAGAGCAACCTCTAAAAACATGATTTTGGGATTCAAGGAACCCTAAAACGTGTAAATATATTTTTAAGAAACTCAGTTTGACCCCAAAACAATACTTCCTCTACCATGGTAAGTATATGGGTAAAAAAAGTTTAAAAAAACAACAACAACAACAAAAAAAAAAAAAAACAGAATTATTTTGTTAATCCAACCAAAATTTCTATTGGAACGCATTTAAACAGAAATTTTTGTTGTGCGCACCAAATTTTTGTTAATTAAAAAAAAAAAAAAAATCCTGGGCGTATTTTTATATCTTGGATCAAATTTCCCAACTTGGCATCATTTTTGATTTTCCTTTTTTTTTTTTTTTTAAATTAATTTTCACTAAAATTTCTCACAAGAAATGTGAAGTTTAGCTCCTAATTTCTAATTTAAATTTACTACTTTTATGTTGCCTTTTAAAAGTATACATTAGTTCTCTCATAGAAGACTCAAAATTTATTAATCAAATAACGGTATGATACAAAATTTATTTTCCAAGCGTGAATGTAAGCTCTAAATATGCGCATTCAGAAATATGAAATCTTATCACACACTTTTTTCTCTATACGCACATTTCTAAAAAACATTTGCTATACTTTCACAGATGAAAAGGAATGAGCCAGTACTTTGAGAGTATTTACATTCAGGGCTTAATCTATACATTGATCTCAGGGCTTATCTATACATTGATACGCAAACCTAAATTTTGTCGTACGTTTTTCTTTTAGAGTATTTGTAATACGTAGAGTGGCTTAAAATTTGTATCGTTCGAAAGGTATGGTTAATGTGGGTTGCAGAAAGAAAAAATATATTCTCGTTATGTCAAGAAGGCATACAAAAACATCTTTATTTTTTACACTTTTTCATTTTATACACGTAACCTTTTGTATTTAAAATTCCTGTAGAAGTAAGTTGTTAAAACTTCTCTATTTTGTTTATTGTCTGGATTTCTTTTTTAAAACCTTAAACAAATTTATTATTGACATTTTTTTTTTAAATAAACTGCGCGTTTTGCTATTGAAATGCCCAGAATAAGATTTTTAATCAGCTGGATTGTGCGGAAAATAGATGCAGAAATTAATAGGGATATGCATCGCCATCTAAATAAAGATGCGAATCGAATTTAAAATCTTTTTAGAAATAATTTTGATTTATGAGGATACACCCAAAGAAAATATTGGATTAAAACTGCAAAATGTGTTTTGTAATTATGTTGCAATTTGTAATTTTGTAATTTGTTTAGAATATTTAATATTTAAAACTTGAAATTATGATTGCAAATTCATTATCAGTAAAATATAAAAAGATTTCTTCTTTTATTTTTTTCATCATTTTATGGTTAACCGATCAGTCTTCCCCCACCTTATTTTCAAATTTGCGATATTCATCAAATCAAAAACAATAAAAGAAATTCGTAATAGAATGACCAATAATTAAAAAAAAAAAAAAAAAAAAGGGGGGGGGTGACTAATGTGCGAGTTGTACCTGACGGGACTAAAGCGAAAGTTGTACCTCAAGGGACTAATGTGAAAGTTGTACCTCACGGGACTAATGTGCAAGTTGCAGCGAACGAACAAACTATTTCTTTCAACGAAAATGCCTACTAACCCTGGACGATAGGTCTAATATAGCGTATCATATTGTACACCGTATTTATCGTAATATAACTCAATACTTATTTCGCTTCCTTCTTCGACTCGTTTTAATAGGCATTTTTTATATGCATGAGCAGCCCCCAAAAAACAAAAACATTAAATCATTAAATTCATTTTTTTACTTATTTTTATTTCATATTATTTCACGCGCACTTTTTATTTCCTAATTCAAAATTATTAAAAAAAACTTTTCCGATATCGCTTGTAACGATACTGATTATTATTAATTTTCTTTTCTTTTTCTTTCAATAATAATAATAATAATAATAATAAAAGATTTTGATGAAATTCTGGCAAAAGCAGAATTTAGTTTAGGACGGAGGACTATTAGTTTTTTTTTTTTTTTTTTTTTTTTTTTCTTTTTTCAAATTATAACATCGCTTTCAAATTATTCAATTATATTTTCGATAAATTTTAGATTTCGACAAATGTCCAACAATCGAAATCGACAACGCAAAAATCCCAGAATGAGACTAATAGGCCCTCAGTCCTGAAAAAAAAAAAAAAAAAAAAAAAAAAAAAAAAAAAAAAGATCATTTAAAATTTAACTACAGTTTTTATCAAAATAATGGAATTAGTAATGAAATTGAAATGCAATTTACATTTACTTATTTTTAAAAATTAACTTCGGCGCAAATTCTCCAAAATCGTCGCAAATTTATTTCTCGAAAGGGATAATATCTAAATACTAGGGATGCACCGAATATTTGGTATTCAGTTAGCCTAATCTATAACAATTCTGTTATAAAATTCAGTTGTATATCCAATTTAAAATATTAAATTGCTTGAAAAAATTCTTACCTAACGGCTAATTTTTATTATCATTAAATTTAGATTATCCAGAATAATTAAGAAATGTATCTAAATAAGGACAACTGTTTTATATAGATTCTAAAGTAGTATTAAAGAAAATTAATTATTAGTTGCATTATTCATAACAATTCATGACATCTGTAACATAAATAATTTTCTTGACCGGATAAATTGTAGATAATTAAAAATATATATATATTAATACAGTAATTGCGAAGTAGTCCAACAATAACACAGGAACTCTTCAAAAAATAAGCATTATTCAAGCTGCAGTTTACTTTAATTTTATTTAAATGTTTTAAAATATTAAACATCAGTAATGACCATATAGGACAGTACAAAACTAAGTAATTTCATAGTTATTACGTAATGGAGGGGAAGCTTAGAGCCCCCCTCCCCCCCCCCCCAAAAAAAAAAAAAAAAAAAAAAAAAAAACTTCTTCACGGGTTACATGACGGTTGTGAAGTGATGCATCGATTCTCTGTTGATTTCGCCAAAGCTCCAATCGACGCCAAATTCAAAAGAAATAGAGAAAAAATGGTTGTAATTATGCTACGTATAAACACATACAATTTTTGAAAAGGTTACCAGATAATTATAATTTAAACGGTCCCCAATAAAAGCCAACCCTCGCCATGGGAAGACGGAAGTTTTTAAGCAAAATTAATGTACTATATTGTGAGACAAGGAAAGCACACATGGTGACTAACTGCATTTGCAAGATGGGGAAAAAAAAAAAAAAAAAAACGAATTAGAGAAAGTTATAACATGCTATTGTAGATCTGCATTACGTTAAAGGAAGAATAATACATGATCAAAGATTTCGATAGAGTTACAATTAGCAAAAGACACATATGTGGGAAGAGGGAGGATATAAACATTTAAAGAACACACTGTATGTGAATTTAAGTTATAATTTAGAGGTCATAAAAATGTGCTCGTAACGTTAAAATGTTTTTTTTATACAATAACATATTTTTCTTTCAGATTATGTGATAACTGACATCAGAACATCTACCAAGAGTTGTTTTATAATAACAATAATTTAATAAAGATAAATTGCGATGAATATATGAAAATCCTTCTATGATATGCATTTCAAAGCAAACAAGGGAAAAAAAATGCACGAGTGCAATTTTTAATATTCTATAAATTGATCTGATCTCTATTTTAGTAAATAAAACTTCCTATCATTCTAGTCAGAGAATTGGTTTAATAAAAACTTTCTGACATGAAAGTTATTCTTTACGTGCATGTCTTTGAAGTAGTGTTAACAAGGAGTGTGTGTAATCCACATGATGTTGCCACCAAGAGATCAAACATAGATCACATGATGTTGACATCTAAAAAATGTTAACTGTTCATTGAAAACCTAACAGTTCAAAATTTTCTCTGCGGTGAACTCAGTATCACACCACTACTTATATATGGTAATATTGTCAAATAATTTTCTGTATTTATACACGACACTGTTTCTGAACAGCAATTTTTGCTTTATTCTATGTATTCAAAAGACGAAACCATTGGATTCCTAAAAGTTTTAGACTTCTGATTTTCGACGGATTTACACGTTTTAAGAGGTCTAGAACACGAGTTGACTATTTTTTGAAAATATTTGTTTGTCTGCGTGTGCGTGACAATTTTTTTGTTGAAGCTTTTGGTCAAGAATAATGCGAAGAATTTTATATAAATTTATATGTGTTTGTACCTTGACATAAATTAGGTGTATTAACTTTTGGTGAAAATCGCCCACTAGGTAGCATTGCAAACCCAGTCTTTTATAATTTTTAATATGGCAGCATTGGACAAAATTTTGTACACATTGAGAATTTTAACGAATCATTCTGAAATTAAAAAGAATTATTCATAATAGGATTATGAATAATGGAAAAAAAAAGCTAAAAAAAAAAAAAAAAAAAACCATAGAAATAGCATGGGACGAAAACCAAAGAAACTCACAATGTCAAGTGCGTTTAAAAAAAAAAAAAAAAAAAAAAGACTCACACCGGAAGTAATAAAAGGACAAAATTGACTAGTAAAATATGTCGTCCAGGGTTTATACGACTCGCCTAGTATAAGGGTAACAACAACCTAGTATAAGGGTAACAAGGGTATTTAACACGGGAAAAAAAATATATATGTAGGAGTATTGCTTTCCCATCCCCTTAACACACTTGGAGAGGAAGTACCTCCGCAAGTGTAAATTTTCAACATGCTTAGCACCTGAAGAAGAAACGCCACATCCTTCCGAAACCAGTTGCGCTTTCATTAATTTTATGGTGTGTGAAGAAGTTTTTAAATTTAAATACTGTTTGTACACCCGTTCTTTAATTTAGTAAGGAAATTAGAATGTATAAGGATGACTTAGAAGTATTCTTACAGGAGCCACAGTTTACTTTTTAGATGTCAGTAGCAGAATTTTTCTTTTTTTTTTTTTTTTTTTTTTTTTTTTTTCAATATATGTGGACAATGGTTAGTTCTTGTCACGGGGAAGAACAAAATCACTCGCTCGTGCAAAAGATGAATTTTAAGAGAGGTACAGAATTGTGCACAGACCTTTTAATGAAGTAAATCTATTAAATTATATTAAAAAAAAAAAAAAAAAAAAAAAAAAAACCTGATCCTTATGAAATGGGGGTCTTTAAATAGAGGTGGACTTTTAGAGAGGTTTTACTGTATTTACTTTCATCGTTATCCGATGCTAAATCGTTGAAATCAGCATGAAAATGAAACAGATGGCTAACCAATTCGAACGTGCGTCTGTATCGGTAAGGTATTCATAATGTAATTCCGATTAACAATGCACCAGCTGACAGGGTTATGACTGAACATACGCAAACAGACCGCCTCACTTGGATGATGGGGAAACACAATATGTAAGGTTGTAAGAGTACCACATTCAGCGAATTACTTTTTCGCAGAGGAAAAAAATAAAAATAAAAGACATCTGTCCTTATCATTTGGGCTGGTTCTCATTGACCAGAAATATTATAATCCCATGGTACACGATTCCAATTTAGACACACCGAATACTTGCAGTAAAACTGGTGATGAATAATAAATAATCAGAATCTAGTAAACGGAACATCATAGAGTGCAGAAAAAGCAATAATTGTTTCAGGGCGAAGTTACTGAGCTCGAACCTCTATCAGGAAAAAAAGTAGGCACATTTAAACAAGTGTAGCAGTAGTAATAACATTCAAATGAAGAGTGTAAAAGCAATAGCATTCAAAAGTTACGATAGTACTACGATAGAAAAATCTTTTAAAGATACTGATATGAAGTGAATTAACACAGTGTCTCACTCAAAAATCGTTGTTATTTATTTATTTATTTTATTTTATAGTAGTACCGTAGACCCTTTATTATCCGAAACTCTTTGAACCGAAACTCTCGATTAACCGAAATCCAATTTAAAGCTTTTATTCAAACTATCACATTGATTCCTTGTATGCAAAATTCGCAAACATTTTTTGTGTCCGAAAGCTATTTTAAAGCTTTTATTCAAACTATCACATTGATTCCTTGTGTGCAAAATTCGCAAACATTTTTTGTGTCCGAAATCTACTTTTAAGTCTTCTTCTTCTTTTTTTTTTTTTTTTTTTACTGTCACATTCTTTGTATGCAAGCGGTTCTTTTTGAATCAAAAGTTCAGATATATTTTGGTTCGCCTTTCTTAGAATTTTCTAAGTATAGATCAATGTGAGCGGAAAAACAACCCAATTAGAGATTCGGAAGTTTTGATTATTTTGCAAAAAGTTTGGCGTTTGGTATGGATGGAGCAGCAGAAAAATTATCATACTGGTGAACTAATAGTATTTAAAAAGAAAAAAAAAAAAAAAAAAAAAAAAAAACTTCATGATGGAACTGTCAAGCAAAGGGTATCGAAACTGCAACAAATAAAACTTATTTCAAACCCTTGTAAAAGATGTAAAAGGTATTTAATTTCAAAATTAAAATTTAGATAATTTTCGCTTGTTTCTATTTTACTATTGCTTCCTTTTTTGTTAAGTGCTTGTTGTGGTATTGAGAAATAGTGCATTCATTTGTCCTTAAATTTTAAAATTGAAGCATTCTTAATTACCCAAAAATTTCTATTTTCCGAAAGATGTTCGGTTTCTGTTACTTCGGATAATCGAGGTTCTACTGTATTTGCTTACCAAGTTTTATTCGACATCAGATCCTTTTTCATTAGAGGATGCAACTCATAACTGGTGATTATTTTTAAAAATATACAGAATGAACTCTTTTTCCTTTTACTCCATATATGGCAGAGAAAATATTTTAATGTAATATTCGAAAACAAGTTTTGCTATAATTACATCTTTTTAGATTCTCTGGATCCAAAAATTAGGTTTTTAGAGGTTGGTTTGTCTGTATGTGTGCTTGTGTGCCCTTTTTCGGTTGGTGTGTTGTTTCATAATACTCATCGCACGTATCAAATTGGATGCAGTTATACACTATAGAAGCTGAGATATACTCTTCCCATAAAATAGGGGCATAGAAGCGCAACCTATCGACCGACATGCCAAGCAGACACCAATGTATATCAAGGTGCAACTAAATATAAATTTTCATGAAATTCTGCCCATTAGTTCTTGTTTTAGAGCTGCCACAAAATTTTTGTCACACACACATATGTGCATTTTACTGCTTTGGTGCCTAGTTTGGTGCCAAACTTGAAACAACTGTTGGGAGTTTTTACAATTTATAGCACTTACTTGCAAAGTTATTAGTTGATTAAATTAATAATTATTTTTTGAATTTAATCAGGTAAACATACAGATGTTTCAAACTCAGTATTTCGCGAAAATTAAAAATGCTGAATTTTTCTTTTTACATGCATATGATCAGTGGCGGCTCGTGAGATTCCTTAACAGGGGGGCTGCATCCCTCCATGTGTTAAAGTATAAATTGAGAAAAAAGCGAAAGCAACATGCCGAACTTGGGTTGACATCGCATAGGAAGGTTTCGGTTTTTATATGCTCAGATTGAGCAAGAGGCAGAGCGCTAAAGAATACAGCATGAGTTTGAAAATTTATATTGTTCGACTCTCTTTACGAAAATTGTTTTCGGAATGAATGAAACGGAATATAAAGCTTTGAATTAAAACACTACATTTGTCGTCTAGGAGGAGAGGACTGTCTACTCAGTATTATAAGTATTGTTGAAAAGAAAAACTATGTTATGAAATAGAATTTATACAATCAATTTTACATGTATGATTAATAAATATAAATATGTTTAAAAAACTGCATAAAAATACTTTTAAGTTATTTTCACAAAAATACCACAAGCCAATATGTATTATACCATTCCAACGTTAACCTACAATTCATCTTTATTAAAGAATCTGGAGTGACTCCCCTCGACTTTCCAAAAATTTAGTAATTAACGGTAGTTTAAATAAATTTAAATAAGAGAAGTCATTAAATAAAGTAAAAGGAAAATCATAATAGAACGTTTGAATACTTTCCTGCAAGCTATCATATCGTTTAATAAATCATAATGTATCCAAATCCTTTTGTGAGTATTAAACATTTATCTGCTTTTTTTTCTTTTTTGCATGTTTAAATAATTTAAAAATTAATATGAGCGATCATAAAAAGAAAAGAAAAAAAAAAGACCTGTAACTGAAACGGTTTGAAAATTTAGTATTGAAATTTTCAAGTATGAACAATAGTCCATAAGAATGTACAAAAAATAAATAAATAAATAAAATAAAATAAAATAAAATAAAATAAATGTATGTATACCGCATAAAAATGTAAATGTAAAAACTTAATTCATTTTTTTATTCATGCGAATATTATGGGATATATCGTTTTACTTTTCTTCATAATTTTATTTATTCCTGTGGAAACCTTTTCCCCAAGTGCATTTTATAGTAATGAATGAACTGATATATTTGAAATATTAGATAAATAGATAGATATTAGAATCTCAGTCCTATTTCTTTTAGATAGGAAAAAGAACATCGTCACCATTTGCTGTTGAACACCTTGAATTTTGCGTGATAAGAAATAGTGTATTACAGAATCCAGATTTTAGGAATACGTAACAAAGAAAAGTCTAACATAAGTAAAAAGATCTACTTCGGAATTATATTAAATCCGAGACAGACGCTTTTTAAATGGACATTTATTAATAATAATGATAATAAAATATCGATAATTAAAATAAATAAGTAAATCTTTGGAAAAGTTAATATCTATAGAAAATAATTTTCACTGTAAAAAAAAATTTCTAAAATAGGTAAAAATTTGTAAGATATTTGGGTAAAGCAATGCTCTAAATTGGAAAGTTCTGTTTACAACCCAAAATGGGTCAGAAAATCTATCTATTTTGAGTTTACAAACTTGTTATGTATGTTTCACTATCTTATTTTATATTTTTGTCTATACATACGTATACATACGAAATGTTTACATTTTGTTTAGATCATCTATGCATGTTAGATTTTTTTTTTTTTTTTTTTTTTTTTTTTTAAGAGTTGAGTGATACAATATTTTCTACAAGGTCTTCATTTATTATAGACAAAAATATAAAATAAGATAGTTAACCATACATAACAAGTTTGTAAACTCAAAATAGATAGATTTTCTGACCCATTTTGGGTTATAAACAGAACTTTCCAATTTGGAACATTGTTTTACCCAAATATATTACAATTTTTTTACAGTGTTGCCTAGCAACTATTGTCATAAACTAACACTTATATTTTTAGCACAAAGAAATATCAGATGATGCTTTTATGTCGAATTATAATTTAATATTTATCTTTAAAATTTATAAGATACATTTTTCTATTTTTTTTAGTAATACAATGCCCATATATTAAAATTACAATTAAAATTATAATTATTTAAATCATCGTTTAAAATATTATTTAATAGAATTAACATGAATATAAAATCATATACACTGCATAAATTACAAAACACTTGCCAATATTACGAACATTTGAGCTATCCTGTATTAAAAATGCACATTATATACACTTGACATAGTATACTAAAACTTTATCCAGATATAAAAACAGGTATAAAATATCTTATAATTTAAAACGAATTTTCAAAATTTATCGTATGTTGTCAGTAATATATTCTTATCTTCTGTATTGCCCTGCAAAAATCTACGAATGTTACAAACACTATTTTCTTCAGAAAAGTGTAAGAAGATTTCTATAGCATATACTCGTATATCAGATAATATTATTATGCAATTAAAATTACGCATACCCAAGACAGTATTGCATTTTTTAAATTTGTGCTTAATTGTAAAAGAAGTATACAGTCGGCAGCAACAGTATCCGAGCACTAGCAATAATCCCTGTCTAAAAAAAGTACACTTAATAATGCTACTTTTTTGATATCGGAATTATTGGCTAGTGCTCGGATATTTTTGCTGTCGACTTAAATGATAATTACAATATTTTCTAAATGGATAATTTTGTTATGCATTAGAATAAGGTATATCAGTTTGGCAGAGTCTGAAGCGAAATAACACTGCTGAAATATATTTAAATTATTTTTTCCATAAATTGTAATGTATATGAAATTTTTCTACACCTTTTAAAATTAGTAATTGTAAACACAACATATTCCATTTTCAATAAGAAATATTACGTTGTCAATTTGAATAACGGATTTTAAAGTTCTTAAATTTTCTAGCATAATAATTAAAGTTCTCACTCAAATAGAAAGACAGGCGAACCCATAGCTGCCAATATTTTAATTTATTCCGGAGTACTTTTAGCTCCGCCTTTATTTCGCACCACTTTATTTTTAGAATATTTTTCTCTAATAAATAATTATGATAAAATATGAAAAATTTAGTCTTTAAAAAAAAAGTGGTATGGAATAAAGGCGGAGCTAAAAGTACTCCGGAATAAATTAAAATATTGGCAGCTATGCGAACCATGCATACTTATAAACAAACACTTAACAACTTCGTTATTGGAAAATATTAGAAATCAGAAATTTAGTATGTCTGTGTTTTTAAAAAAGATTCGACTGCTAATATTTCTCATCAAAATAAAAAATAACATTAGTCACTAAAGTAAAAGCCCCCCCCCCCCCTCAAAAAAAAAAAAAAAAATATATATATATATATATATATATCTTTTCATAAAAACAATAAATTCTAAATAATACTTATATTTAACAGAACGCAAAAATATAATATTTAATTTGTGTAAAAACTGATTCTGTCTCTCTGTCTATTTAACGTTTCTGTTCTGCCATTTGGGAAGCAAGAAACCGGGAATGTGAGCAAAATTTCTATGTAATGTAACACGAAATAAAATTTTAAAATCTGTTCGAAAACATAAATAAAAAATCTTCTGTTTTCTTATATAGCCATGAATAACCTGCAAGTTAAATTTGCTACCTCATATACATAAATAATATACAAACGCATCGATTATAGCATCAAGAACTGTGAGGGTAAAAAGTAGATTACATCAGATCAGATGCAGCTCCTGCGTACTTTTTTTCATATGGTCGAAGCTAGCAGGGAAAACGAGTAGGGGCGGCTTTCACTATCCTTTCCCTAAGGAAATCCCTTTTGTCAGGAGCTGCACGAAGAGCTCCCCCCTTCGCGATCTTTGGAAAGGCTATTACGCTGCTTGATTTTTCGCAGGTTTTTAATAATGTTTCAATCTAACGAAATAAAATAATATGATCTATATGCATGATACTATAAAATATAAAATATTAATTTTTAATATATTTTATCTTAATAAAATTATTTTTCGAATATTTCTGGGGGGGATGGGGGCTGCATCTCTGCAGCCCCTGCCACAAGCCGATCTTATGATCACTTATGATCATCTATGTGTCTAATAGTCATTTTTGAAAATAGTTTAGTAATTTTCAAAATAAAATATGCAGGGAACATTAAAAGTTTAAAATTCGACGCTCATACATACACTTCTACCAAAAAAACTAGTATGTTGTGGCCACCACATGACTTTCTTCTATATTTTCCTGTACAAATTCACTCAGTAAAAATAATTTATTAAAATTATTATTTAAAAAATTATCTTACATGATAATACAGACGATTTCCATATTAGAGAAGAGGTATAACACTGAATATCCCCCCCCCCCCTAAAAAAAAAAAAAAAAAGGCAATTTTATCCTCAATATTACATAATTTTTCTTTTTCTTTTTTTTTTTAATGTGAACATATTTTGGTTTTCCTTCAGAACCTATTACTAAATTACTTAAAGCACATAATATTTATACTGCATTCCGGCCGATTAAACAATTAAAAAACTTTCTTTTTAACTTTAAACCTGTAACCCCTTCTTTGGATCTAACTGGCGTAATATATTTAATTCCTTGTAAAAATTGTAAATATGTTTATATAGATGAAACTGGCCGTATAGCAAGAATTAGACTACAGGAGAGCTCAGACGATCATATAAAAATTACAACCAAAATTCTAAAATTGTAATCCATTCAATAGAAACCGATCATATTCCTGATTTCGATAATATAAAAGTTCTAAATTCTGGTTTTGATAATTATAAGTCACATATTTTTCTTGAGAGTTGGCACACTATCAATGAAGCATGCGCACTGGCTCCTCAATATTCTGTACTTCTGTAAATTCCTTGGGTATTTATGTAATGCTTGCAAATTATGTTGTATTGATACTGATGAGGAAACTCGGATGGGTTTCGAAACGTCCAAAGTTTAATTGCTTTTAAATGCATATTTTGATTGTTTTTAAATGTATATTAGTATATTTTAACTAAAATTTTGTCTCGTAAATAAAAAATTTTTTGATTATAGTAAATTATTATTATATATAATATATACTTCTTATTGGATGTACAGGAGAATAAAGCAAACAGTAAATTGACTGAACTTGAAAGATACTTTCATTCACAGTCTTTACAATCTCTTTAATAGGGGAACTCAACGCAAACAGTGAGTCATAGAAGTTCCATGAAAAGCGGATGAAAAAAAGGACCTTCGGATTCGAAGTCTTACCATAGAAATTCCGTTCCATGACAGAACGATCGTGTCTTCCTTTTTAAGAACGGCAGGAAAACGCCATTTACCCAATTGAAACGACAGGATGACATCGCTGAGAACATAAATGGCTGAGACCCTTTATAAAGCACTACAGAACAATTTTTGTATTATCCTGATTCTATTGGTAATCTCCAATTACTTTTTTTTTAGTTCGTTCATTTCATTGAAACAATTGTTCTTGCATTAGATGAAGACAGATGTGAAGCGCTATTTTAGCTAAAGCTTTTCAGTAACTCGAAATTTATGCTGCAATGTCAGTTCTTTTTTTTTCTCTTGAAAAATAAATCAAAGCATTTCTACTCTCAGCTATTGCATCACTGACGAGTCTAATTTGATTGAAGTTGAAGCTGTTCTTTAACCCAGACTCCCTGCTATTTTCTGACACTTATTAATTTTTTTTTATTTTTAACCCTGAAAAGTATGACTCTTTCAGACATTTAAAAATCAAATGCTTTTTTTTTTTCTTATTATATAGTTCAAATTTTCAGGTATATTAATTTTAATCTGCATTTTCATTAATTTAATTCATCTCTTTTCCTCATTAACATGACAGTTATATACAGGGTGTTTCACGAAAGGCCCCAGAATCTGATACAGAAACCTAAAAATTTTAGTTACAAATTGCGCCAATAGATGACGATGCAAGTAGCATTATGGATACCTGACTTATAAAAAGAGCTCAGATAGACGAGACGAGACGAGGTCCATTTTCATGTGGAAATTGTGGAAGGGCCCGATTTAGCCAAAACTGAGGCCTTGGGCAGATACCCTTTACACCTTTTCATATAAACATCAACCAAAAAAAAAAAAAGGGTATTGAAATAAATTTTACATTTGATGTGGGGGTACAGGGCAATTGCTCCGCATGCTGTTGCCTTAATCAAGTCCTCTGTGAGTGTGGATGATGTCTTTAACCCGTTAGTAGTCGCTATCGACAGCGCCACCTATTACAGATTGTGAACTTTTTATTTAACTGTCACCAATAATTTTAAGAAGTGATGTGATCGACGTTCCTTCGATTTTATTCGCGTTTTATGTATATCAAATGCCACTTCTAAAAGTGTTTGGTGGCTATTGAATAAAAAAATCTGGAAAAACTGAAGGATGGGCGGCAAATCGAGCAACTAGCAACTACTAACGGGTTAACAGACGCAATTGGCGATTTTATTTCTTACCAAAACCATCAGCACCAAAACTTATTCTTTTACTTGCAATCTCTTGCAAAGGCATAGACATCATTGGGCCCCTTTTCTTGCGAGATACGGTGGCAACTGGCCGTTATATTGCCCCTTTTTGAGACAATTCATCACCAACCAACAAGCATTGGACGATTTACCAGGCACGATGTTGTACATGCTGATGGTGGTCGCCTGCACCGTGCACAAGACGAATTTGACTTTTTTTGCGAAAATTTTGATGGTAGTTATTCCGTTTAACTATTCGACAACTAAGGTTGGTTAGTTGGATTTAACGTGGCACTAGTACTGTGCAATGGGTAATTGGCGACTATCTGGGATGCACCCTTAAGAATGGTCCGGAGACATGCTATCACAATTTTGATCCTCCACGGAGAGGGTTCGACAACAAAGGAAAAAGGCATGGACTCGCCTCCGTATTCACCTCACTTCACCCCCTGCATTGTACCTCAACAATCCTTTAGAACCCGAAGAGTTGGAGAAGACTATTTGTCGAACTTGTGTGTCATTCCGCTGACACACCACACTACACACTAGTGAGAGAGTGAGAGTCGCTGACTATTTCATTCTTCGGTAGCAACTTGTGTGTTGTGTAACAGGTGCACATTTTAAATCGTTTTTATGTGAATGCAACGAGACCTTTTTGTTGTAACGCTGTTGATGCAGCTCCATCTATCGGCGAAATTTGTTCAGATTCTAACGGTTTTTTAATAAACAAGCATACCATTGGTTTTATGCTTATTATCGTTTCTAAATTACTTATTTTCAGTCAGGGGCCCTTCATGAAACTCTTTCCCTATGAGTGCGCATATATATATATATATATATATATATGTGCGTGTGTGTAGTAACAAAGTAGTTGATATTTAGAATAACAGATGATAAAATAACACCGAAATCTTCAATAACTAAAATGAATTAATATATAACTCATTGCCACAGTACATTATACAGAACATCCAATGACATAAAACTCATTGTTGCTAAACATTGCTACAACTTATTTATGAATAAAGAAAAGGAATTAAATAATGTCGTTATAATTAATGTAATAGAAAGAGAAATAAAAATAATATAGATTGTATAAGCACAAACGCAGCTAGAAACAATGTCTATAAAATATAAAAATAATGATTAGGCCTAATTTTGGCACATCCAAAATATGAAATTATATATATATTTGAAATAAGAACTGAAAACGTGAAAATTATGTAAAACAATGATCAAATACCTGGAAGGAAGACTTGAATAAATCAATAAATAACAACATATGGGAGTGAAGTTCTGTACAAAGCAAAATATATTGAAAGGGTTAATATGAGTTGTTTTGTTTATAATAATCGATAGATGAGATCATATATAATAAATATGAGCCAATTTGGCAAGAGCCCAACTTTCCTAAAATCCTCTGCAAAACTATAAAATAACAAAGAAATAAGTCAAAATGAAGATAATTACTGCAATAATACTAATTTAAATTTTAATTTATATATTTATACTGCATAAATTTAAATTTTTAAACAAATTAAATGAGCAAAAATTTAAATTACTATATATAATTGTGAAAATTGATGCTTGTCAAAACTATTCAATAATATTATAAAAACTAGCCGTCATAGGTGGACTCTGCTCAGTTCCCCATCATATGTATGTTCTCATAAATTTCTTGTACAGGACATATTATATTCATGTTAAGAGAAATGAATTTGATCAAACGCTTGACACAGTGACAGAACGAAATCCTCGCCTAATAGGCTACCCACCATTCAGTTCGATATATTTATCTTATTCTAATCTATTAATTTATTTTATTGGGATCAATTTCGTAATTTATTTTCATGCTACTATTTCCAATGCAACAATCCCAAACATGCATATTTATATGAAATATCGCCCCATTTTGCTATGTTGATAAAATCTTAAATTTCGAATAACTTACGAAATTTTCCTATTAGAATATTTGTAGTCAATCATGTTCATATAAGTGTCATAAATGTTATTTTGATATTGCCTGATATATTTATGATCCTCAAAATGGACGTTTATGCTCGATTTTGCCTTATTCTGCCATTTTAAGTAAATCGTAAATTCCAAATAACTTACGAATTTTTTAAATTGGAAAATTCATACGCTATGGTATTCATGTCAGTATCCTAAATAATATTTCAAAAGTGGTCTTACATCTTTATAATGACTATTTTACTCAATGAAATTAAACATTCTCAAAAAAGGTGGTCAACTTATGACAGAGAATTATTCTCTATTTATTCAGCAATAAAAAAATTTAAATCCATGTTAAAGGATAGGAAATTTCCAATTTACACGGATCAAAAACAACTTATTTATGCTTTCAAACAAAATCCAGATAAATGTTCACCTAGACAACTACGTCATCTAGATTTTATATCACAATACTCCACTGACCTCAGACATGTACAAGGATCTAAGAACATAGTAGCAGATTCACTTTCACGCATAGAAATAAACTCAATAACCAAATCTGCTTTTCTGAATTTTCATGAACTGGCTAAATCTCAACAAAGTGATCCAGAAACTCAAAAATTCCTACATGACAAGAATTCCTCACTTCAGCTCGAACCAAAACCTTGACCAAGTATCGATGTTCATCTAATATGTGATATTTCAATTCAACTGGCTCACCTAGACCATTCGTTCCTGAATCATTTCGGAAACTAATTTTTGAGCAATTGCAGGGTATCTCACATCCTAGAATAACAGATACAACTAAACTCATATATGCCAGATATGTTTGGCCAAGTATGAAGAAAAATATAAAAGAATGGCTGGGCTGCTACGAATCGTGCCAAAGATTTAAGGTTCAACGACATACTAAGGTTCCATTAGGAACATTTGTTTTGCCTGATGCCCGTTTTCGACAGATACACATCGACATTATTGGCCCATTACTTTCTTGCGATGGTTACAGCTATCTATTAACAGTGATCGAAAGATTCATGCAAGCCAAAACAATTTGTCGAGCAACTTTTCACACTTGGATATCTCGCGTTGGATGATCAGACCTCTCTTATTCCAGCCCTATACAGGCCCACACAAGGTTTTAAAGCGAACTGACAAAACTTTCACCATCCAGATGAATGACCGGGAATCAACTGTGTCTACACACCGCGTGAAGTCAGTTTATTTAATTCCTACTCACGTAAAGCACACTTTAAATTTACCACGGCCCTACTAGATCTAAGCCAAAGGCGCCAACGTTATAGCGGCCATAACAAAACTGCAAATATCAATGCATGCCGCGGAATCCATCTGGGAAAGTAGATGGCGCTCGCTGCCAACCCTGAAAATCAGTTTGTAACGTTACATCGTGCTAAGTTTATGCCAAGAAGCAAGAAGTATTCATCCATGGTTCAACAATTAATTATTAAAGAAAGGAAAAAATAATGAAAATCAATTTATTATTACTTTCTTCTATATGTAATATAGAGAAAGTATTGGATTCGTAAAAATTTTCGACCTCGGGTTTTTGATGGATTTACACGTTTTGAGAGCTGTAGAACACGATTTGACCCTTTTTAGAAAATGTCTGTCTGTCTGTCTGTCAGTCTGTCTGTGTGTGTGTGTGTGTGTGTGTGACAAAATTTTGTGGCAACTGTATCTCAGGAACTACTGCACAGAATTTCATACAAATTAGTATGTAGTTGCACCTTGACATAAATTAGTGCCTATCAACTTTTGGTAAAAATTGTCTTACAGGTTGCGTTGCCATCCCGCTTTTTCTAAATTTTTAACATGGTGATATAGGACAAAATTTTGTATAAATGTGCATAAAGGGAATTATTTTTTAATAATCATTATGAAATTTACAAGAATTATTTATAATAGAGGTAGTCAACTGGGGAAAAAATTTTGTATGCGTAGGAGCCTCGTGAACCCCCCTGGGGGGGAAGTCCCCCCTCGAGGGGAGTAAATTTTCAAGATGGGTATCTTTCGAAAGGTCTTGTCAATACCTTTAAAACGAATGGTTGAACTATAAATCTGTGATAATTTAAAACAAAGTTATCGATTTTTTTTACTTTTAACAAAAAGTAACTTAGAAAAAAAATCTTTTTTTTTTTTTTTTTTTTTTTTTTTTTAACGAAATTTAACCAGACTTGGTATTTAGTTGGCCCCTGACATAAACTGGGACTGATTAGATTTGGGGATTAATCACTCAACAGGTGGTGCTGTGATCGTATTTTTTCTAAATTTTTAACATGGCAGTATAGGACAAAATTTCGTATAAATGTACATAATGGGAGTTATTCTTAACCTGTGATTGTGAAATTAATATGAATTATTGATAATAGTAGTAGTTAATTAGGAAAAAAATCTCGGTCATCGCTTCCCCCCCCCAGGGGAAAGTACTCCCCCGGGGGGGGGGGTAAATTTTCAAGATGGGTATCTTTCGAAAGGTCTCGTCAATATCTTTAAAACGAATGGTTGAACTATAAATGTGTGATAATTTAAAACAAAGTTTTTTTTTTTTTTTTTTTTTTTTTTTAACGAAAAAAAACTTTGAAAAAAAAATCGTATTTTTTTTTTTTTTTAATATTGTTACTGCGTGAATATAGAAGAAAGTCTTGTGGTGGCCACAGCATACTAGTTTTTCAGTGAATTGGTTTAAAATTATTGCATCAATTATTTTTATGATTCAGATATTTTTGCGTATCTGAAGACTGGATTTTAAATTTTAAATTAATTTAAATGCTCTGCAAGTTTGCTGTGGCGGCGCTGCTCGCCGACCCTAACATTCAATGCATTTGATTCCGGAGAAATCGTCGATTGTTATGGCCGATTTCACGACGTTGGCGTGTTGGCGCCGAGGAGTGATCTAGTAAGGCCGTGAAATTTACAGAGTGAAAAAACTGTGATTAATCATTTATTGGTTTTATATTTATTGCCATAATTTAAAGCAAAATGTTAAAGAAAAAAGATTTTAATCAATGATACCACAAATTACTATTATTTTTATTGATGTTCGTATACACTTTGTAATATCTATTTTATATCGTTCCAAAGTATTAACCTCTGTCACTGGGGGATACTCTGTAGTATTTCTTATATTATATCGAATGCAAATAGAATATTATTATTTGATTATAGATTGTATGTGTAAGTTGCTTTTGACAACAGTAAAATATTTCTGGTTTGCTGTTAAGTGTGTGAGCGAGTAAATAAAAGAAGTTTAGCCTTCTGATTATGGAATAATTCATTTTCTACGATAAATAACTCATCAATATCAACAATTGTGTTTGGTAACATGTCATAATATATTATTTAAAGACTGTTAAAGACACTCAATAAAATCAATTTCAGTTTGATACAATAATTTAACTATTATCTTGAAAGCCTTTATTAATAACCATACTTAAAAATAATAATAATAAATAAATAAAAAATATTGCGATGTGAATTTAAACTTACGTTATATATCAATTATACAGGGTGATTATAAAAAAACTATCCCGATGTATGAGACCATAGCTATCGTACCGTTCACAGAAACTAAATAAAAATTTGGTGGAAGGTATTTTGAGGTATGCGCGGAAGAATCATATAAAAAACAATAGTTAAACTCTAACAATACCAGATAGAGTGATAAAATTTCGAAAATTTCAAATGGCAACACCTCCTTTTTTTATTGGAAAGGGATCTCCATAGCAAAAAACCATAAATAGTGTTGGAACGGTTCCTGTAGCTCGAAAATCCCCAACGTTAGGTATACTAAGAAGAAAATAGAAAACAACTGTGATGTACACAAACATCAAACCGTCTCAATTATATATATATTAAAAACAAAAACTATTTTATTTACGAGACAAACTTTAGTTAAAATACATTTAAAAACAAAATATACGTTTAAAAACATTTAAAATTTAGACGTTTCGAAACCCGTCCAGGTTTCCTCATCAGTATCACTACAACATAATTTGCAAGCATTACATGAATACACAAGGAATTTATAGAAGTACAGAATATTGAGGAGCCAGTGCGCATGCTTCATTGATAGTGTAGAGATGGCTGGCAGTGTGCCAACTCTCAAGGAAAATACGTGATTTATAATTATTATAGCCAGAATTTAGAACTTGTATATTATCGAAATCAGGAATATGATCGGTTTCTATTGAATGGATTACAATTTTAGAATTTTGGTTGCAATTTTTATATGACCGCCTGTGCTCCTGTAGTCTAATTCTTGCCGTACGGTCAGTTTCACATATAAACATATTTACAATTTTTACAAGGAATTAAATATATTACGCCAGTTAGATCCAAAGAAGGGGTTACAGGTTTAAAGCTAAAAAGAAAGTTTTTTACTTGTTTAATCGGCCGGAAAGTAGTATAAATATTATGTAGTTTAAGTAATTTAAAATAAGTTCTGAAGGAAAACCAAAATATGGCATAGAAATATAATTTTTCTTATTAATTAGTGAATTTTTCGTTTGCATTGGAAGAGAGGGGGAAATTGTAGGAGGAAACGAAGAGGGGAAGCGGATAATTTTTTCACGATAAATTCGTTTTAACCAATTAAGAGGGTAATCGTTATTTATTAAATCCTGAAAAATTCTTTTAATTTCCAACTTAAAAAGTGTCTCATTACTGCATAACCGAAGAGCTCTACTGACCAAAGTTCGAAAAACGGCAATTTTATGAGAATTAGGATTAGCAGAATGAAAATTTAGATATTGACCCGTAAAAGTGGACTTACGATATACAGAAGTTTGAAAAATATTAGGTGAATTCAAATTGCGTTCAATAAGAGCATCAAGAAAAGGCAAACTATTATTTTGTTCTATTTCCAAAGTAAATTGAATTTCTGGACACAACGAATTAGAAAAAATAACGACTTCATTTATATGTTTTTCTTCAATTAGTAAAAAAAATGTCATCTACGTATCTCCGCCAAAAAGGAATTTTTTTTCACTTAAATTATCATTAATTTTATTTTCCAAAAATTGCATAACAATTTCTGCTATGCAAACACTAGCAGGTGAGCCCATAGGCGTGCCACGAATTTGTTTTTGTATTAAATTTAAAGCAATTACATAACATCGCAAGCAAATTCAATTGGGATGGAAGTAAAAAGAGAAACAACATCTATGGAAACCATTATACAGTTTGGGGGGGGGAGGGGATTAAAATTTCTTAATTCAGAAACAAACTGAAAAGAAGAAGTTAAACTAAATGATGAATTTAAGGTAAGAGGTTTAAGCAATGACGAAATAAACCGAGCAAGGTTAGAAAGAGGGGAACGAGAGTAATCAATTATAGGTCTAAATGGAATACCAGGTTTATGTAATTTTGGCAACCCATAAAAATTGGGTGACATACCAATATAACACCTTGAAGATTTGGCTGTAACATTATCTATTTGATTATTTTTCGCAAGTTCACTGATCATTTTGTATTGATGGATCTTTTTTCGAAACAGCATAAGTAGAAACGTCGTTTAAGAGTTCTAAAGATTTATCAATATAATCAGATTTATCCATAATAACCAGGAGACTGCCACTGTCTTTGTGATTTTGTAAAGATTATCGAATCATCTTTAGAAAGAGGTTTTAAGACAGTGAAATCATCAGTATAATGCTGGGATTTTGAATGTACTTTATATTTCAACAGAATTTTAGTGATTTCAGTACGAAGTGGATACGTAATAACAGGATCCAGTTTAGCTAATGATGGTTCAACACATGCAAGAATCTTAGGGATGTCAATTCTTTTACTTCCAATAGCATAATTCATTCCACGATTCAAAATAGTCAGTTCAGAATCAGATAAAACTCTAGACGATAAATTACTAACCCAGTTATTATTAGGTTTCTTTACTGTATTTAAACGTAATTCAAAATTAGAAAAGAAGTTTGATAATTTATTTTACAAAGAACTACGTTTAACTTTTTCTGAACTATATGAGAATATTTTTTATATGCTCAAAGTTTCAGGATAATTCGACGACAATTTTTTGAGATTTTTGACAAAACGTTTAAAATCGAAGATATTCGTTCATTTATGAAAAGATAGTTTATTTTTAAATGGACAATATTCCTGTGACGTCACAGTAGTAAAATCGCCGAACACGTGGCCGATATTTTGTAAACAAATTAGATTCAAGATGCCATTCTATTGTTACGCATAACATTTTCCTAAATATTTCTCCAGTGAAACTTAATAATCAGATATCTGTTCAAACAAGAACAAAAGAGAAATGTAAACAACTGAATCGAATGATAAAGTTAAGACTATTCCATATCGTAAAATTGCAGAACATTTTTTGTATACACACACACATATACATATAATAAATAAAAGATTAATAAGAACATTTTATGCACACTCACATATATAGACATCAAAGCTTAAATAATTAGAATTTCAATCACTTTAATGAAGTAATTTAACATCCATTTAGATTTTTTAACATCGCCACAGTTCACATGGCAACTTTTAATATTACATATGTTGATTAATATTAAAGTATATTACAAAAACTGGATTAAAAACAAAACAAAGGTATCACTATATCACTCTTACTTCAATTTCATATAATTTGTAACTCTTATAAATAATACTGCAAGATAAAAATTTGCAAGCCACAATGCTTTGCTATGGTAGAGTTGAGGATTGTTTGCCTAACCAGCTGATATTCTTGTAGCTTGTAGCCTCGAACCCAAAGTGGGAATATGGTCCATAGTGCTCTGAAATCGCCAACAAGATTCTTTTTTTTTTTCATGTTTATTTTTATTTTTAAGCGTTTGGGGTGTAGACTTTAATTAGAAGATAATCAATTTTTATGAATTTCTATTAAACTTATGAAATATATATGCATTAGAAAAAAAATCAAGCTATTTAATTTTTAAATATTTATAAGTTACATAAAAATAATGCAAGATATCATACATAAATTTCTTCTAAAAAGAAAGTGAAAAAATTTTCAAACTTTTAAAAATTGTTTAGACTTCTTTGTAACTTACTCAGTGTATCTAAGAAACTATTTATGAAAATAAAATTAAAATAAAATGCGTTTTTTACACTTTACAGTTTCAAAAAGAAAATAATAAAAATTGTAAGAATCAGTTTTTTGGAAAACAAGATCAAATTTTCTAGTTGTGATGTGAATTTTCTGAATGTGAAAAACGGAAAGTCTAGCGCAAAGTGCACTATAAAAAGTGTTCAAATTCGGAAAAAGGAGAAGTAAAACTCTGTTCGCGAGTTGACACACCTAGATACCTAAAGTTTAAAATTTTACAAAGAGTTTCTATTTATTTGAACTTGGGTAGAATAAAATGATTTCTATAACAGATATTATGATCAAGTTTATATTCAAGTTATTTGTATATGAAACTAGCAGGCTTTGCCCGCTTCGCTGGTCACTATTTTTAAATGAATCACTATAATTACTGAATTCTCAAAATTGCATTAATTTTTATCACGTGAAAAAAAAAAAAAAAAAAAAAGCGAAACAAAATCTGATTAGGAAAAATGTCGCACCGGGTTCTCACTGCCTTCCGAAAAAATTCCCAAAATGCTCTAACTCTTATTTCCCCCTTCGACCCCCCCTCCCGTCTATCCTAATAATTTTACAAATTCAAAAATATCCGCAATCGATTTGTAAATATCAAAAACCTCTATGCACCAGTTTTGAACGATCTATCTCTATTTTTATTTTTTTGCCCCACCACTCTCCCCCTTCCCAATAATTTTAAAAATTCGAAAATATCCGCAATCGATTTGTAAGTATCGAAAACCTCTATGTACCAATTTTGAATGATCTAACTCTATTTTATTTTGTTTGCCCCTCCGCCCCCCTTCCGTCCGTCCTAATAACGTTACACTTTCGAAAATATCCCCATTCGACTTGCAGGCATCTAAAACCAATCTGTACCAATTTTGAACGGCCTAACTGCATTTCTATTTGTTTTTTCCCATAGATCCCCCCCCCCTTACCGCCCCTCCTAATAATTTTACAAATTCAAAAATATCCGCATTCGATTTTAAGTATCGAAAACCATTTCTGTACCAATTTTGAACGATCTAACTCTATTTTTATTTTTTTGCTTCCCCTCCCCCTTCTCGCCCCTCCTAATAACTTTACACTTTCGAAAATATCACCATTCGACTTGCAGGCCTTTAAAACCTATCTGTACCAATTTTGAATGCCCTAACTGTATTTCTATTTGTTTTTGCCCATATCCCCCCCTTTCCCGCACCTCCTAATAATTTTACAAATTCGAAAATATCCGCAATCGATTTGTAAGTATCGAAAACCTCTATATACCAAATTTGAACGATCTAACTCTAATTTTTTTGCCCCCCCCCCTCTCTCCCCTCCTAATAACTTTACACTTTCAAAAATATCCCCATTCGGTTTGCAGGCTATTGAAACCTATCTTTACCAATTTTGAAAGGCCTAACTGTATTTCTAATTGTTTTTGCCCCCCCCCCCCCCTTGGGGATCAAATTTCGAAAATTCCAGGAATTGGTTTTTAGACATTTACGTTAGCGGATATCTGTTTCTTTGTTTGAGCTATGAAGGATATTTTGAATTCACGTTTTGCCCCCTCCTCCCCCCCCCTTGGGGGCCGAATTTTTTCAATTTTTTTCTTTCCTAAACCATCCCTGACCTATAAGGAAAAAAACAAAAAAAGAATGATCGAAATCGGTCAAGCCGTTTACAATTTTATAATGGACATACAGACAAACATTCATTTATATATATATATATATATAGATTATAAGAAAAAAAACTTTTTATAAACTGTGTTTTTAAATTTTCTGTTGAATCATAGAACTAACTACATTAGCACTTTATCAATGCGTATGAAATCTTTAAACCGATAGTGACGTCAATTTTTGTGAGATACATAATTTAATTTTTTACAATTTTTTAAAGCTCACGTTTAATTAAATTATTTATTTAATCACGTTTATTTATTTTTATGTCGAAAGAAAATGAACTCGTAAATTTTTTTTGGCAACAATTAAATTATAGCTAATATTATAATGGCTATTTATAAGGTATTAGGAGGTTATTATTTTCATATTTTAATTAATAATAAGAAAACTATTCGAATTTTTTCGAATTTTTTTTTTCCTAAACCATCCCTGACCTATAAGGAAAAAAACAAAAAAAGAATGATCGAAATCCGTTCAGCCGTTCTCGAGTTTTAGTGAGACTAACGAACAGCAATTCATTTTTATATATATAGATATGAGTCCAATAGTGGTGCCATCTCTGAGAAATAAGAATAACTACGAAACTAATATTAAAAGTTATAAACTTATCGGTAGTGGCGTCATCTTACAGGCGAACTAAAAACTATTCAGTTTAATTTAATTATTTTAGGAATATCTATAGCATTATAGTGTTATCTTTTTCATTAGTCTATACAGACTAGGACTCTGAGACAGACTCCCACGGACAGGGCCGCGGTCGGTGATAGGAATTACGGGTCCTTGGGCGAATGAAAACAGCGGGCCCCTCACTACGTCTCACTTTTCAGTCAACAAATGACGCAATTTTTAAAAATTTCCTCATTACTGTGCCACCTCTCGAATTGTATTAAGCATTAATTGGCATTGGCCTAGGTGGAATACGCTGAGTTCTCCATCATATAATTGTTCTCATAAATTTTGATTATAGGCCACACTATATTCATGTTAAAAGCAATAAATATCCGATACCGCAGGCCAGATTTCCTATCAGAAATGAACAATCTATAAGGCTATCCTCTTCCCCCGTTCGACATATTTATCTTATTCTAATTTGTTACATAATTATGTTGGTGTCAGTTTCGTATTTAGATTTTCTTCTAATTCCATGCTATTTCCAAAACTGCAGTCATTATAATTTAAGTTTATGTAATATACTGTGCTATTCCGACTTTTTATATAAATCTTCATTTTTGAACAATTTACGAAGTTTTTAAGTAGATTGTTATACATATTAATTGATCATTGCAGTATCATAAATGATATTCTAAAACTGGTCCGACTTATTTACAATGAAAATGATCTTCCTAATGCATGTTTATGCGAATTTTTGCTTTATCCTACCATGCTAGAAAATCTCAAGTTTCGACTAACTTACAAAGTTTTAAAGGAAATCGATAGGATTCACACACTATCATAAATGATACTTTAAAACTACTCCGACTTCTTCACGATAGGAAAAATCTGATTATACATTATACATGCTTATACGAAAAATTTCCCAATTCTGTCAAGTTAAGAAAAATTATATATTTCGAATAACTTTCAAGTTTTCAAATTAGAACTTTGAAATTCATCTCTCTCTCTCTCAATAGGGTTCTTGCTAATATCATAAATGATATTTTAAAACTAGTCTGACGGACAAGAGAAAGAGGAGGGCGTGCGCGAATATTGCGGGCAGGCAGCCATGCTCTGAGTCAACATAGTACAGGTAAGGAAGACGGTGAAGGCAGATGAACCATAGAGGGGTGAAATCAAACAAGCGATATGCAATTTTTAAAAATCATTTAAAAACAGTCAACCGGTAGCGCACGAAACTCGCTAGCCGATCAATTTTAAATTCTGAGAGAGTCACTTGTTTGCATACTGGTATTTCGCTTAGCTCCAATCCTGTAAAATAAAATTCAATAATACAATAATTTTTGCTTTATAGTACAGTGAATTTATATAACAAAATTTGATTAAATTAGGCTAATTTTCACTTATGACAGACACTTATGATGGCTTTGCTATCAATTAATTCACAAAAGATGATTCGTAAACGAAATAATTATTTAAATAGTAATTAATAAAATAATAATAATAATAATACACTACGTTTTTAAAAGGGACTAAAAAGGTATAAAATTATTTGCTCTAGCTCTACCACAAATCTATCCAAAACCCTATACAAATTGTTCTGAAAAATTATCATTGTGAATATTTCATGGCTATGAAAATACTTGTAAGGTAAGTTTTAAAACGAAAAACGTGGGGCGCATGCAATATTCAATAGATGATTAATCAACATTATATGGTTACACGCTGATCACTGACGGACTCTGTCACGCTAAGAGATTTCCTTGGACTCAGTGCGTGAACCAACGAGATATATAAATTAGAGTGCTGATTCAATGGATGAAGGATTAGCTTTCCGTGGTTCAAGATGAATCACGTGACATGCTCCAATAGGTTGCTGTGATTGGCCCTTTATCGCTATTTTGGCATTTAAAATATCAGATCGACAAATTACCATTATTATTAGGTAACATGACAGACCTATGACCGAAATAGTTTTTAAAATAATTTTACACATATTTCACATTTTAATAAATAATAAAATACCTTTTTTTCATCGTTTCCCAACAAAGTTTAAAAGTGTTTATGAAAGAAAATTAAATTTTTAAAGAGCTAAATTTAACAACAAATAATAATTTTTCAACTATTTTTAAGCATTATGTCTGTTAAAGTTCAACTCCACGAAATAAACTAGTTGGCATAGGTGGACTCTGCTCAGTTCCCCATCATATTTATGTTTTCTAGTGCCAGACATATTATAATCACGTTATGAAATTGTCATTATTCATGTTATGTCAGAAATGAATTTGACCAAAGCTTGATACAGTGACAGAAAGAAATCCCCGCCTAATAGGCTATCCACCGTTCACTTCGATATATTTATCTTATTCTAATCTATTAATTTATTTTATCAGGGTCAATTCCGTTGTTTAGTTTTCTTGCTAATATTTCCAATGCAATAATCCTCAAAATTCATAGTTATATGAAAAATTTACAATTTCGTTTTGTTGATATCGTAAATTATGAAATTTTCCTATTAGAATATTTGTATTCAATCATGTTCAAACCAATATCATAAATGTAATTTTGAAGTTGTCTAATGTATTTATGATCCTCAAAATGGAAGTTTATGCTCAATTTTGCCTTATTCTGACATGTTAAGTAAATCGTAAATTCCAAATGACTTACGAAATTTTTAAATTGGAAAAATAGAATCTATGATATATAGTCTATGTCTATGATATACAGTCTATAGTCTATGATATTCATGCCAGTATCCTAAATAATATTTCGAAAGTGGTTTGACATCAGTAGTGTAAAAAGGACAGTTCACCTGCAGGGTGGTGGCGCGGTGGCGCGCGCGCCACCACCCCGTTGGAGCGCGCCTCCACGGCACCACCCTACAGGTCAACGTGTCCTTTTTACACTACTTAGTCATCATCTTGGACGAGGGGGTGTTGCCACCGGAAGAATAGAAACTGTGTGTTGCCACCGGAAGAATAGAAACTTTGAGTATCACCTTTTACGAGGGTTTCCGCGATGAGTGCTGCCATCTATCGAGGAGAAGGGGGAATTTTGAGGAGTTAGATTTATTTTCCTAAATTTCGGGACTTAGTATTTTTTTCACAATTTTGGGGACTTCGAAATTTTTTCGACTTTTTGCAGGGGATTAGATGACGTCACGATCTTTTGGGACTTAGCCTGAAAAGAGATACAGTTTATGAAATAAGAGTTAGAAAAATGTATAGAAAAAAGTTAGAAAGAGAATACAAAATTTAAGAAATGAGAGTTAGAATGAATAAAGTTAGAAAAAAGAGAAGAGAGAGAAAGAGAGAGTTCACCTTGAGCGCCTGGGAGACTGCCATCCCGAGGCCCTGCGTTGCCCCTTTTCACTCCGTAGAGCAAGGCGGGAGTTAGTTCCTTTAAAAAAAAAAAAAATAATAATAAATGTCAACCTGAAGAACTCATCACATAGTTTTCTGCTCCGCGCCTCCACACGCGCCTCCGCGCCACCACCCCGTCGGTGAATGCACCCTTTTTACACTACTTAACCATCATCTTGGATGATGGTTCTGTTGCCATTCAAAGATTGTAAAGTATTTAAACTTTTTGCGCGTTTGAAAATGAATTTCGGGACTTCGTATTTTTTTCATAATTTTGGGGACTTCAAAATTTTTTCGAATTTTTGCAGGGGGATAGATAACGTCACGATCTTTTGGGACTTTAATATTTAGGTGTTGCCACCGGAAGAATAGAAACTTTTGAAGAGTTGTCATTCGGGGATTATAAATTGATTACCGAATTAAATAGAAATTTTCCTATGTATTTCAGTGAATTTGACAAGATAAAACAAAGGGTTGATGTGTATTATAGAATTAAAAACATTTAATGAAGGGTATAGACATTAAAATTTAGATGTTGCCATTGGAAGAGTATAAATAATTTCCGGTGGGACATAACATTTTTGACTGAATGAAACAATGAATGACTGAAGTTAATTAACATCAGTAACAATTTATGAGTATTTTAGAAACTTAGCATTTTTAGAGATTAAAAATATATTGCGTTAAGATAATAAATAAGGAATTTAAATAGGAGTTCATACTTTTAGTGACATCATTACAAATTTATATTACGAAATTTTTACAGAATTAAATAGAAATTTTCGTATTTTGTGGATGAACACATAGATTTAAAAGCAAAACAAATAATAAATAATTTAACATTCATTAAAAATGTAAGACACTTAAAAATTCTAACTTTATTTTAACACTAGATAAGTTTCACTTTTTAAATTTATTTAGACTATCTTAGAAATAATATTATTACATTCGTTAAAAATTAAACCCACATGCACTTAAAAAAATTACTATCACATAAATTAAACTAAATATAATAAAAATTATGTAAATTAAACTTTATATTCTCACTAAAAAAGTTTAACATTTCTTTAAACTCTATCTTACATTCGTTAAAAATTTAACAGAAGTTTTTAATCAGTTAATAAATTTTGTATATAGTTATGTTATATAAACTTAATATAATAAAAATTATATAAAACACATACTGTTATTTAAGCTCTAACTTTGAAATACTATTTTTACATTCTTTAAAAATTGAACACTCATACACTTTAAAAAATTACTATCATATAAATTAAACTAAATATAATAAAAATTATGTAAATTAAACTTTATATTCTCACTAAATAAGTTTAACATTTTTTTAAACTCTATCTTACATTCGTTAAAAATTTAACAGAAGTTTTTAATCAGTTAATAAATTTTGTATACAGTTATGTTATATAAACTAAATATGATAAAAATTATATAAAACACATACTGTTATTTAACCTCTAACTTTGAAATACTATTTTTACATTCTTTAAAAATTGAACACACATACACTTTAAAAAATTACTATCATATAAATGAAACTAAATATAATAAAAATTATATAAAACACGTACTGTTATTTATGCTATAACTAAACAAATACGATAAACAAAAGTTTCAAAATCAGTAAATGAGGATATATATGTTATAAATTAAACTAAATATAATAAAATATATATAAATTAAACTTTATATTCTCACTAAATAAGTTTCACATTTATTTAAACTCTAACTTACATTCGTTAAAAATTGAGCACATGCACTTTTAAAAATTACTATCATATAATAATATTAATCTAAAAAATTGCTTACAAAGACATAAATTATAAATAAAGAAAAAAAGAAAAAAAAAAAAATTACTATCATATAATAATATTAATCTAAAAAAATGCATACAAAGATATATAGTAAAGTTATAAATTTTAAAAAAATACTATCATATAATAATATTAATTAAAAAAAAAAATTACTATTATATAATAATATAAATTAAAAAAATTACTTTCATATAATAATATAAATTTAAAAAAAAAAACGACTTTCATATAATAATATTAATTAAAAAATGCATACAAAGATATACAGTAAAGTTATAAAATAAATAAATAATAAAAAATAAAAAAAAAATAAAAAATGACTATCCTATAATAATATTAATTTAAAAATACATACAATGTTTAAAATCAACAATTAAATTTTATATATATTATAATTAACTAAACTTTATGTTGTTACTATTCAATTTATCCTAACACGAAAATTTTATAAGTACATGAATATGTTATTTAAATTAAACTTTATATTCTCACTAAATAAGTTTAACATTTATTCAAGTTTAACACAGTAATATAATTCATACTATCTTAGTTGATTTAAATGAAACAGGTAAATACTTTTAAACTTGAACTAATAAAAATAAGTTCTTTTTTATCAATAATAAAAAGGATTAGTTATATTTAAAAACTATCAGTTACTAAAAGTTATTTTATATTAAACATTTCGAAATAAATTGCATAAAAATTCAATGCATCTTTTTAAATGAAAATAAACAGTTTCCTTAAAAAACAGATAATACGGAATATTCTATGAGTCAGTTATCACCTGCAACGGAAAACCCCTACAGCTGATGAATCAAATAATTTCTAAACATACACAAGTTAAATGGAAACTTTTGTAGGGTAACAAAATAAAAAGTAGGTTTTATATATGTTATACAAAATTTTGTTTTAATTAAGCATAAAAGTTTATAGTGTAACAATAAAAAAAGTTTATAGTATAACAATAAAAAATTCCTTATAAGTAAATACTAATAAAAATATTTTTTAAACTGATTTCTCTCTCTTCAATGAAACAATAAAAAATTTCTTTTATAATGTTTGTAAAGTTTTAATAAAATTTCTATTATAAACAAATATATTTACTAGAGTATACATATTAAGATATTACGTATAGAGTAGAGATACGTATTAAGTTAAATAAATTATCAAATAGTAATAATAAATTATAAAACTTACTTAAAATTGAAGAAATTTCCCTAAGCGAAATGCAACCTTCAGTCATGCACACAAATGCGAGAAACTGTTTATCGCTAGACGATGACTCATACAGATAAGAATGTTGATTCATACCTATATTAGTAGAATGTTGTTAAAGTTCTATGTTTTTACAATAATATAAAATAGTTTATAGAGATCATTTATTTAATATCAGTTGTAAACTACATTTAAATAATGCAATAAGAGTTGAACTCTGCAATTAACCTATTAAAATATTGAAATATTTTTAATTTAAATTTACTTTTTTTAATTATGCTAAGAAAATAATGAGATCAAAACAGAATTATTTTACGATAAGTCGCGCTTTTTATATTTAATAAACAAAGATTTAATAAAATGTAACTGTAATTTTTAATGAAAGGTTTTAAAATCACTTAATAGGATAAAATTAAAAACATAAATCTTATTGTTTTAGTAATTATTTTCTCTAGTTATTGAACTAAGTAATAAACTATATATAAATAATAAGATACCAAGAGAGGTTTTTATATAATAACTATATATTATTTTAATATATGCATTACATCGCAAGGTAAAATTTTCAACTTATTTATACGTATTGAACTATAAGTAATAAAAATTACTCATTTGCATAACCGCTAAATTTTATAAGTTAGATATATGATTTAAAAATAAAATACTAAACAATAATCTTTATGAGAGAATTTGGGTGACACTATCACAGAAGGAATTTATCCTTTACAATAAGATTTGCTCAGAATGTCTAAGTGAAAATAACTTACCGTGAGGTCAGTGAGTCATGCAGTTGTATTGAAATTCCCTGTTTTTAGTTAATGGGTGATTAAACTTCTAATGAGACAATTATTTTTTACTAGCATATAAATGTACATTTTTATATTATTCCTATATAGATAAAATTTTAAATAATTCATTAAGTGTTAAACTTTGCATTTAATCGATTAAATAAATAAAGTTTTAGTAAAATATAAGAGTAATTTTTTAATGAATGGTTTTGAAATCACTTTAACTTTATAAGAAAAAAAGTAAAAAGAGGTTTTAAAATTACTTAATAGGATAAAATTAAAAATCTTATTGTTTTTAGCAATTATTTTATCTAGTTGTAAACTATATATTATTATTTTAATATACGCCTTATACTTAAGTCAGTTTTAGAGAAAAAACCAAGAAAAAAAATCCCAAAGGGTAGGCTGATGAGTTGGATTATTCTATTATACTTAAAGAACCCAGGTACGGAAAAACCGAAATACATTATGCGGAAAAACAGGCGGGATTTTCGGCTAAAACTCCAAAGCAGTGGACGGTAAACATAACACACCGTAAAACAACCTACTCACACGACCGCCAAACTAAGAATGAAGGGAAACGTTGAGTTGTAACACCTTATCTACTAGAGATAAGGGGGAATTCCCGAAAAGATGACTCAACCCTCGTTCGTTCATGTACAACATCTTCCGAGAAAGTTCGTGAAGGATCGCTGACGAGTTTGAATAATTTGCGTAACCGCTAAATTGTATAAGTGTGAATCTTTTAATGTGAGTATTATAGTAATGATAAATTTATTTCATAATCGATAACTCATTTATACATAATCAGGATCACACATTATATAAAACAATACTATATTTAAAAGTTTTTACTGTACAATAAACATTCACATATGGATATTCATAAGGTTTAAGACCGATTAAATAAATGAGGATCCTATAAGCGAAATGCATGAGAGTCTTTCTAAGGAATCCTATTGCATATTTAAGCAGGTTTTAGAGAAAACCAAGAAATACTCCAATCGACTAGATTGATGAAATGGATTCGAACCCAACACTTCCCCTTTTACTATAGAATCGTTAACAAATCGTAAGATTGATGACTCATACTAGAGTCATACAACTGTATTGAAACTTACTGTTTTCAGTTAATGAAACTTCGAATGAGACAATTATTTTTACCAGCACGTAAATGAAAATTTTTATATTATTCCTATATGGATAAAATTTTAAATAATTCATTACAAGTGTAAACTCATACCATTAAATATTTAACTGTTGGCCGTATAAGTGGATTGGTCTGTGTGGGAGTCTTTCTATATTTAAGTGAGTTTTGAAGACATCCTCGGAAAACTCCAAACAGATAGGTTGATAAGCTGGAATCGAACATGGTATTAAACACAGAATCGTTTGATCTTCCAAAATCCTTGTAACAACATGTTTATGAACTTTATAAGAAAATGCTTAATACGGCTTAAGCTTAGTAGATTTTGCATGCGTTAACTATGTAACAGCGAATTAAACATCTATAGTTGTAATTTTTTTCACTATATATTATTTAACTATATTTATACACCATGCATTGTATAATATTTCCCGGGGTAAAAGTTTAAACTGAGTAATTATTCATCAACATAAGTGTTAAATTGAATACAAAAGACAGTATATGAATAAACGGTTAGTAATGTGAAAATGCTGATTTGTAAAACATTTTGAAAGAAGTAACTCATAAATTTATTTCATATCTTTATACTTATGCATACACACGCTTAAGAGACTTATATAAAACAACACTAGGATTAAAAGTTTTACTAATTTTTCAGCATACAATAAAAAATAGTAATCAATATTCATTTACAATAAATAATTTAACGTTATCAAACCAAAAAATAATTTATTTTTTGATTCGATTTAAATAATTAATATTTATATAGGGTTGTTGGTTGATGAATGTCATTCAATGAACACTTAAACAAAGGGTTTGCGGATTATAATTGAATTGTAAACGAAATGTCGTTACACGTTTTGAATGACTATCCTCCTTCATCAGGATTTAAAGGGTAGTTTCGAAAGATTATCCTGTCTTACTTATAAATTGTCAGATAAAAGAACAACACTCATGCTGCATTCTGATGGGTTGAATCGGGTCACATGATAAAATACAGCATTCATATAACTTTTTAGAATTATGCAGAACCTTTAATAAAAAAATTTTGTATGCATTTTAGGGACTTAGCATTTTTGGAGATATTTCGGAGACATAAGTTTTGATGGAACAACTGTTAACAACCTACCGGTTGTTAACAGTTTATTTTTTAACATACATTAAGGTTAGTGGATGAATGTCAGGTAATTCATTTAAAACAAAAATATAATAAGGGTTGATTGAAACAAAGGGTTTGTAGGTTATAATTTTAGGATAAAACGTTATGTGTTTCGAAAACCCTTCATCAAGATTGGAACAACCGTTTCGAATGATACTCTCCCTTCATCAGATAGACTTAAACTTTTATTTTATCAGAATGGAAGAAAACGATAGACGATTTACACTTATTGAAAACCCAACTTATAAATAATTCGACTTGCATTAAAAATGCAACTCGCATATATACTTTGAAACAATCAATAAATTTTATATTATCACTATGCATTAAATAAGTTTCCCATTTAACATTCAAGATGAATTTATTTTTACATTAATTAAAAATTGAACACGTATTAATTTTTAAAATGACTATTTTTTAAAAAGTTTTAAAACAGCTAATAAATTTTATAAGCTTTTACATTTAAATAAATTTAGCATATTATGAATGTTTTACATCACTCGATAAAATTTTTTATATAGGCAATAAAAGTTATACACATTATAAATATAAACTCATAAAATAAATTTCACACTTAACATTTAAACTCTAACCTATCAATCTTAAAGTAATTTTTTATCTTTTGTACATACTCATAAACCTTTTGTTTCTATTGTAAAGTGAAGTATGACTCATGCATTAATTAAAATCTCTAATCAAAATTATAAGAAAGTAAAGTTTAGGAAATACCTATGTATTATAGGTAAATTAATACAGTAAAAATATTCATGTTTTTCAGTTAAGTAAAAAAGTTATATAATTAATTTTACAGACTACTTAAATAATGTATAATTAAGTTTCAGAATTATTATTATTATTTTTTTTTTCTTCTATAGTATGTATATATAAATTTTTAAATACAAAGTTTTCATTAAAATACAATAACCAAAGTTTTGTATGATATTAACTTACAATGCACCTAAAACTTTAAATATATAGAAACAATTGTACAGTTGGTTTTGTCTGAAGCATATATATAACTAATAAAATCTTGTTCAGTTTAGTTTTTAAAAAAACTATAAAGATTTTAGATACACATATTTTTATGTTGTTTAAATAAAATTTTTAAAATGAAACAATATTAATGTTATAAAATAATACACTCAGCATGACTCACCGAGTGTGCTATTCCATTAAATTATTCCGCATACATGTAATAACATGTCTGACTTAACTATATACTGAATTACCATTATTTCAGAAAAAGTTGGGACTTACCTTAAAACACGTCCTACACCCTTGGCAGACTTGAAGAAAATGAATGATATGAGACATTCTTATCAGTGACGCCCGGTCACGAGGTCAGTGACGTCACGAGTGATGTGATTGGCTATGCTCAGTCACGTGATCATGACGTCATCCTCTCATCAATGACGTCACCGATTGCTTATCAGCTACCACAACGCGCGGAAATGTCCTTCAGTACGCAGTGAAAAATATTATACGGGACATTACTCGAAACGATTCCATTGTCTTATACGGTAAATTGAAATATAACACGCGGAAAAAAGATCGACATATACCGGAGAAACTATGCATACTGCCCGATGAAAATAACCCGCACAGCTAAGGAGATGCTACCAGGATGAGAGTCAAAATCCAACTGAATTCAAACAATATGACATGGTCTATAAATCTCCCATGTCGATGAATGGGTTTTCCCCCACACCTAAGCAGAATGGAGAAGTCATAGGTTTTTTCCTCACCTATCACGAAGATGATATCTCTTAATTAAGTTTCTTAATTAAAATTATGCAAATTATATGTAAGTCTTTCAAATATCTCTTAATTATATTTTCTAATTAAAATTATGTATCATATGCTCTCCTGGTTAAAGATTTAATAAACCTAACTTTTATACAACAAAAATAAATTTAATAAGTATAATCTGTTCGATGACTCATCAAACGATGACTCATCGTAAACATGTGCGAACATGTCTAAACATGTCTGAACATGAATCTACTTGAACCTTAACATTTTATTGTATAAAATTTTACATTATTGCTTTTTATATTATTCAAACCGAAAGTTATTTTTATTATTATTGTTTACTTAAGAGAAACTTAATTTGCATTCATTATGAATAAAAATTTAATTATTAACTGTAAAATCTGTTTACTTATAATTTTCATCAGCTAGTGTTGTTTATTTAATTTCCAACATCATATACTTTGTGATTTATATAGTAATTATCACTTTTTCAGTAAAATATTAAGGTTCAAGTAGATACATGTTCAGACATGTTTAGACATGTTCGCAAATGTTTACGATGAGTCATCGTTTGATGAGTCATCGAACAGATTATACTTATTAAATTTATTTATGTTGTATAAAAGTTAGGTTTATTAAATCTTTAACCAGGAGAGCATATGATACATAATTTTAATTAGAAAATATAATTAAGAGATATTTGAAAGACTTACATATAATTTGCATAATTTTAATTAAGAAACTTAATTAAGAGATATCATCTTCGTGATAGGTGAGGAAAAAACCTATGACTTCTCCATTCTGCTTAGGTGTGGGGGAAAACCCATTCATCGACATGGGAGATTTATAGACCATGTCATATTGTTTGAATTCAGTTGGATTTTGACTCTCATCCTGGTAGCATCTCCTTAGCTGTGCGGGTTATTTTCATCGGGCAGTATGCATAGTTTCTCCGGTATATGTCGATCTTTTTTCCGCGTGTTATATTTCAATTTACCGTATAAGACAATGGAATCGTTTCGAGTAATGTCCCGTATAATATTTTTCACTGCGTACTGAAGGACATTTCCGCGCGTTGTGGTAGCTGATAAGCAATCGGTGACGTCATTGATGAGAGGATGACGTCATGATCACGTGACTGAGCATAGCCAATCACATCACTCGTGACGTCACTGACCTCGTGACCGGGCGTCACTGATAAGAATGTCTCATATCATTCATTTTCTTCAAGTCTGCCAAGGGTGTAGGACGTGTTTTAAGGTAAGTCCCAACTTTTTCTGAAATAATGGTAATTCAGTATATAGTTAAGTCAGACATGTTATTACATGTATGCGGAATAATTTAATGGAATAGCACACTCGGTGAGTCATGCTGAGTGTATTATTTTATAACATTAATATTGTTTCATTTTAAAAATTTTATTTAAACAACATAAAAATATGTGTATCTAAAATCTTTATAGTTTTTTTAAAAACTAAACTGAACAAGATTTTATTAGTTATATATATGCTTCAGACAAAACCAACTGTACAATTGTTTCTATATATTTAAAGTTTTAGGTGCATTGTAAGTTAATATCATACAAAACTTTGGTTATTGTACTTTAATGAAAACTTTGTATTTAAAAATTTATATATACATACTATAGAAGAAAAAAAAAATAATAATAATAATTCTGAAACTTAATTATACATTATTTAAGTAGTCTGTAAAATTAATTATATAACTTTTTTACTTAACTGAAAAACATGAATATTTATACTGTATTAATTTACCTATAATACATAGGTATTTCCTAAACTTTACTTTCTTATAATTTTGATTAGAGATTTTAATTAATGCATGAGTCATACTTCACTTTACAATAGAAACAAAAGGTTTATGAGTATGTACAAAAGATAAAAAATTACTTTAAGATTGATAGGTTAGAGTTTAAATGTTAAGTGTGAAATTTATTTTATGAGTTTATATTTATAATGTGTATAACTTTTATTGCCTATATAAAAAATTTTATCGAGTGATGTAAAACATTCATAATATGCTAAATTTATTTAAATGTAAAAGCTTATAAAATTTATTAGCTGTTTTAAAACTTTTTAAAAAATAGTCATTTTAAAAATTAATACGTGTTCAATTTTTAATTAATGTAAAAATAAATTCATCTTGAATGTTAAATGGGAAACTTATTTAATGCATAGTGATAATATAAAATTTATTGATTGTTTCAAAGTGTATATGCGAGTTGCATTTTTAATGCAAGTCGAATTATTTATAAGTTGGGTTTTCAATAAGTGTAAATCGTCTATCGTTTTCTTCCATTCTGATAAAATAAAAGTTTAAGTCTATCTGATGAAGGGAGAGTATCATTCGAAACGGTTGTTCCAATCTTGATGAAGGGTTTTCGAAACACATAACGTTTTATCCTAGAATTATAACCTACAAACCCTTTGTTTCAATCAACCCTTATTATATTTTTGTTTTAAATGAATTACCTGACATTCATCCACTAACCTTAATGTATGTTAAAAAATAAACTGTTAACAACCGGTAGGTTGTTAACAGTTGTTCCATCAAAACTTATGTCTCCGAAATATCTCCAAAAATGCTAAGTCCCTAAAATGCATACAAATTTTTTTTATTAAAGGTTCTGCATAATTCTAAAAAGTTATATGAATGCTGTATTTTATCATGTGACCCGATTCAACCCATCAGAATGCAGCATGAGTGTTGTTCTTTTATCTGACAATTTATAAGTAAGACAGGATAGTCTTTCGAAACTACCCTTTAAATCCTGATGAAGGAGGATAGTCATTCAAAACGTGTAACGACATTTCGTTTACAATTCAATTATAATCCGCAAACCCTTTGTTTAAGTGTTCATTGAATGACATTCATCAACCAACAACCCTATATAAATATTAATTATTTAAATCGAATCAAAAAATAAATTATTTTTTGGTTTGATAACGTTAAATTATTTATTGTAAATGAATATTGATTACTATTTTTTATTGTATGCTGAAAAATTAGTAAAACTTTTAATCCTAGTGTTGTTTTATATAAGTCTCTTAAGCGTGTGTATGCATAAGTATAAAGATATGAAATAAATTTATGAGTTACTTCTTTCAAAATGTTTTACAAATCAGCATTTTCACATTACTAACCGTTTATTCATATACTGTCTTTTGTATTCAATTTAACACTTATGTTGATGAATAATTACTCAGTTTAAACTTTTACCCCGGGAAATATTATACAATGCATGGTGTATAAATATAGTTAAATAATATATAGTGAAAAAAATTACAACTATAGATGTTTAATTCGCTGTTACATAGTTAACGCATGCAAAATCTACTAAGCTTAAACCGTATTAAGCATTTTCTTATAAAGTTCATAAACATGTTGTTACAAGGATTTTGGAAGATCAAACGATTCTGTGTTTAATACCAGGTTCGATTCCAGCTTATCAACCTATCTGTTTGGAGTTTTCCGAGGATGTCTTCAAAACTCACTTAAATATAGAAAGACTCCCACACAGACCAATCCACTTATACGGCCAACAGTTAAATATTTAATGGTATGAGTTTACACTTGTAATGAATTATTTAAAATTTTATCCATATAGGAATAATATAAAAATTTTCATTTACGTGCTGGTAAAAATAATTGTCTCATTCGAAGTTTCATTAACTGAAAACAGTAAGTTTCAATACAGTTGTATGACTCTAGTATGAGTCATCAATCTTACGATTTGTTAACGATTCTATAGTAAAAGGGGAAGTGTTGGGTTCGAATCCATTTCATCAATCTAGTCGATTGGAGTATTTCTTGGTTTTCTCTAAAACCTGCTTAAATATGCAATAGGATTCCTTAGAAAGACTCTCATGCATTTCGCTTATAGGATCCTCATTTATTTAATCGGTCTTAAACCTTATGAATATCCATATGTGAATGTTTATTGTACAGTAAAAACTTTTAAATATAGTATTGTTTTATATAATGTGTGATCCTGATTATGTATAAATGAGTTATCGATTATGAAATAAATTTATCATTACTATAATACTCACATTAAAAGATTCACACTTATACAATTTAGCGGTTACGCAAATTATTCAAACTCGTCAGCGATCCTTCACGAACTTTCTCGGAAGATGTTGTACATGAACGAACGAGGGTTGAGTCATCTTTTCGGGAATTCCCCCTTATCTCTAGTAGATAAGGTGTTACAACTCAACGTTTCCCTTCATTCTTAGTTTGGCGGTCGTGTGAGTAGGTTGTTTTACGGTGTGTTATGTTTACCGTCCACTGCTTTGGAGTTTTAGCCGAAAATCCCGCCTGTTTTTCCGCATAATGTATTTCGGTTTTTTCGTACCTGGGTTCTTTAAGTATAATAGAATAATCCAACTCATCAGCCTACCCTTTGGGATTTTTTTTTCTTGGTTTTTTCTCTAAAACTGACTTAAGTATAAGGCGTATATTAAAATAATAATATATAGTTTACAACTAGATAAAATAATTGCTAAAAACAATAAGATTTTTAATTTTATCCTATTAAGTAATTTTAAAACCTCTTTTTACTTTTTTTCTTATAAAGTTAAAGTGATTTCAAAACCATTCATTAAAAAATTACTCTTATATTTTACTAAAACTTTATTTATTTAATCGATTAAATGCAAAGTTTAACACTTAATGAATTATTTAAAATTTTATCTATATAGGAATAATATAAAAATGTACATTTATATGCTAGTAAAAAATAATTGTCTCATTAGAAGTTTAATCACCCATTAACTAAAAACAGGGAATTTCAATACAACTGCATGACTCACTGACCTCACGGTAAGTTATTTTCACTTAGACATTCTGAGCAAATCTTATTGTAAAGGATAAATTCCTTCTGTGATAGTGTCACCCAAATTCTCTCATAAAGATTATTGTTTAGTATTTTATTTTTAAATCATATATCTAACTTATAAAATTTAGCGGTTATGCAAATGAGTAATTTTTATTACTTATAGTTCAATACGTATAAATAAGTTGAAAATTTTACCTTGCGATGTAATGCATATATTAAAATAATATATAGTTATTATATAAAAACCTCTCTTGGTATCTTATTATTTATATATAGTTTATTACTTAGTTCAATAACTAGAGAAAATAATTACTAAAACAATAAGATTTATGTTTTTAATTTTATCCTATTAAGTGATTTTAAAACCTTTCATTAAAAATTACAGTTACATTTTATTAAATCTTTGTTTATTAAATATAAAAAGCGCGACTTATCGTAAAATAATTCTGTTTTGATCTCATTATTTTCTTAGCATAATTAAAAAAAGTAAATTTAAATTAAAAATATTAAAAATATTTCAATATTTTAATAGGTTAATTGCAGAGTTCAACTCTTATTGCATTATTTAAATGTAGTTTACAACTGATATTAAATAAATGATCTCTATAAACTATTTTATATTATTGTAAAAACACAGAACTTTAACAACATTCTACTAAGATAGGTATGAATCAACATTCTTATCTGAATGAGTCATCGTCTAGCGATAAACAGTTTCTCGCATTTGTGTGCATGACTGAAGGTTGCATTTCGCTAAGGGAAATTTCTTCAATTTTAAGTAAGTTTTATAATTTATTATTACTATTTGATAATTTATTTAACTTAATACGTATCTCTACTCTATACGTAATATCTTAATATGTATACTCTAGTAAATATATTTGTTTATAATAGAAATTTTATTAAAACTTTACAAACATTATAAAAGAAATTTTTTATTGTTTCATTGAAGAGAGAGAAATCAGTTTAAAAAATATTTTTATTAGTATTTACTTATAAGGAATTTTTTATTGTTATACTATAAACTTTTATGCTTAATTAAAACAAAATTTTGTATAACATATATAAAACCTACTTTTTATTTTGTTACCCTACAAAAGTTTCCATTTAACTTGTGTATGTTTAGAAATTATTTGAGTAAAACTAATTTTTGCAATATATAAAACTCCTTTCACAAACGAATTTTTATTTTTTATCTATAACTTACTTTTATATTTATTTATTTCAATACCGTTTAAGTGATAGATAGGTAATAATCGTTTAAAACTCATTGTATGATATGCTTTGTGAAAAAAATTATTGCATTTTCCTAATTATTCGCTGTATTGTTTTAATGATTTTAATTTAATCTTTATATGAGATAGTGTGGATTACACATGATTCATCAGCTGTAGGGGTTTTCCGTTGCAGGTGATAACTGACTCATAGAATATTCCGTATTATCTGTTTTTTAAGGAAACTGTTTATTTTCATTTAAAAAGATGCATTGAATTTTTATGCAATTTATTTCGAAATGTTTAATATAAAATAACTTTTAGTAACTGATAGTTTTTAAATATAACTAATCCTTTTTATTATTGATAAAAAAGAACTTATTTTTATTAGTTCAAGTTTAAAAGTATTTACCTGTTTCATTTAAATCAACTAAGATAGTATGAATTATATTACTGTGTTAAACTTGAATAAATGTTAAACTTATTTAGTGAGAATATAAAGTTTAATTTAAATAACATATTCATGTACTTATAAAATTTTCGTGTTAGGATAAATTGAATAGTAACAACATAAAGTTTAGTTAATTATAATATATATAAAATTTAATTGTTGATTTTAAACATTGTATGTATTTTTAAATTAATATTATTATAGGATAGTCATTTTTTTTTTATTTTTTATTTTTTATTATTTATTTATTTTATAACTTTACTGTATATCTTTGTATGCATTTTTTAATTAATATTATTATATGAAAGTCGTTTTTTTTTTAAATTTATATTATTATATGAAAGTAATTTTTTTAATTTATATTATTATATAATAGTAATTTTTTTTTTTAATTAATATTATTATATGATAGTATTTTTTTAAAATTTATAACTTTACTATATATCTTTGTATGCATTTTTTTAGATTAATATTATTATATGATAGTAATTTTTTTTTTTTTTTTCTTTTTTTCTTTATTTATAATTTATGTCTTTGTAAGCAATTTTTTAGATTAATATTATTATATGATAGTAATTTTTAAAAGTGCATGTGCTCAATTTTTAACGAATGTAAGTTAGAGTTTAAATAAATGTGAAACTTATTTAGTGAGAATATAAAGTTTAATTTATATAATTTTTATTATATTTAGTTTAATTTATAACATATATATCCTCATTTACTGATTTTGAAACTTTTGTTTATCGTATTTGTTTAGTTATAGCATAAATAACAGTACGTGTTTTATATAATTTTTATTATATTTAGTTTCATTTATATGATAGTAATTTTTTAAAGTGTATGTGTGTTCAATTTTTAAAGAATGTAAAAATAGTATTTCAAAGTTAGAGGTTAAATAACAGTATGTGTTTTATATAATTTTTATCATATTTAGTTTATATAACATAACTGTATACAAAATTTATTAACTGATTAAAAACTTCTGTTAAATTTTTAACGAATGTAAGATAGAGTTTAAAAAAATGTTAAACTTATTTAGTGAGAATATAAAGTTTAATTTACATAATTTTTATTATATTTAGTTTAATTTATATGATAGTAATTTTTTAAAGTGTATGAGTGTTCAATTTTTAAAGAATGTAAAAATAGTATTTCAAAGTTAGAGCTTAAATAACAGTATGTGTTTTATATAATTTTTATTATATTAAGTTTATATAACATAACTATATACAAAATTTATTAACTGATTAAAAACTTCTGTTAAATTTTTAACGAATGTAAGATAGAGTTTAAAGAAATGTTAAACTTTTTTAGTGAGAATATAAAGTTTAATTTACATAATTTTTATTATATTTAGTTTAATTTATGTGATAGTAATTTTTTTAAGTGCATGTGGGTTTAATTTTTAACGAATGTAATAATATTATTTCTAAGATAGTCTAAATAAATTTAAAAAGTGAAACTTATCTAGTGTTAAAATAAAGTTAGAATTTTTAAGTGTCTTACATTTTTAATGAATGTTAAATTATTTATTATTTGTTTTGCTTTTAAATCTATGTGTTCATCCACAAAATACGAAAATTTCTATTTAATTCTGTAAAAATTTCGTAATATAAATTTGTAATGATGTCACTAAAAGTATGAACTCCTATTTAAATTCCTTATTTATTATCTTAACGCAATATATTTTTAATCTCTAAAAATGCTAAGTTTCTAAAATACTCATAAATTGTTACTGATGTTAATTAACTTCAGTCATTCTATGTTTCATTCAGTCAAAAATGTTATGTCCCACCGGAAATTATTTATACTCTTCCAATGGCAACATCTAAATTTTAATGTCTATACCCTTCATTAAATGTTTTTAATTCTATAATACACATCAACCCTTTGTTTTATCTTGTCAAATTCACTGAAATACATAGGAAAATTTCTATTTAATTCGGTAATCAATTTATAATCCCCGAATGACAACTCTTCAAAAGTTTCTATTCTTCCGGTGGCAACACCTAAATATTAAAGTCCCAAAAGATCGTGACGTTATCTATCCCCCTGCAAAAATTCGAAAAAATTTTGAAGTCCCCAAAATTATGAAAAAAATACGAAGTCCCGAAATTCATTTTCAAACGCGCAAAAAGTTTAAATACTTTACAATCTTTGAATGGCAACAGAACCATCATCCAAGATGATGGTTAAGTAGTGTAAAAAGGGTGCATTCACCGACGGGGTGGTGGCGCGGAGGCGCGTGTGGAGGCGCGGAGCAGAAAACTATGTGATGAGTTCTTCAGGTTGACATTTTTTATTTTTTATTTTTTTTTAAAGGAACTAACTCCCGCCTTGCTCTACGGAGTGAAAAGGGGCAACGCAGGGCCTCGGGATGGCAGTCTCCCAGGCGCTCAAGGTGAACTCTCTCTTTCTCTCTCTTCTCTTTTTTCTAACTTTATTCATTCTAACTCTCATTTCTTAAATTTTGTATTCTCTTTCTAACTTTTTTCTATACATTTTTCTAACTCTTATTTCATAAACTGTATCTCTTTTCAGGCTAAGTCCCAAAAGATCGTGACGTCATCTAATCCCCTGCAAAAAGTCGAAAAAATTTTGAAGTCCCCAAAATTGTGAAAAAAATACTAAGTCCCGAAATTTAGGAAAATAAATCTAACTCCTCAAAATTCCCCCTTCTCCTCGATAGATGGCAGCACTCATCGCGGAAACCCTCGTAAAAGGTGATACTCAAAGTTTCTATTCTTCCGGTGGCAACACCCCCTCGTCCAAGATGATGACTAAGTAGTGTAAAAAGGACACGTTGACCTGCAGGGTGGTGCCGTGGAGGCGCGCTCCAACGGGGTGGTGGCGCGCGCGCCACAGCGCCACCACCCTGCAGGTGAACTGTCCTTTTTACACTACTGACATCTTTACGATGAAAATATCCCTCAAGATTGACGTTTATGTGAAATTTTGCTCTATTCTGCCATGTTAAGAAATTCGTAAATTTTCATTAACTTACGAAATTTTTATATTGGAAAATTCATAGTCATTAATATTCATGCCAGTGTCCTAAATAATATTTCAAAAGTAGTCTGACATCTTTACGATGAAACTATCTCTCAAAATTGACGTTTATGTGTAATTTTGCCCTATACTGCCATGTTAAGAAATTCGTAAATTTCCAATAACTTGCGAAATTTTCAAAGTAGCATATTTATAGTTACTGATGTTCATTCCGGCATCAAAACTGATATTTTAAAACTGGTCTGACATTTTTACAGTAAAAAGTTTCCATTTAATGCACGTTTAAGTGAATTTTTGTCCTATTATGTTAAAAAAATCGTAAATTTCTAATAACTTACGAAGTTTTTAAATTCGAATGTTGCAAATGAATAGGGTTCTTGTCAGTGTCGAAAGTAATATTTTAAAACTGATCTAACCTCTCTGCGACAATTTGTTCTTGAGATATCGTGTACACAGACTAACAAACTAACGGACTATCACACTAACAGACACCCTAAGACAGACACCATGCAAATTTTGTCATTTTCGGATTCCTCACACATGTAAACGTGTAAAAAAGTCAAAAAACCGAGGTCGAAAATTTTCACGATTGCTTAAGTTCCCCATACCTATAGTATGATGGGGAACTAAAAAGAAATAAAATCAAAATGATTTAGAACAAAAGAATATTAAACTACATAAGTAAACAAAAACATTGGCGGTTATGACTTATGCGAAGAACAATCTCCAAACCATTGCCATAGAAATTTACTGAAAATAAGCTGTTACCAAGGGAACCACCGAATACGCAGGTGCAAGGAGAGCATATCACTATAAGTCATTGGACCTTCTCAAGGGTTACCATTCATCACTCTACTTTATATATATCGTTGGTGTGAATGCAAGTTGCCACCTGATTTTCATACTTAATTTTAAAAAATCTAATGGTCCGATCGATAAGCTGTTTAATCCGACGGATTCAGAAAAATTGCCTCTTTCATTTGGTACCTTATTTATAACGAATTTTTGATTAGATTTTTTGAACTTAATTAAAATATGAAAATAGACATAGCTTTAAAATAGACATTTAAAGTTTTAATTGTTGCTTTTTTTTTTTTTTTTTCCCAGCATAAAATGAAATGTGCTTTCACGTGAAAAGTAAAAAAAAATTATAAAATATTAACTTTGCATCTGTATGATGTAGTGATGACCTAAAAAATGACTTCTATAAAATAATAATAGTAATTTTTTATTTTAAAAGTAAGGAAATGATAAATAAAGTGTGAAAATTTCGCACACAAATGAATTTTTGCTATCAGTCATTTTTGCTAGAAAATGAATTATTTGAAGTGAGAAATAAATAAAATGAAATGATCATTTTTCAACGGGCGGGTTAGTCGTCCTACAACTAACTAGTGTTAAATAGTTCATTTAAGTCATTAACAATTTTATTGCACTGGAAATGATATGAAATGTTAAATGCTGTGTCGTATTTGATTTGCCAACAGCTACTCACTGTTATCTATTGCATGCACCCCACATTTAAGGTTTAAATCTTACAAGTATTTTCACAGCTTTTAAAAATTTACATTCACGGATTTTCAAGACAATCTATATATGGATACAAAAATGTGATGTATGAGCTAGGAGAAATTATTTTATACATTGTTAAATCCGTTTTAAAAACGTGATTTATTATTATTATTATATTTTTTAAATAATTATTTTCGACTTTTTAGCCTTGTGTGAGAAGTTTTTCAATCACTGTAAACATTTTTATGAGATTATGACAGAGACATGTGGAAAATTTTAGGTTTATTTCAGTTTCTATGCAAAATTTAAGTTCAATCGGATGACAAGAAGCGAGTTAAAATTTGAAAGCATGTTTTTAATTGGAGCTGGAAACACAGGGCAGCAAGCCCCTCTCTCATAGTTGCCAACAGTTACAATTTTAAAATAAGGACAATCACCACTATATTTTTAGAGAAACTTCTTGTTGCAATTTTCGGAGATTTAAGATCTCGCAGTTCACTATCATAAAATTCTGGTGCAAAGTTTTCCCGAAAATAAGGAAAATTTGGCAGCTATGACCTCTCTTAATAAATCCATTATTGCTTGAATAGGTATTGTCATCTGGTATGGTATACATTTTCTATAACTAGTTGGCATAGGTGGACCACAGATTACTATACAAATAGGACAGTGAAGCTTAAACGCGAACCGGAAATATAGTGGCACTACTAGTGTCATCAGAGGGAAACTGCATGTGTGAAATCTACATGATTACCATCTTTGATTGAACATAGTTTTTCTCTTTCGCAATTAGTTAGTAGCAGGTTAGTATGTGAAGTTTTCTTTTTCTTCATTTTTTATTATTTTTGAATTCACAAAATCATAATAAAAACATTCACAGCTATTCTTCTAAGAAATAAAATTAATTTTTATTATGTTTTAAAATATATTTTGCCAAACATATTCTTATTCAAGTACAGATTAAAATAACAAACTGTAACTCTGAAATAGCAGTGTGAAATATTAAATATTTAACATTGCTTGGTTTAAATAACACAAAATGCTTTAAAATGAAAAAAATATTATAGATCTATGTATATTTTCGAAATTTATTTGCTTAATATTTAGTACTTGCTTCTTAAAATATATTGCTTTCGACAATCAAGTTCATAAACAATAACAAAGTTGCCAAACGTAAACATTAATACAATGGTTAGTTGGTTGGATGTTGGGTTTAACGTTGCACTAATATTACGATATGAACATAGATACAATAAAAATAAGACGAGCGATTGCGTAAGCTGGAGAGATCGAGAAACTTATAGCCGTTGACAATAGGATTGTTGCAGTCAAATTTTGGTTACCGAAGAATATACGGAAGTGTCCTATCTGTATAATAATCAGTGACGTGGACTCTGCTCAATTTATAAATTTTCAGCTGAATCGAATAAGGAATTTAGATGCTATCACACTTTAAATTATTTGAGCCCATAGGCTATAATGATAAAGAATTTATCTTTGTGTCCCCGTTAAAAAAAAAAAAAAAAAAAAAAAAAAACTGTAAGTGCTAGATTTTCCAAGATGTATACAGTTTGTGCTACAAGAACCAACAACATATGTACCAACTTTTAGTTCATTTGAACAAAGCATTTAGAAAATATTTTGTTCACTCATGTACATAGACATACATACATTGTCGTAAAAGAAGCAAAAATGAACTTATGGGACCTCAAAACATATAAATACACCAACATCACAAAGTCCAATTTTTGTCATGATTACAATATTTTCCTTACCTATGTATTTTCAGAAAGTAAAAAATTCCATGAAAGGTATGCGAACCATTCAATTTCATCATGCTTAATAACAAATTTTTAAAAGATATGTAATGACGATGAGATAGGAAAGGACAATGTAGTTAAAAGCAGATGGGGAAGGATAGGGGAATTAAAATTGAAACTATAAAATATTCCTTCTGCATACATCCTGAAACACTTGTTTAAATTTAACATTATGAAACAAATTTTATTATTTTCATTAAACTAATACACCATTGGCATTGATATATCATTACACGAGCACAACGGTTCAGCACCAAATCGATAGCATATGCAAATAGAAGCAGTGTAAGCCAATTCCCTAAAATGGTGCAATAATTTAACACTGAGTTGTGAAATAAGCACGGAGATGTGTAAATCCCCAAATGGTGTATTGATTCAACACAGTTTCTCAAAAAGTGGTGAGAGAAACTGGGATCAAAACAGTGAGAATTATCCTACATTGAGAAATTGGAGCCCGATTCTGTAGAACCAATTTTCACCAAAATATAAAAAAAAAAAAAAAAAAAAATGTTGAGTTTTCTTAAAGTTGAAAACATTGTCATCAGTTGAAAAATACTGCTCGCCGATGGCAGCCAAGTGACTGTATTTCATGAGCCCTGCACATACACTTATTAATAAAGAATTGTTTTATATATATGGAAAAAATAAAGTTAACTAGTCACCAATAATTAATAATGGACAAAAGTGGACAAAATGGTATTTCGTCCGGGACGGTTTTAACCAGGTTTTTTCCACTGTGGAAAAAACCGAACAACCCTGTTTACTGTATTTGTTTCACAAGCTCAAAAGCAATGAAAAAGCCATTTATCATACAGCAGCATCTGCTTCCCTTCTCATACATATTACAAGAAACCGTAATAAATGACAAATATGAAAGTAATGGACAATATTTTTTTACTTCTGGTTTCTAATGCTTTACACAATTTGAGATGTCCTGAACGTGGCGGCCGAGCGGTTCTGCGCTCAAAGCTGGTAGATGGGAGGTGCCGGGTTCGATCCCTGGTCGCGCTCATCGACCTAGCCGTTCGGAGTTTTCCGTGGTTTCCTCCGAAACTTGCGTAAATACGGGCTAGGACCCCTTAGAAAGACCCCCACGGAGGGCATTCCCCCTCTAGGCCTAGGACACATCAGGAGTCAATCGGCCTTAAATCCTACAACCAACCAACCAACCTGAACGTGATTTGACTATTTTTAGAAAATGTGTGCGTGTGAAACAAAAAATTTTGTTTCAACTCTATATTAAGAATTAATGCAAAAAATTTCATGAAACTTTATATTTAGTTGCATCTTAGGGGAATACTTCACCTAATTTGACTGGCAGTCTAACCCCATGATATTCTATGGAAAAATTCGTTTTATACATTATTCATTACCTAATGTACTTTTTTTTTTTTTTTTAAGTTCTGCTTTCACACCAGCCATTAAAATGTTTCTTGTTTTCCAAACATTATTTTATTTATTTATTTTTAATTTTTAACATTTAGTTTTAAATTGTAAAGTACAAAATAAATAAATAAATAAATAAGAGCATATTTTGCAATTTATAGCTTCAAAATGAAATGTTAAAAATTAAAAAAAATCATGTTTTTAAAAAATGACATTTTATAATGGTTGTGAGTTTTCTAAGTGTGAAAACGAAATTTCAAAACATGAATTAGGGAAAAAGGAGGGAGTAATTTATAAAACAAATTTTGCCATAGAATAACATGGGGTTAGACTGTTGGTCAAATTAGGTAAAGTATCCCCCTTAACATAAATTTGTATTTGGGTCATTCTCTGAAAAGTGGGCATTTAAAAAAAAAAAAAAAAGTTAGCTCAAATGAAATTGCTCCAATTTTTTTTTTAATTTTGTGCATATACACGTTAATAAAAATAATAAAAATACATACACAGTTAATAAAAAATAATATTAACCAAGCTGTATCTGATAATTTTTGAAATAGTAATTATTTTCATTAATTAGAAAAATGAGGGAATGATTGTGAGGGAATGACAAATTTCTTCTAGAAACTACTTTATAAAAATATTATTAAGTTTAGCTATATTTTCAAACACTAAATATTTATTAAAACATATTTTTATTAATATAATAGCATAAAAAAGCAAATTTGATTTCTTTTAGTTAACTTTATAATGAGTGAGGGAATGACATATAATAAAAATACTGTATTTCAATCTAACGTTTGAGAGCCGTGTACTATTCATTGTAAAATATTTCCAACAGAACACAAAATGTTTTCTTTGCTTTGCTTTTATATAAATTAAGTTTGACTTATATAAAGTACGTGCTGCCATTATTGGAGTAAGTAGGGTATAATTACAGTTTGATGAGGGAATGATATCTATTACCAGGGACAACAATAATAAGTGTTCTAATTTCTTTCATTGCATAATATATGAATGTAGTATAATGGATAAATATTTATTAAAGTATGTTTAATAAATATTCACTTCAAATTATCTAAATATAGATGCTTTAATACCATAGAAACCATTTTATTTACTTACATGCGGGAATGGGGACAGAGTGAGGGAATGATATTTTGCATTTTAAAAAATATTTTTAAATTATATTTGAATTCCAATAACTAAAGAATAACAGTTTATATGCCAAACCAATTAATACTGATAGTTTGGACTGCTTTTTGTTTTTGTGCTTTTAAAAATATGCCCTCAAGACTACTGGGACATGAAATGACCACTTTTCAGAGAATTACTCATTTATAAACTTTAGGTACATTCTGCCCAATATCTGCTATGCAGCAATTTTGCCAATTTATGAAAAAGCTTTATCTCAGCTTCTGTAGTATATAAGTCAGTGCAAACTTGTTTTATCAAATGACTATTATGAAATCTATGTTGAGTCAATTTGGGTCCATATCAGCTTAAAGGTGGTGGAGTTATGCTACAATTTTCTCTATTTACAAGAAGGTTGTATTTCAGCTTATTAGAAAGAAGGATACAGACAAAAGTTTTGTGATGGCCACAGAATTTAGTTTTCTACCTAATTTAAAAGCTGGAACACTCCTTACTAAAATTGAAAGAGCCTTTTCTATAGAATATGCAATTCTGAACATCTGAGAATAGGAGCTGCTATTTCATTTTTTTTAAACATACCCTGTAATTATTGTACCTTCATAACTAACAGAAGCAACAAAAGAAAAATACACAGCTTTAGTAAAAAATATACTTTATTCAGTACATATAATACAATCCTTACAGAAATAATTTTAAAGAGCTAAATTTATACAAAAGGTCAACACTTCAGTAGGCTTTTTTTAAAATGTGCATTAGATCTAGAACAAATTCAAGATTTTTTCTTTCTTGCAAAGCCTTCAGATTTACTTACTTTCAAGTCCTATGATTTTAACGTAACATGCAGTTTTGCAACACAGTTGCAGTTCTTTATTACTTAAAAAGTTTTTTACAGGTCATTTCAAGAAATTTATATTTTTATGATGTATCAATTTCAACACTGGTCTAAAGAATATATATATAGAGAGTTTTTAATTTCAACAAATAACGATTTGTAGTTTATCAGTTCAGTTACTTAAAAAAAAAAAAAAAAAAAAATGCTTATTATTATTATTTTTTTAAATCTAATAACTTTTCCTTTCTTTCTGCAATAAAATAAAATCCATATCTACTTTATACTATTCTTTACACACAACACAGAATTAATCTCTTTATTTTAAATTGAAATTTCAGTGGAAAGTAATGAACAGTGTTAATATAAATAATATATATATATACTGGCAGGTCTACCCGGTGCTGCCCAGGTTGAAGTAGTGTTTATAGAAATTTGAAATCAATAAAAGAACTGAACAAAGGTGTAAAGTGAAAAGAGAAATGCATGAAAAACATTTCCTGAAGGAAATATTACAAATACATACAAAAGGCACAGCTTTAGTATGGGACCCTCTTGCGACTTTAAATAATTTGGCCATTTTTGTGATAAATTGAAATGGCTATCGTACTTGCGTAACTAAAGACCTTGGCGAGAAATGTCCGAGCTATTTTGAGGCCAAATTTAAAATTTTGCCAAAGGGGTCCATTAAAGCTGTTTCATAAAAAAAAAAAAAAAAAAAAAAATTATGATTTTTACAAAATAAAAAGTCTTAATAAAATCCAAATTATAACTATTTAAAATTAAGGTGAGAAAATAAAAGGACCTTATAAGTTCATAAAATATCAAGAAACGTAGAAAAGAAAAGTACTTACTCTAACAGCACATCTTCTCCTCAGGACATCTTCAGGATAGCCAACGGATAAAAAGACATTGAATGGGCATACTCAGGATGTACTAAGGATAAATGTGCTGTTTGGGAAATAAAAATTTAAAGCTAATACCAAATATCGCTTTGAAAATATTTATTTACATGCATATTCCAGATTAAAAAAGTGCACCAATTTTCATAGCGTAAAAGTGTAACTAATACTAAATATCGCTATGAAAATATTTATTTACACGCAAATTCCAGATTTAAAAAGTGCACCAATTTTCGTAGCATAAAAGTGTAACTAAGTTTTTTTTTTTTTTCTGATATTCACACAAAATTAAAAATGTATTTTATTTTCAGGAAAAAATAAATAAATGTGTATTTTATTTGTTTATTATAGCATCAAATGTTTCTTTGTTTTTAATAATTTTAATGTTAAAATGGGGTTTTCATTTAATATCTTTTGATCCACTTATCCAACTGAACTAAAAAATACGGCATTATCTAGATTTTGTTCTGATTTAAGTATATTACTTTTCGTAGCAGTTGGCTAAACGGTGTAGATTTGTATAGCAAACTAAAAATCCGGACTGACAAACAATCAGATTTATATATAGAGAGAGATATACAATATATATATATATATATATATATGATTTTTTTTTTTTTTTTTTTAATAGAACTGCCAAAAACCCAAATTTGATATTGTGAGATTAACTGAACATAAAATAACATGAGGTTTAAGGTTGTAACAAAAACTGAAGAATAAAATCTTTGTAATATGTAAAGACTATAAATTGCAAAAACATTCAACAACTGTTTCAAGTTATATATGTAAATTTACTTTCTTTCTACTGATTATTCTTCCCATAATATATTTAATAGCAGCTAAGTCCACTTCTTCAGAATGGATTGGTAATCTTTACAGGCTTTCTCAACTTTATTCTTCTTCCTCTTTCCTGCAGTTTCTGTTTTTTCATTAAGCAACATAATCTATTATCAATATGTTCAATGTCTTTATATACATTTTTCTCAATAGTTATCAAAATTGCCTACAGTAAAAACACATATTTGTGATTTTTGTAATATACCTATTTCACAGATGCCAACATTGCTAATTTTTAAATCAGATTTTATACACTAGTATTTTTAAAAAGGAATGTATCACATATATTTTTTATGAATAAGTAAAATTAAATAAACTGAAAACTTTAAAAAACATTAAAACCCGTTTAAAAGATTACCTCGCTAGCGCTTTCGGCTGCATCATGCAGCCTTCTTCTGGCGTTTTCGCTCCTGTGAACTATCGTACACACGGCCATGTATTCTTCTCTCTTCCTCTCTCTTCAGAATACTGCACCATCTCGTGTCGATCTCTGATTGGTCGGTGTTGCATGAACCCTCATTAGCTAAAATTTCGACAGTTTCCCGTTTTGTGGCATAGAAATAATTATTGTAGTTTGCTAGTTTTTTGTAATTTTTAAAATCTATTTCTATTTTTTCTGTTTGGTTTATTTTAGTTAAAGCTGTGGTTGTATGGTTATATTTTATATCATTTTGGTGTTCTTTGATTCGCGTTTTTATTTTTCGCTTTGTCATTCCAATGTAGCAACCGGTTTTTTGGTCATCTTTGTTAAAGTTTATTTTATATATACCTGCAGTTTCAGAAAAGCAGTGGCGCACCCAGAATTTCTGTCTGGAGGGGGCTGAAGAGTAATTGGGTCCTACAGTATAGTAATAGGTTTATGTCCATATATGCAGCAACGGCGGCTCATGAACCGAAAATAGATGAAGAGCTGAGAAATAACATTTAAGTAGTTTTAATGCATAATTTTAATTAAAAATACTCATTTTATTTAAATGTAAATTTATACTCTATAAATGAATACAATGTAAAATATTAGGTGAAATGGCTCTTCACCTATTTTCGGTCCATGAGCCGCCACTGGTACGCAGACATATGCATAGTAAAGAATCTGTTTTAAATGTTTCTTTTGAAATAATGAATGAATGAATGAAACTGAATTTAAGTTGAATAGCACAATTGTGAAATTTATCTCCGTATATAATGTGCAAGTAATTTGGTCAGTTGGGGTTGAAATTGAACTTTCGAACATAAAGTTGTAGATTCAACTATGATCAAAAACTGTCTACGATCAAAATCTTCTAGGTCCATCTACGATCAAAAGAATATGACAAGCTGGTGAACATAAAATTTACTCGAAATGAAATGCCCCCACCCAAATATTTCCATTGAAAATAAAATTTGATCAATTTTAATACCCTTTTGTGATGCTTTATTTGTATATGCAGTAACACTTAAGTAATTAAGAAATCTTAATAATTATAGCCAAATAAAAGCTGCAGTTGTTATAAGTATGAATTAGAACAGAATTTCAGTGTAAATTTTTACATGGCTATTTTTATTTAATTATCTGGAGTGTGGGGCGATGCTCTTTCAAGGTTCGATTAACAGAAACAAATCGGACCTGCAGTCTTCGTGGGGGTAAGCCAACACAGCAAGCAGGGGGCAGAACCTTTTAATATCCTAAAACATATATTACTTAGAATAGTTTGTTCAGTTGGTAAATATTTCAAGCGTTACCTTTCTGAGTAATATCATTACAGGATATTGTATTCCAATACTATAATATATATTTATGAAATTTGAATTTTTATAACAGGCAAAAATTTTATTATCCAAGAACGGAGCTTAGATCTCAGTGACATCAGAAGCAAAAATGAAAATTGTGCTTGGACCCTACTGTATTTTCTACATACTGTTACAAAAAAAAAAAAAATAATAATAATAATAATAATAATTAACCCCATCCTCCCAAGCATCTGTAAAATATCTCAAAATATTATTATCAGGGTATTTTCCTATTTTGAACAGTAAACTACGCTTTGTGGCATTTCTCTAAATCGGTATATTTTTAGAAAAATATTTTACTCATTTGTGATCAGATCAATTAAATTTTATCTTCAGCAATTGATGCGAAATTTCACTAGCATGTATTTGTACTAGATGCATTTAAAGGGTTTAACACGAATATGCAAAGTCCATTTTTAATTTAAAATTTAGTTTTAGAGGAACGACTATAAGAGCAAAGCTAATTTTTATTTCATATCAAACGAGAATTTTCATTTGCCGATGTGAATGTGTTAATTTTGCCCAGGGACAAAACACTTCCACAAAGATGCTATAAATACTCATAAATTAAGATACAATAACTGCATGAGCTTGGTATCCCCTTTTCCTGAAAAATACATCCCAGCTTATTTCCACGTCTGATTGCTTCTTCTGTCTGACTTTTTAGATACTTACTCGATTTCGTGATAACAGTATATTCTCTAGTTTAGGACCTTAGAAGCCCATCCCTAAAAATTGCAACTTCTTTCAACTAAAAATCAAAGAACTAGTTCATTATTTTTGTTTTTGACAGTAAGGATTTCAAAAATTCCTAATTTTTAATGTATAATTTATAAACTACTAGCAGACCCGGCCACGCGTTGCTGTGACTAAGTTATACGTTGAATTATACGGCTGTAAACTATTTAGTACAGTTAAATTATTATTTACGAACAAAGAAGAAAACGTTGTAGCCGATGTAAAAACCCACAGGGTTGAGATTTGAAACTTAGGTCAAAATTTGGAAGCGATTGATAAAAATTTTCGTAGTGTTGATATTAAGCACAAATTAATTTTATTGTAGGGTCCTATAAATTTTAATGGAGAAGTGATATATATTATTTCTAATGCTACTTTGGATAAAATTGCTAAAATGACTAATATATAAATTAAATTCTATTAAAATTCTATTAAAATAAAAGTATAAAAGAAACAGACGATTTTAAAATCAATTTTTATGGAGGAGTGAAATATAATATATGCTATAATGGATAATTTTACTATTAAATGACCTCATCATTTTAAATATTTTAAAGAGGGCAACAGCTGTAGTTATAAAAGGGAAAACAATAAGGCTAAACCAGAAAAATAAGTAAATTTGATAAATATTTTAAAACTTTAAAATTGGAAATCTTATGAAATATTGGACATTTAAAGTAAATACATGTATCATTTTAAATACAAAAAGATTTTGGAAAAGTTTAGTGTATTTTAACGAAGTGATGAGAAGTTTTTGAGTATGTTAAAATTTTAATAGTAAATTCAAGTCAATAAAGATGGGAAACATTGAGGATTAAGATAAGAATAATTATAAGATTTAAAAAAAAAAAAAAAAAAAAAAAAAAAAACTTTTTATATACCATGCTTTTAAATTTTAATATACTAATAATATACAAATTAAAAGGAAAATGATAAATATTCTATCATAGTTTGAAGTCAAATTTGTTTTCAAATGTCTAAATAAAATATCTGATGTAAGATACTAATATTTTGCAGCGGAATAGATTTCATTTCTGTCATCCTTGGCGAAAAAAAAAGAATATCGCCAAATTATCTGGCGAAAATATTTAATTCCTTTCAAAAATCATGGTTATTTTAACAACTTATATTAAAAGAGTAATGAATAATATGAAACAATATTTCGTACAATACATATTACATGTCATACATACGTACAATGAATAATACATATTACATTTCGTACAATGCATACATCTGGCATGTATATTTTCGTGTTACGCTTTTGATCGCCAAATAATAATAATAATAATAATAAAAGCCAAGGGCGACAGAGTTTAAAAATTTAAAATTAAAATTTTGTCAATTTGACAGCAAAATAATTCAATCTAACACCCGCGATAACTAATACACATCTATACCCAAATATAAGGATTAAAATCGGGAAATAAATTTCCTCGATTTTTAATAATTTCTTACAAAAAATCCAGTGGGCAATTAACATAGGAAATCTTTTTCTTGGCTGCACAGACGGTCAGTGAGTCACACTTCGCTTGCGTATAGAACTCATAGATATAGTATAGCATATATAGAATAGAGTGATCATTGGGGAGAAAAAAGTTATTCCTTTTCATTTGGGAAAAGACGACGTTTTTACCAAAATATGGCCGTCTTTCCCCGAGTGAATACACACGGGAATACATACTAATATTTTAGCAAATAAAATTTATGAATAATTTATTTGCTAAAGGGGAATGGAAGACTCCAGATACAGTTTCAAATTCATATTTCTTTCTTTCTTTTCTTTTTCTTTTTCTTTTTTTTTTTTTTTTTTCAATACCACTTAATGGCTGTTTCCAAAGCTTTTATTTTTTATCTTTTTTCGGCATCAAAAATCTTTCTACGATAACATGGGGATGAGAGATCTATATATATTACTATATCTATGATAGAACTACATTAGCACTTTATCAATGTGTATAAAATCTTTAAATTGATTATGACGTCAATTTTCGTGAGATGCATAATTTAACTTTTTATAATTTTTTAACGTTCACGTTTGATTAAATGTATTTATTTTTATGTCGAAAGAAAATGAACTCGTATTTTTTTTTTTATTTTTTTTTTTTTGGCAACAATTAAATTAATGGAACTCACAGATATTTTGGAGCAACTTTAATAAAGGTCTATAATTAACAAATAATTGCAATAAAACAATATTGTGACAATAAATTGAGATAAAAACTATCCTATCTCTCAAGTTGGATCAAACTGCACACAGTGTGCAAAATTTCATCAAAATCAGTTCCTTAGTTTAGGAGTTTACCCCGGACAAACATCGTGACACGTAATTTATATATATATACAGATTAAATTATAAAGTTTTGATCAATGAAGCACAAATAAGTAAAAAACAGGATTAATTTCACTGTATTATCTTCATTATAATATGAATTCAATTTACACTTCAGTCTAAGTAACACGTGGCCGGCTATGCTAACACCAAAAATTTAAAAAGTGGAAATAATTGAATTATACGAAATTTATTAATAGGTTAAAAAGTTGAAGATTCTTTGTGTAGATGGCAGCACCAAATATATTTCAGCTTTCATTTCAACCCAGTCGAAAGGTATCGACATCTGTTAGAATCATTTGGAGTTAACAGATAATTGTGACTGTCAAATAATAACAGACAAATAATTAGCAATAAATTAAAATTGCGACTATAATTTGAGATTTAAACTATCCTATCTCTCAAGTTGGATCGAACTGCACATGGTGTGCGAATTTTATTATAATCGGTTAAGTGGTTTAGGAGTCCATTGAGGACAAACATTGTGACACGAGATTTATATATATTAAGATTTCTGCTTACAATATCTGTGTTTGAGTAGTATTTTTTTTTTCATGCACATCTGAAATTTTTTACTATGTCAGCTCGTTCTGGAGGGGGCTTCAGCCCCCTAAGCCCCCTCCGTGGGTGCGCCACTGCAGAAAAGTCTATTTTATCTTTATCGTTCCTAATTCTTTGGAAAATATTTTGGTTTGGTTTTATTGGTATATTAATATTTAATTTAGCGGCTTCGTTTTTAATTTTATTAGATGTACCTTTATTGTATGGAATTGGGGGGATGTATTTTTGTTTTGGTTTCTGTGCATTGTCTATGTTATTAAGTTTTTTTATTCTATTTCTATAAAGTTTGTTTACTAAGTTTTTCTTATAACCTGCGTTTTGAGCTATTTCAGTGATTTTTTGGAGTTCTTGTTTAAGTAAATTTTCATTTGAGCATACGTTTATTGCGCGGTTTATATAATATTGTATTGCTGCTATTTTGTATTTATATGGAGTCTTGCATTTTGCATTTATAATTTCGTTGCTATTACTTTGTTTCCGGTATACGGTAGTTTCGAAGTTTAAGTTTTGAGTTTTTATTATTGTGACATCTAGGAAGTTAATGAGGTTGTTATTTTCTATTTCAAGTGTGAATTTGATATTTGGGTCAATTTTATTTAATTTTTCTAGTGTGCTTTCTGGGGAGGAGTATTTACTGTTTATTACTGCAAATGTGTCGTCTACATACCTGAACCAATATTTTATTTCTTTGAAATTTGTTAGTATATTTTCGTTTTCAAGTAATCTTAGTTTAAAGTCTGCTACTATGCCTGAGATAGGCGATCCCATTGGGACGCCTTGATTCTGTTTATAGAATTTATTGTTGAATCTGAAATAGTTTTCATTTAAAATTAGGTTATTAGCTGCAATTAATGTTTGGCTTATGTCCTTATCTTTATATTTTTGTTTTATTTTTTCATTTATAATTTCATTAATTTCTTTTATATTAATTGATGGGTATAGGTTTATTACATCGAAGCTAACTATAATATCATTAGGTTCTATTTTTACATCTTTCAGTTTTTTTATGAAATCTTCAGTTGAGTTTAAATTGGTGTAGAACCTAATGATATTATAGTTAGCTTCGATGTAATAAACCTATACCCATCAATTAATATAAAAGAAATTAATGAAATTATAAATGAAAAAATAAAACAAAAATATAAAGATAAAGACATAAGCCAAACATTAATTGCAGCTAATAACCTAATTTTAAATGAAAACTATTTCAGATTCAACAATAAATTCTATAAACAGAATCAAGGCGTCCCAATGGGATCGCCTATCTCAGGCATAGTAGCAGACTTTAAACTAAGATTACTTGAAAACGAAAATATACTAACAAATTTCAATGAAATAAAATATTGGTTCAGGTATGTAGATGACACATTTGCAGTAATAAACAGTAAATACTCCTCCCCAGAAAGCACACTAGAAAAATTAAATAAAATTGACCCAAATATCAAATTCACACTTGAAATAGAAAATAACAACCTCATTAACTTCCTAGATGTCACAATAATAAAAACTCAAAACTTAAACTTCGAAACTACCGTATACCGGAAACAAAGTAATAGCAACGAAATTATAAATGCAAAATGCAAGACTCCATATAAATACAAAATAGCAGCAATACAATATTATATAAACCGCGCAATAAACGTATGCTCAAATGAAAATTTACTTAAACAAGAACTCCAAAAAATCACTGAAATAGCTCAAAACGCAGGTTATAAGAAAAACTTAGTAAACAAACTTTATAGAAATAGAATAAAAAAACTTAATAACATAGACAATGCACAGAAACCAAAACAAAAATACATCCCCCCAATTCCATACAATAAAGGTACATCTAATAAAATTAAAAACGAAGCCGCTAAATTAAATATTAATATACCAATAAAACCAAACCAAAATATTTTCCAAAGAATTAGGAACGATAAAGATAAAATAGACTTTTCTGAAACTGCAGGTATATATAAAATAAACTTTAACAAAGATGACCAAAAAACCGGTTGCTACATTGGAATGACAAAGCGAAAAATAAAAACGCGAATCAAAGAACACCAAAATGATATAAAATATAACCATACAACCACAGCTTTAACTAAAATAAACCAAACAGAAAAAATAGAAATAGATTTTAAAAATTACAAAAAACTAGCAAACTACAATAATTATTTCTATGCCACAAAACGGGAAACTGTCGAAATTTTAGCTAATGAGGGTTCATGCAACACCGACCAATCAGAGATCGACACGAGATGGCGCAGTATTCTGGAGAGAGAGGAAGAGAGAAGAATACATGGCCGTGTGTACGATAGTTCACAGGAGCGAAAACGCCAGAAGAAGGCTGCGTGATGCAGCCGAAAGCGCTAGCGAGTAATCTTTTAAACGGGTTTTAATGTTTTTTAAAGTTTTAATGTATTTTACCTTTTTTAAATTGTTTTAAATAAACTGAAAACATTTATAAAACCTTTCTGGTATGAAGTCTCCGGTGAAAATGACAGAGACTTGGCACCTATGCTATTGCACCTTGTTTTTAAAATCAATTTCTATTGCCTCATTATTTGTTTTCTTTGATAAGGCAATCCCAGTTGCATTAAATTTTATATCTACTGCCTCAGCAAAGAAAGTAAATAACAAAGAATTGAAATTGATTTTAAAAACACAGTAAAATTTGCAAAGTACATTAAACAAATACGTGTCATTGAAATAATTAATTCAAATTCACATAACAACATTGAAAATGCTTTTATTGATAACAGATGGTGCCACTTGGCATAAAATTGTAAACCGTAAAAAAAAAAGGGAAAAAGCCTAAGGAGACATCAGTCCATTCAGGGGCATAGGAAATGGAGGGGCTCAGGGGGCTCAAGCCCCCCCCCCCCCTATTGATTATTACAAAATTTCCTTTTATTGCCAAATAAAAGAATCACCAAATTAAAACCAAAATTAGGTAATATTTTATAATTAATACTAATAATTAGTGAATGTTAATTAACATCTAATTATTAATTGATTTTTTTAAGGTTAATTTTGAGTCATTTTTAAAATGAAATTTTTTAAGCCCCTCCCATGATTTTTGAATTGCTACGCCCTTGAGTCCATTGCAGTATGTCCAGGATTGCTGGAAGGAATCAACAATAGAAAAAAATGTAATTTACAACATTTATATATTAAACTATATTGTTTATTAGGAGAAATTTAATTGATTTAAATTTGAAATAAACCTTCATCATGCAGAAAAAATAAAAAGCTACAAGTATAGCGTGAAAGCAATAACATACAACAATAAGGAACAGTGAACAAATGCGTCAATACATGGTGACAGTAGAACATATAATTAGCCACAGAAACAAACTTCTACCTGTAGGTAGAGAGAATCTATAATGATAACTGGATAAAGAGAAGAGTTCTTTCTATTGGAGCGAATTAAAAAAAAATAATAAAATGAAATAAATATTGAATCAAATAAATGTTACTTTATTTTGTTACTTTTATAATTTTTGTTGCTATGATTGTTCCTTTCACTTTACACTCATACTTGCTTTTTTTTAACCTGATAAGTTATTGTGCTTGATATCTTGACTGAAACAATTGTCACTCGTAAGTTACAAATGATCTTATTCTTAAAAAATATATATATATACATAAAATTTAAGGCATATTAGAATGATCTAATTGAGTTAATATGTAACAAGATATAAATTTGAGCTCTGTAACAAAGAGAAAATAAAACTAATTTGAAATGCACTACTTCTAATTTTAACTTTAGAAATATTATTCATCAACCACAAATATCTATTTAGAGAAATTGAAGTGTAAAGTTGATTTTTTATACCAACCATGTGAAAAATGCCAGAGCCAGGAATTGAACCCAAGTACTTGGCTTAAAGTTCTGATGCTCTACCACTGAGCCACCCTGGCTGATTACCAACTCGGCACTTCTCACATAATATTCGTTGGCTAAGTCCCTGCAAATGCAGATTTAACAGGTCAGCGAAGTGCTTGGGTTCGATTCCCGACTCTGGCCCTTTTCACCTAGTTAGTATTCAACAAAAAAAAAAAAAAAAAAAATCAACATACACTCCAATTTCTCCAATTATACTACTTCTAGTTATAATTGCACTTTAAATTTTCTCTATTATATCACAGCTGCCAACCTCATGACTAAAAATTTAGAGTTAAAAAATTGGAGCAACTATTATGATATGAAAACGTCAAATAAGATTTCCATATATAATCAACATTTATAGAATCTTAATGTAGATTTCTTCAAATCAATGAAACTATCAAGGAATGATCAAATAAACAGCGATATATATATTGTATATATTACTTGAGGCAGGCTGTATTTTTTTTCTTTTACGATATATATAGTGTTTGTAGAATATTATAAATTCTATTCAAAGTATATTATAATTCTGACTCATACTACAAAGATCTAACTTTGTAGATGTTATTTAACTGAACTGAGAGTTTAAAATCATATTTAATATTAATAACTTTAAAAAAAAAAAAAAATTAACAAGAAAACAAAATTATAATTTTTCTTTTGAAACAAAACAGTATGATTTCAGCACAAAGTTGTAGGTAGCATCAGCATATGATATAAATTTAGAATACTGACGTGAGTTTAGACTTCTAGCTAATATTTGTTCTTGAATTATGCTTATGACAAAATCACATACAGACACACAAACCATTTACTAAAAACCTGATTTTCAGATTCAGGAAAAGTCAAAATGTGTAAATATAGAATTTTTTTTTTTTTTTATTTACCCCTAAAATATTTTTGCTACCATTCATGTTTAAGAGAAAGTAAACAGAGAGAGAAATACATGGAAACAAATATAAATTAAAGCAATAGCAAATGAAATAAGAGGAAAAATATGATTTTAATGTGGGGATATGGAATCTTAATCTCATTTAAATAGAAATCTATAAAAATTATAGTTTTTCAACAAATTTGCTGCTACATGATTTGAAATAAGTATAAATCTAGACATTGGCATAATTTTCTATGCTAATGTTTAGTGCATCAATCTGCGTAATACTGAATGATTTAAACTTAAACATCCACTGTTAAACTTAATTTCAATATTTTGCTTTTTACTGCTGTCCTCACAATGAAAAAGCATGTTACTAATCTAAATATATAAGAATATTATTTCACTTCCTCTGATAATCAATTTAAATCATAACAAGAGTTACAGAGAGACAAAAAAAGGTGAGAACAAAAAGTTTAATTGTTTGTTATTTGAATTAAAATATCTGAAAATTTTATGAAAGTACAGATAATTTTGTTATGATATCAGCTTTATGTAAGAAATTCAATGAAGAATAATTGATAACTGATTTAGTGGAAAATACTCAACTAAAATTACTAAAAACTCACAAAACAGTAAAATTTTCTACAGGAAATTAACTATTCTTCAGATAGTATCCCCTAAATGATAAATATTTTAATTAAATTCAATTAACTTTTCTTTTTTCCATAAAACAGTGCTAAGAATCTTTGTAAAGGAGCAATGATTCTATAAAAAAATAGTCTCACATTTTCTAACACTACATTCTAAAAATATTCACTGAATTACAATGATTTAGTTTTAAAAAAAGCAATAATGTACCCCATTTGTTATATACTTTCAATACAATCTAGTATTTTATTTTTCGGTCAGTTAATGAAAAATATCAATACTATGATCTTTTAAAATTAAATTATGACAAAAAGTACTGGAATTATTAAAGTTCAAATCAAGGAAAAAACAGTACATTAAAATATAAACATTTCTGTAAATACATAAATTATATTACATAAATATTTCAAATAACATGAATTAGTAGATAAAATTATTTTTGCAACAGTAAATTGTATTCTGCATACATTTTATAACAACATCCAGTTTAATATACAAAATCACAACCAACAACAAAAATATTAAAGATTTAAAAAAAAAAAAAAAAATTAAGCTCATATATTATACATTTGAAACAAGCAAAAACTACTTCTTCTCTAACATATCTGGTAAAAATTCAGGATGCCTTCTGGCATGTTGAAGCAAATGATCACGTCGTATGAAAGATTTATCACAAAGTGGACAGTGGTGATTTCTTTCACCTGTATGTATTCTAAAATGCCTGGCTAATTCATTGGAGCGAGAGAAACGTTTACCACAGTCCCGCCAAGTACAAGGGTATGGCCTGAAGTCAACAAAACCTACAAAACAAATTAGATAAATGATATAAAAATAAATAAATAAATTACATGAAAAAAAAATCTTTAAAAAAAAGGAAAAATGAAGTTGCAATTCACTTTAAAATCATATATTTTTATGGGAGAAAAATAATTTTAATATAATAATCAATTCAAACACTTGTTTGTAATATTTCATCTCAAATTTTGCAATTCTTCTGGGTTATTCATTCATTCACTATTATTTTTTTATATAAAGTGAAATTACACATACAAAAAATTTTGCACATTTTTTACAATATTTACACATGTAACATGTGCATTGGTGTGTACGGAGCATACACATGTCATATCTCTGCTCCTAAACCACTGAATCAAATCTAATCAATGTTCAGATGTACATTACTACAGAAAAAAAAAAAAAAAAAATCTGGTGTGCCACTCGCACGACTTTCTCTTACCCTGCATTTCAATAGTATAATGAAATATTGTACATTAAGTCTTAAAATCAATAGCATAAGATAATAAAGTTCAATGTACTTTCAAAATAATCTAATATAGGTTTATAAACAGTTTTATTTGTCATATAATTCTGCGTGAGGGAAACTACAGCCCCCCTCAACCTCCCATTCAATTACAGTGCATACAATTATAAAAAAAAAAAAAAAAAAAAAATCAATGCTATTATTAATTTGCCATCAAACTTACCAGCCTTGATCAAATTATTAAGTGGCAACCTAATACAAATTTCAAAATGCCAAATTTGAATTTCCTATAATTATGTGTTTTTAAGTTACGCTGATAACAGATATAGTACATACAGATCAATCACTAAAAACTGGACTTTCATAATCAAGACACCTCAAAACATATTATACAAAAAACAGAGCTGGAAATAGAACTTCAAAAAATACTTTGTTTACAGAATGGGTATAAAATATTAATTTTGCAGTGTTTGTCGACAAATTAAAATGTACAAAGCACTTCCATCAATTACATTCAATAGAAAAAAACGCTTTGCTTAATTTTAGATAGCCCTGTATATTGACTATAATCAATATGCACTTTAAAAAATATTGAGTTCTTAAATTTAGTCTTACATGAAAAGTACATTACCTGACTACCATAAGTAATGGAAGTATTGTATTCGGTCCAAAAATTCGATATCGAGATTTCAACTGATTTACATGTTTTAAGGTCTCCAAGTCCAAAAAAGCGGTTTTTGGCAATTGGTCAGTGTGTATGTGTGTGTGTGTATGTATGTGGGGAATCCTTTGGCTATTATATCTCGGAAACAATTTCAGGTTTTGCAAGTGTGTTCCTTTCAAAATGACTGTATGATTTTTTTTTTTTTTTCCATTTAGATATAGTAAACAAATGCATCAGAGAAAATTTGCAGGTAAACTCACATACCAAACAGAAAGCCCTTTTTTCCAGTTATAAAGATAAAACTATTTTATTTTACTTATATATATATATTCTATATAAATAAAGAGAAGTATCTGTCTGTGCTCTGGTGCTCACACTATTGATCTCAGAGATACAAAACTTGGCAGCTGGATACCTGGGACCCTATAGGTGTGCACCTCATCGAGATTTTTTTTTTTTTTTTTCAATTTTAAATATTGGCTACTATGTTTCATTTTTCTACAATTAATCTTTCATTTTAATTATCTGTGTATCTCAGCAATGGCTATTACGCTATTTATTTTTTATTTATTTAATTCATTCATTTTAAAGCAAAACCTTTTTTTTTTAACAACTTTTTATTTTTCATTTTTTTAATTAATTCCTTTGAAAAAAAAATCTCTCCCCCCCCTCATTTATAGGAATGTATTTATTGGAAAAAAAAAAAAAATGGTAGTATACAGTAGAATGGATTAAACTGATTAAAATTTAAGTTTAATTAAAATGTATATGATTTTATGTATTTAATTCCTTTTAAAGAAAATCTACTTTTTATTTTATTTATTATATTGGTCGGAATCAAATCGTAATATAGTGTAAACAGCATGGGCTTCTAAAATACATGGTTCAAAAACTAAAATATTTAATAGATGTTGAGTGTTGAGATACAGTCATCTTTAAAATCATAGTTCTTAAATAATAGCAGATCCACTTGTCGTCAATAAATATCCAGATTGAAGTGCCCAGGAATGACCTTTCTGTAGGCAGTGGGAACATGGAACCAATGCAATGTGGGCAGAAAAAGAACTGCCATAGGCAGCAGGTACCTGAAGTGAGGTTTAGAGAGATTTAAATGTAATTTTTTTTAGTTTTTATTTATAATGTGATATAAAAAATAAACAGTGATTCAATTCTTTAGAAAAATCATTTAAACATAGTGACCAGCGAAGCGAGCATAGCCTGCTAGTGTAATATAAAAATATTATTAATAGACTGTTGAAGAATTGTTAAATATAAGACATGAGATTCTATTTCCTACTGAAATTTAGAAATATATTTAATTTCACATTCAATTCAATTGAGATTCAATTATTTTGAAAATTCAATTAAATATAGTGACCAGCGAAGCGAACGTAGCCCTGTTAGTGTATATCATGTGTTTGTATGTAAATACATAATAAAATGAGTTAATTTGCCAAAATTTAGCACATAACTTGGCTTATGCCATTTATAAACAGACATAAAAGTTACTAATATATAATAACATATTTCATTAAGAAAGAGGATAATTCCAAAATGAAAATAATTCCCACAGAATTACAAAGGTAAAAGTCTTTTAAATTAATAATGCAAAAGTAGCATTTTTAATTTGAATGTCATATATAATAATTCATTATAATGATCAAGCACTGCAATAAAAAATTACATATGAAAGTGAGGCTTTATACAAAGCAAAAGATGTTGAAAAAGTTATTATGAGTTGTTTCTGAGACAATTGATAGATTGGATGATACATAACAAATGTGAACAAAGTATAACAGGAAAAAATAATAACAAGAAGGAGCAAAATGCTACCACACCTTAATTTTGTGTAAAATACATTTTTTTAATTGAAAAAATGTGCTTTATTTTAAATAATTTCACAATTTGAGTGACTTAAATTAATTATTGAAGATTCGTGGTCCATTTCATCCAATATTTTTTTGTTGTTTCTTATACCACTCAGAAATTCTGAGCCCCGTTAGTGGAACTATCCAGATTTAAGGCAGAAGGGGTGCGCCTTCCATTTTTCAGAGGTGCGCCACTAGGGAGGAAGAACGACTTAGCTCCAAAAGCTGACAAAAGATGGCAGCACCAGCAAACAACAGGAACTCAAATTTTGATCCGGATCAAGGCTGAGTTAAACCCATGTTCCGGTACCCCCAGAGATATCATTTTGTATGGGAACTTGAGGACTTTGCGACCACGACAGAATTTAACGTGCACCAGATGCCATTAGCGTACACGACGTATATCCAATATTTTAATTTCATTATTATGAAATTGAGATATTTTCTGTACAAAAAAGTATAAGTTCGAAATTGTTTTCTACACAATGCATTAATTTATTTTAGTAGATATAAAAATTAGATTAAAAATTAAATTATCATAGAAATTTTATACAAATATCATGTAGTGGGACATAAGAGACAAACGTAACTATAATTTCAATACACATCAAAGAATCTTTTTTCCACGAGATTTCCCACTAATTAAAATATAAACATTAGGTAATTTTATTAATAATAAAACTTAAAGTATATACAAAAAATCAATGAGGAAATCGCAACTTCATTCTTCAAATCAGTTTCAGAAATAAAACTTATGTATTTGTAAAAAAGAAAATTAAAACTCAAATTTAATATCATTACTATTTTACGTTAAATCTAAATAGTTATTTTGAATTGAATACATTGGACTTGCTCTAATATAAACCAATTTGAAATGTAAAAACTAATTTAAAAAAAAAAGCTAATTTGTAAATAAATAACAAGAAATCATGGCAATAAAAAAAAAAGAGAGAGAAAGAGAGAAATAAATAAAAGCATACAAGCAAATATTAAAACTTCAAAAAATTTAAATAATGATTGTAATACTACTTATTATAAATTACAAAAGATAAAAATCTTTAGAGATGGTTTACGATAATGCTTATCTTACTGTTAGTAATTTACCATATAAGGCACTAATAAATATTAAAATAAGGCACAATATTAAGAAATAAATTATTTTAAATTATTCTTACAGTTAATTTTCTAATAGTGAAAGTACTATTAAAAATATTAGTGATTAAGCATACATAAAGCTGCATACGTATTTTTACTATAAATGTGTAACATTAAAATGCAATTTAATCTTATCTCATTGAAAAATAACAAAATATTTTTTTTAAATCAAAATTGTCAATCGCTTAGAAATCAAATTTCAAACAAAAAATTACTTTGAAATAAAAAGTAATTTCCTTTTATAATGCACAATGTACTTTTAACATAAAAGCTTTTCAAATAAATTTTAAAAAGGGTATTAACACATATTAAATAAATTTTCAATACATGAAATATTACACATAATATAAAAAATAAACAAATTATAATAATGTTTTTTTAAAATGAAAAAAAAAAAAGTTATATGGAGAATGTTGAAAATAAACAAATAAAAACAGATTGCACTAGTTTAATTTTAATTGTAAAATTTAAGCTATTTGTCGAAACTTAACCAGCATAATAAAATATATCTTCTTCATATATAAATATTAAAAACTAATATGTTATGGTCACCACAAAATTTCTTCTATATTTTCTGTAGAAATTCACATAGCACAAATTATTTTTTAAAATTATCTTCCACAATAAATGCAGATGATTTTCATTTAAAAGAAGTATAATACTAAACGTTGGGAAAAAGTTCATTTTTAGTCCATCTGAAATGCATCTTTTTTTCTTCTTTTTTCTTAATGAATAAAAAATAATAATAAAAAAATCAATAAATTTCATTTATTACAGATCTATGGTCCAACCTTTCATTTTAAAGATACTGATGAAGAAAGATACTCATATTGAAAATTTACACTTAGTGGAGTGGGCGGGGGGGGGGGGGGGGGGGGGGGGGGGAGAATGATGCCCAGACTGGGTGATCAATTTAAAAGAGTACCTGTTGGCTAATTACCCTTAAATATAATGGATATGGCAACTAATTTAATTTTAATTCAAATTCCAACACTGTTGGACTGTTACAACTTTATTTGTGAAGTAAAACAGAAATGGAGACACACAATGTTTTTTAATCCTGTGATAATTTTTATTTATGAAAAACAAAATTTAATTCAAATTTTTTACATTATCATTCTTAGATTACATTTTTACATTATCATTTCATAGGGTTTTCCAGAGAAGACATCGATGAATTAAAACAGATCATAACTGAAGAAATCTCATCAATAACACCAACAATGCTGCAAAATGTGTGAAAAATCTTGGTTTGACGTGTTCATGTTTGCATTCAAAATGGTGGCGAACATTTTCAACACTTTCTGTAAGGAATAATAATGTAAAAAAATTGAATTAAATTATGTTTTTCAAAAATAAAATTATCACAGGATTAAGTAACACTGTGTGTCTCTATTTCTGTTTCACCTCACAAATAAAGTTATAACAGTCCAACAGTGTTAGAAATTGTCTCCCACACTTAAACAAGATTCAAACAATTATACTTCAAAGTTAGAATAGTTGCCACATCCGTCAGATTTCAGTGTAATAAGAAAAACCAAGGGGAACTCTCTTAAACTGATCAGCCTGCATTAAAAAAAAAAAAAAAAAAAATTCTTGTTGTCTATTACTGTCACAAATATATATTTTTAAATTTTACATTGAAAAGTTAAAAATAATTCTCATTATGTACTTTTATATGAAATTTTGTCCTACACTGTCGCATTAAATATTTTTAAATAATCTGGTGTGTCACTCACACCACTTTCTCCTACTCTAATATAAAAATTATAAATACAGATTGGAGATTAAGGAGTAAGATAATGAGTACTGTTTTATAAAACTTTTTAAAAAACAATTCAAATTAGGCTTCAGAACAGTTTTATTTGACAAATAATTCTGTGTGATTACAATAATCAATCCCTTGTTTGATTATTATACCTACATTTGTATAGAATTCAAATCTGTCATTAAACTTAAAAGTTCATTTAAAATTATTTATACAACTTTTGCATGCACTATTTTTTGAAGCTTATCAATCTTGTTCAAATGTTCCTAGTAACAAACTTATATTAACTTCAAAATACAACAATTGAATTGAGTGAACTTATTTGTTTTCTAATGAGAGACACAAAGATCAAACATTATAAACTTGACTTTAATATTCAGGAAACCTCAAAATGTTTTAATATATAAAAAACAAACAATGAATATTTAGCTTAAAAAATACTTTATTTACCATATGGGTATGAAGAATTAATCGCTTAAATATTGGCAGCCCTGTATATCTTCTAAAAACTATGTACACAGCACATGATGCACACAGGGACCGACTTAGACTACCTGGAGCCCCTGGGCAAGCCTATTCTGGGGAGCCCCCTTGCAGTGGCATAAGAGCTCTTTAGGTTGCAGAATTTCTGCATATGCCTGTAGGGGATCCCTTTCCAGAAGGAGGGCACAGGGCATTTGCCTCGTATGCCCTGCCGTTAGTCAGGGTGTGGATGCACATAAATATAATCCTACATTAATAACACACAGCACACCCTGAAATATACTTCCATCAATTTTAAAGTATTGTTCTACTGCGGTCTACTTTGAGCAATTGATCCTAAAATTTAATCAGCCCCAATTTAATTCAAGTTCCAACTAAATATCAAGTTTGTGTTTTCAATCATTCATTGATTCGTGAAAATATAGCATCCACAGACAGACAGACACATTTTTTAAAAGAGGTCATGTTCAGAAAACCTCAAAAAATGTAAATTCAATTAAAACTGGAGGTCGAAAATCTTCATGAATCCAATATTTTCTTCTTATATATCGCTCATGGGCAACAATAGAAGCACAGCTAAAAAATCATGTTTTCAGATAAATGGGTTTAAAATTTTCATTGCAATATGTAAAACATACCTTAATTTAAATATGCCTTATGGTGTACATATTGAATTATAAAATGTGCTAGTATTACTTGCTGCTGAAACGAACATATTTTTTCACATTGAGATCTGTCCTTAGTCCAAAAATTGTATTTTTTGAGCCGTGCCATTACTGCAGCCCATGAGCGATTAAAAAAAAGTAAAAATTGGAACTTTGTAAAGACAAATTATAATAATCACAAGATGAAAAGAACTTTTCATATAACACATTTTTAAATTTTCTGTTGAATCATATAAACTTGACAATTATATGTATTAATAAATATTTAAAAAAAAAATTTTTGATGAATTATCCCATCAACTTGATGATCCAATGCGTAATAAAGAGAGCAATTATAAGAAATTTTCAAACATTTATTAATTGAATAAAAGTATAAAAAGAATACATTGTCATCGTGTTCTGAGCAATTGTAAAAGTTTCAAATGTCTAGCTAGCCAAGAAGTTAGTTAAAAATCGATTGCAAGATTTGTACTGGACAAACAAACAAGAAAGCATTATAATAAAAACACGTTAAAAATGAATTAAAATTCCTCAATTTTAAATCTCAATAAAATTTTGAATTTAGTTATATATACACAATAATAATTAAAATGATAAGACTAATGTGAAGCATTTTAAGTTAATTTTTTTAAAAAATGACAAAAATTAAAGAGATGATTGACAAACACACAAGAATACATATTATCTTATTCTATTAAGCAAGCAAGATTTGTATATATATATGTATGTATGTATATGTCACTGTTCTCAAAATCTGTCCAATAAAGGTTGTACGATTTATGGTGTATACTTATTATAGATTGAAAACATGAAATTAACTTACGTTTTTCTCAGGAAAATTAGAATTATTTAATTATTTAAAAAATAAATGTGAATTCTGGCACTGTATTCATAATAGCTTTAAAATTAGCCATTTAAAATTTTTAAATGTTGCCAAAAGTTTACGAGTTAGTTCTTTTTTTTTTTTCAACAAAAAATGAAATATGCTTTCATGCAAAAAATAAAAAAATATCAAATATTAAATTTGCTTATGCATACGAAAAAATAACGCCGTCATAACTTTAAAATAAAATAATAATAAAAATCTTGCGTGTGTCGTCCGAATTTTCTTTCATAACCTTTTTTAATGTACTTTAAATATAGATTTTTTTTTTTTTTTTAATGTTTTTGGCACGGATCTTAGCATGAAAGCTAATTCAACATTATATTAAAAAGCTTTCCTGGGCAATTTTTGAAGTTTTGATGCTGAAGTAGATCGGACATTTTTTGCCAAGGACTCACAACAGCCACTTTAAGCCAAGTAAAGCATCGAAAATATAAATAAATTATGAAATATTGAAAAGAAAAGAAAAAAAAAGAAAGGAACAGAAACAATAATCACATAAATTATTTTTGTCTAAAATGGTGACAAAAATACAAAAGTCACCAAGGGAGCTATATTAAGGCTGTACCATGATCAAGTTTACATATTTATTTATTTTTCTATATACAAACTACTATTAACTAACCATGAAATATATATAACCACAAAAAATAATTGTTTCATGTGATAGACGTAGCCGATCATACCATATTGTAATATTATATTTGGCATGAAATTGCTGTCATTTTATGGTTGGTTGGATAAATCAAATAAATATAGGAAGTAACGTGAAAGCAAATATTATGTAACCACGTATAGTGTTGTTCATATGTAACTGGGATTCAAATATAAACGGGCTACTTCAAATTTTTTTATACTGTCTGTTCCGAAACTGTCATATAATAATCACCCAAATGGAAGCCCACTGGTAAGCCATTGTCGCAAGCAATAGGGACAGGCACCCGAGATTCTGCAGATGAACAAGCCGCTTCCGAAAGCAGCGGCAACCCGAAGTGAGATTTCAGCAATTTCAGTATTTTATTATTATTATTTATTATCTTTTGTTGTTGTTCATAAAGCGATACAGAAAAGATTTTCCTTTAAATATAGTGACCAGCAAATCGGGCAAAGCCTGCTATTAAGTCATAAAACATTTATAAGAATAAATAAATACCTATATTTGCCTATAAATACATTTATAAATTATTTATAAATTTATTTGAATTAAAATCCACTTCACATAAGCCAAATTTTATTTACATATACAATTAAAACTTAAAAAAAAATAAAAATAGTTTAATATAGACACTTTAATAATATGTATTAAATTAATGGTAAAGTATGTCCTTTAAATGTATTTTTTTTTTTTTTTTTTAAAGGAAAAGAAAAATTATAAAAGCAAGCATTAAAAAAAAAAAAAAAGTATTTTAATTATTTGAAAAGATTTTAATTTTACTTATTGTGCACTTAGAAACAAACAAATATTTTGTGTTTCTGAATAAAATATAAATAAAAAATCATATATAATTATATAATAATAAAATAAGATGCACTCTCTATATGTGTGTGCCTGTCTGTACAGCTATACATTTAGCAAATATACTTTTGTTGAATCAAACTGGCATTTAAGCAAAAAAAAAAAAAAAGGTTAATAGTGATTTTTTTTTTCTTTTTACATTTTTAAATAGTTTTTGAGATAACTATAAAATGCTAGTTTTAAAAGCCTTATTTTTGTAATTTGTATAAATCTGTTTTCAAACAATTTGTATAAATCTTTTGAAACATCTGCCCAAGAAACATTTTCGTATACAATATTCTGGAATAATTTCTTTTCAATTTTATTTTACAATGTGACCAGGTAGTGGTGATAAAAAGAGCAGATTTTGAATTTCTGTAACTTTAAACTGATTTTAATAGAAACTGGTAATCACCAGAAATACTAGCAAACCCATGCGAAATTTTTGCACTTTATTTCTTTTCTTATTTATCTTTAACATTTGAAACTTATAAATATTATAGCAATTTCACCACCTAATTAAAATTTTTAATTTACCAGAAGCCAAATTATTATTATAACCATATAAATATTGTGCAATAGTGAAACTAGAGTCATTCAAATAAAAGTTTCAAAATAAAATTCCTGTTTGCCGACTCAGTTTTCATACTTCCGCATTCAGTGCAGTTTTAGTAAAAGACCCCACGACGCCTTTTAAACTTTTATCTCCAAGAATGCAATGACATTTTATTCATTTTGGCGAAATTTTTTGTTCGATTTTTTTTTTTTTTTTTTCTTTTTTTTTTTTTTTTAATAAAATAAATCCTACTTTGATTATACTTTTTATGATTGTGTTTTTTAGTCAATTTATGATAACAATTCATATTCTGTTTATATCTTAAAAATAATGCTAGGTTTAAAATGACACTTGCAGTATTGTGAAGAGATAATTTTTAAAAATACATTTTCCATAAAATACTGTCATCATACAAATGTCATCATGTTTTCTTATTAGTTCACTGAGCTGTGTCCGTGTGCTTAAATATTGTTCATTTTTAAATATTTTTTATCCCCGCATATTTTATTAATTACACCACTATCGTATCGTTTAGATTAGACAAAAACAATTGTAACTGGTCCATGTTTAAGAAATACTATATAGATTGTGATGCCTGAATAAAAATACCTACAAAGTTTACACATTTATAGGGGGGGGAGGGAATAACATTGTGAGAAAAAAGTAAGTATTTTCGAATATTTTAATTACTTAAGTTTTAAAATAAATAATTCATTATTCTTTAAATTAAGATCATTTTATACATATATTCTATGATTTAAAATAATTATTTACATAAATTTTCTTTAACATTTTTTTTAATTACAAGATTATACACAGAGGTAACAAAGAAAATGTATCTTTCCAAAGTTACATTATTTCGAACAATAACACAATTATAAATATAAATTTTCCACTAAACATAGTTGTAAATTAAATAATGTTCAGAACAATTGTAAAGATGTTTAAGAAATTAAAATATCTTATTAAAAACAATGTACACATAAGCAGTTCATATAAATAAAAACTAACATTTTAAACAGTGTTTAGGGAATCCCAAGAAAAATAAAAAGTAATGAAAATAAATATAAAAAAGAAAAAAAGGGTAGTCTGTGTAAATAATAATAATAATGCACCAGAGAACTGGTGCTTATAAGTAAAAGACTTTGAATAAACACCCCCAAAATGGGGGGGGGGGGGGAATTCATATTGTGGTGTTTAAAGTTTTTACTTATTAGTCTGTATAAGTCACTTATCAAATTTGTAAAAAATTTCTTGGAAGGGATAAAAAAGACATATAAATGAGATTACAACATATATAATTCTGTTGAGCTGAAGAGAGTATAAAAAATACACACTGGCTTACAAAATTTGAATTAAACCTTATAAAAATATAACAAATAAAACACACTTTTTATAATAAGGAGTATAAAACATGCAAAAAATATAAATACATATATATGTATATAAAATATATTTGCCCTAGTACAGACTAATTATCACTGGTCATACATTCATAAGAAAATTTATAAAAGCTCAGAAGACGAAAATTGCTGCAAAATAATTGAAACTTGTGTTTAACTACAATAACAACTATAAGTCAAATATAAGGAAAATTCTAGGAAACATATTGAAAAACTGGAGTAAAAGGATGAAGAATAATTACTTTGTAAGCAAACATCATAAGTTTTGTAAAAACACAAAATCGTTTTGGAACAAAATAGTTAATTGATCAAGCATTGCTGTTTTTTTTCATGTTTTTTTATTACTTAAATATTTATTTTCACCTAATCAGGTTGTGCTTAATTATTTTCACTAAAAATAATCATTGCATATTTTCACAATGTACAATGTTTTCTTGTAAAGTTGTTATTCTTCAACATGAAAAAAGGAAAAAAAGAGTACGTAATATTTTCTAAATATTTTCCAAGTAAACAATTTGTAACATGAATTTGGATTTACATAATTATCAATTTCTAATCACCTTACACAAATCTCATATCAATATTCATTTAAAAATAAAATAACTCGAAGAATACTATTTGTTTCGTCTCTCAGGTAAACATACTGAACCGGTTGGTGATGATGTTATGGAGGCTTCATGCTCTTTTACATGACTCTTAGCATGTTTTGCAAGATGCCCCGGTTTAGAAAATGTTCTGTTGCAAATACGGCAAGGATAGTTTCTACTCACAGTATGACTACGATAATGATGATACAGACTAGTTGGACGGGAAAATACTTTACCACAGCCATACCAATGACAAGTAAATGAATTTTCTGTAAAATAAAGTAAGATATAACAGATTATACATTTCCAGTTAAAACAACACAGTTTTGTAAATTTAAGATAGACTACATAAATTAGCCAAATTAATACAAATTTGTAAATACTTTTTAAAAAAATCTGACTCAGAAAGGTTGAAAAAATTCTTTGTTTTTATATACAGACGTTGTCATATCTGAGAAGCAACATTTACAAGCAGAGTTCCCTATGCTAAAAGCCATGAAAACACCAAAGGTAATAGCCAGAAAACTTTTTCAGAGGGATTTCAAACTTTAGCACATAATGTTGAGTATTAAAAATGAAGTTTAACTAAAAAATTTTCCAACAAATCTGAAATTTTTTCAGGGGTGTTGAACCCCCACCCTCCAAACTCTCTTTTTCATTCACTCCATCATTAGAAAGCCCTGGCAAAATTGCCTTGAAAAATAATTACAATTTTAATTTTTAAGTTAATAAATAGTGTAGTACTTACAAGTAGGAATAATTTGTGACACAGCTGACATGCAATTTTCTGAAGTTCAGTAAAATGTTTTGGATCAGCATATAAACACTATAAAAACTTAAAAAAAAAAAAAAAAAAAAAAAAAAAAGACATGTTTGACTGCCCAAGTTAACAGTCCAAATTTGAATCCCATGAAGAATCTGTAGTATATTATGAAAAATATACTCGCAGAAAAGCAGCCAGCCAGTGATACAGCATTTATTAAAGCAATAAGGAATGATGTACATACATTTTTCAAACTTGCTGTCAATCTTTGATTTATAGCATGACTAACAGGATTTGCAGCAGTCATTAATAACAAAGGAGTGCTATAAAATACTGGCCTTACTTCAATATCCTTGCATGCCCATTTTGTTCTTTTCTAAATTCCTATTATAGCGAAATTCCAATAAATATAGTTTCTTTTTTTTTTTTAATGTGTGGACTTTTGCACATGACTGTAACTGTTTTATTGTTTTTAACTTATTGATTACGACTGGACATTTTAATGATTTTCGAAATATATTTACCAATAACAGAGTCTTTTTCTTTCTTTCTTCATTTTTAAACAAAAGATCTTACTAAAGATGACTCTCAAACTATTTTTTCATCTTTAAATATATATCTTCATAATAAAAATAGCCTTAATTTCACAGCGATACAGTTTTTATTGTACATTTTTTTTAAATTCGGAAACTTAGTGCAGTATCGTGTCTTGACTCTGGAAATTGTAATCCTTTATAATGCAAAAAATCTGATGTGGGCACCACATGACTTCCTTATACACTTTTAGAAATATACATAATGTTAAAAAACATTGACATTGGACCCGAAACAGTTGGCTAAAAATATTTAAAAAAAAAAGAATTATCACCGTGTTCTGAGCTTTTCTGAAAGTTAGCTAAAAACCGATTGCAAGATTTGTACTGGTAACACTGACGAAGGCAGCAGGGACCCGAAAAAATTGGCTAAAAGTATTAAAAAAAGGAATTTTACCATGTTCTGAACTATTCTGAAAGTTTCAAATGTCTACCTAGTTGGGAAGTTAGTTAAATAATTTTTTTGTTGGACCATATAAACGCTGCCGAAGGCAGCAGGGACCTGAAACAGTTGGCTAAAAGTATTAAAAAGATGCATATTCACCATGTTCTGAACTATTCTGAATGTTTCAAATGTCTAGCTAGTCGGGAAGTTAGTTAAATAAATTTTCTGTTGAACCATGTAAACGCTGCCGAAGGCAGCAGTGACCCGAAACAATTGGCCAAAAATATTTTAAAAATGCATTGTCACCGTATTTTGAGCTTTTCCGGAAGTTTTAAATGTCTAGCTAGTCGGGAAGTTAGTTACAAATTGATTCCAAGATTTGAACTGGTAACGCTGCCGAAGGCAGCAGGGACCCTATACAGTTGGCTAAAAGTATTTAAAAAATGCATTTTCACCGTGTTCTGATCTAATCTGAAAGTTTCAAATGTCTAGCTAGTCGGGAAGTTAGTTAAATAAATTTTCTGTTGAATCGCATAAACGCTGCTGAAGGCAGCAGGTATCGGAATCAGTTGCCTAAAAATATTTAAAAAATGCATTGTCAACGTGTTCTGAGCTTTTCTGAAAGTTTCAAATGTCTAGCTAATCGGAAAGTCAGTTAAATTGCAAGATTTGTCTAAACCGTTTTTGAGCTATTACCGTTTTTTGATACAGTATGGCCAAATTTTTGTCATTATGAACCTAATTTTCCTAAATATCTCCAAAACGGAAAATCATAGAAAGTCCAAAAAGGGAGGTGCACAACTAGATGTGATAACAAACATATGTACCAATTCGCAACTTTCTACGTCCAACCGTTTTTGAGTTATGCGACATACCCACAAACAGACACACACACATACAGGCGTCACGAAAAATCGTGTAAAATCCCTTATATCTCTAAAACGAGAGCTCGTGTTCAGATGACACTTGCAGGTGTGCAACTAGACATCATGAAAGTCACACGTATAAATTAGCAACATTCAGCGATCATTCGTTTTCAAGCAATGTGAAATACAAAATCCATTTCGCAAATCGGGATTACTATACTTCCTTATACTTTGTATAAGGAAGTAATAAAAAAGCAGAGATGCAGTTAAGATTTAAGATATATTTTTCATTTTTTTCCCACTCATTTTATTCTTTTGTATACAAGATCAGGAAACTCTCTGATTATTTTACTTTAATAGCGACCAGTGTTCAAAATCTTGCATTTCTCATGTGCTCAACTATATAGATGGTTTTCCCTGAAATGAAATCTCTACAGTTTTGAGCTTTTTTTTTTCTTTTATTAACGAATTAACTGGTCATAAAAAGTTCTTAATTTGTGCTTTTGAAATTATTTTTTCATTGCTTGATTTTACTTTTTATCGTGGTTCACTTTCATTTAAATGTCATGTATCACAATGATTTGAAGAAAATAAATGAGGAATAAAGTTACGGTAAGTTTGTTGGGAATCAATTTAACTTAGCTTAATTTAGTAAAGTTAGTTAGTTTTAACTGTTTTTATTAAAGTACTATTATATTTACAGGTTATTTAATTTAGTTACAAATTAATTCTTATTGGTTATTTTGATTTTCAGTGGCATTTAGTTTTCTGTTATTTTTTATTCTTATCTGTTTAAAAAAATTTTAATATATATATATATCAGTATTGGTGCTAAGCAGTAACAGCTTAAATTTCAATGATTAAATTTTTGTTTCATAGTTAACTAACATATTAAAAATACATTTTAACAATATCAAGAAGACTTGTGTTTTATTACATTTCTTTTGCATGTAATTTCCCCGCACTTTCTACTGCTGCTCTCTTTTAATTTTAGTATGTACAATTCTGTTTAACAGAAAGCAGACTCAAAATGTATTTAATTGATTACACTGTACTGTAGTAGTATAGTTGGCTACTTTTTGTCAGTAAATCGTCATTTGGTGATTTCGCTGATTCCTATTATGATGACAAACCTACAAATTATGTATAAAAGATTTAATAAAGTTAGAAGCAAGTCTAAAAAAATAATTACAGAGATTATAATAAATTTATACAATCAATAATTGAGTTGATTCGTAAATAATAAGGATTAAGATTTTATTCATTCATTATTTTGGACTTAAAAACATTATAACATAGCTGTTAGGAGTTGGGATATAAAAGATTATGTCATTATATTAAAAATATCACATGAAGTGACATTAAATAATTTAAACTGGCACAAGTGCTAAACAGGATAGGAGAAATAAATTTTTAAATATCAATCGCTATGCAGGCAAAGTCCATCTGATTTTTGAAATATTTCTTTCCCCACTTACAGGAAAATTTTTAAATTTATTTGCAAATATTTTAAAGAATGTATTGCTTAATTCAATAAATAAATAAAATAAATGAATAATTTATATATAATAAATTTATTTAAAAGATTCATAAATTAATTTCAAAACATTTTTTGTTTGAATAAGATATATAAAAGAATTATGAATAATTACAAAAGCATGTATAATGCCAAAGTAAAACTAGTATGTTGTGGCCACCACAAGACTATATTTTCCAAGACAAATTCACTCAGTAATTAAAAAAAAAAAAAAAAAAAAAAAAAATTCCCCTTTTTTTTGTTAAAAGTAAAAAAAAATCGATAACTTTGTTTTAAATTATCACATATTTATAGTTCAACCATTCGTTTTAAAGGTATTGACGAGACCTTTTGAAAGATACCCATCTTGAAAATTTACCCCCTCCCCTCCAGGGAGTACTTCCCCCCAGGGGGGAAGCGATGCTCCCAGATGCACAAAATTTTTTTCCTAATTAACTACTTCTATTATCAATAATTCATATTAATTTTACAATCACAGGTTAAGAATAACTCTCATTATGTACATTTATACAAAATTTTGTCCTATACTCCCATGTTAAAAATTTAGAAAAAATACGATCACAGTGCCACCTGTTGAGTGATTGATCCCCAAATCTAATCAGCACCAGTTTATGTCAGGGGCCAACTAAATACCAAGTTTAGTTAAATTTCGTTAAACAAAATTGAAAAAAAAAAAAAAAAATTTAAGTTTTTTTTCGTTAAAAGTAAAAAAACTCGAAAACTTTGCTTTAAATTATCACAGATTTATAGTTCAACCATTCGTTTTAAAGGTATTGACGAGACCTTTCAAAAGATACCCATCTTTAAAATTTACTCCCCTCAAGGGGGGACTTCCCCCCAGGGGGGGTGGCGAGGCTTCTACACATACAAAAAAATTTTCCCAGTTAACTATCTCTATTATAAATAATTCTTTTAAATTTCATAATGATTACCAAAAAATAATTCTTTTTATGCCCATTTATACAAAATTTTGTCCTGTATCACCATGTTAAAAATTTAGAAAAAGCGGGATGGCAACGCAACCTGTAAGACAATTTTTACCAAAAGTTGATAGGCACTAATTTATGTCAAGGTGCAACTACATACCAATTTGTATGAAATTCTGTGCAGTAGTTTTTGAGATACAGTTGCCACAAAATTTTGTCACACAGACATAGACAAACATCTAAAAACGGTCAAATCGTGTTCTACAGCTCTCAAAACGTGTAAATCCATCAAAAACCCGAGGTCGAAAATTTTTACGAACCCAATACTTTCTTCTATTGAATATAGAAGAAAGTAATATTATTCAAATTATTTAAATAATTTTATTTTAGTTAAATAGGCTTTTGTGGGTTGTCGTGGCAATTTAATTATCTGTTTACTTTCCATTTTACTTCTTTTTATTATTATACATACGTATCATTATAGATATGAATTACATACACATTAATTATTTTTCCTCTCATCAACTAGGAGGGGGGGGGGGGGGAATAGCCTATACTTTATACTATACCATATATATACTATAGCCCTCTTTTATGACTTTGCTATTTGAAATCCAGATTTAGTTGAAATTATTCAACAATAATTGTGAATTTATAATAAATTTATCCTATTTTATTCTTTTAATTTTTAGTTTATAGCACAGATAATCAAATCTAACAAATCACAAGCAAGAATTTTTCAATATTACTTATGATGATAAATAAAGGTATGTTTTCCCCTTACATGAGAAAGATATTAAGAGTAAACTCTCTCTCTCTCTGCCTAAACACATCTTTGATTAATCTAAGAACAAACAACTTTTTCAGCTAAAAAAAGAAAGAAAATGATAAGAAACGAAAAATAAAAATTGCATATATTTTTACTATCAATTTTTATCAATATCATATTAAGAAACGCAAATTGGTTAAAAAACACATCCATAAATACATACTGAATATCTCAAACATTTGATAATTTCATTCAATGACAGCAGACATGAAAACACATTAATTATAATCAGAAGAACAGAATAAGGAAAAATAAAATTAAGGTTTAGACTAGAGTCCTGCATGGGTTGGATAGACATGACCCGCGAAATACCTTTCGAACCCGCAACTTCTGGTCCACAACCTCACCCATAACCCCCCAATAAAGCACTGTTAATTTTTTTGTTGTATATGAAACAATAAAAATTTTAATAGTGTATTGTTATATGAATAAATAGATCTTTTAGGAAATTAAATTACATCCAAAATTACTAGTATACAGTTATTTTATAAAACTAGTACACAATTAAATATTAAAAGTTGCTCGTCTAATTATAAAACAAAATTCAGTGTATATCAAAATTTCAAAGGTACTAAAACTTACTATTAAAAAATATGCTATTCAAAATATTTTTACAGTAGTGTATAAAACAATATTACTATTAATATTACAGTAGTAAATGTACATTGGAAGAGTCAATTGGAAGAATCAATTCTTTATCAAGCAGAGTGAGTGGCATTTTTTAAGAAAGAGCCACAATATTAAGGAATGGTTTATTTCAAAAACAGTAGACAAAATGATGAATAAAAGTTCATCTCTTCCATTCATGGACTAATAACTTATTATTATTATTTATTTATTTTCATTATATATTTAACAGATGTTGAGATGCAGGACTTTTTTTCTTCCACTCCACTTGCATATAACTTTACATTTTTGCTCTTGGCAGTGATATAAAACTCAGAAGGTGCACAGCTTTTTTTTTTTTTTTTTTCAGAAAATTTTTGAGTTTGCAGACAGTTTTACATTTTATCTAGGTCTGTGTGTGAGTTTAGTTCTATAAAAGTAAATTGTCACTATCTAAATTGAAACCTTAATTGTAATTTTATTTTGCAAAGTTACATTTTTCACAATTTCACAAAAAGAGGACCCTAGTTGAAAAGTTCGGAAGAACTTTATTTTCCCAATAAATTTAGATTCACAAAATTATGCGTAGAATTTTTCCCAATTTCACAAAAACAGGACCCTGTCTGAAAAGTTTGGGCAGACCCCTGCAATTAAATAATAAATAAATACATCTAATACAGAATAAATATACAATTCATAAAATCAATAGTGTTATGGGTCATTAAAAATGGGTTACCATTAAAAAATTTTAAACACACATTTTCAACAAGGTTTTTTTTTTTTTTTTTTTTTCCCCTCTTTAATTATTATTTTTTTTTAATTTAAATCGAGATTTATTTGATTTTAATGATTTTTATTATGTATTCAAACATTATTATACAACATTTGTATTTTAATATGTGTGTGTGTGTATATAAATACATAATATCCACAATATCAATCATTTTACAATTATAAAAATAAAAATAATGTTCTATTCCTATAGAAAAAATCCATGTAAGCATTTATTACCAATATTTTTATTCAACATAGTATCTTCACAATAAGAAATAATTTTATAACAATCAAATATGCGGTAGTATAAGCCACTCAACTTGAGACTTTGACTTTGTAGCTACAATAATGTATTGAAATAAAGTAAAATCTTACCCACGGTATTGAACACATGAAACAATTTTGGAGATGGATAATTTAATAGGAAAAAAGAAATATAACTGAAGCAATGCATTAAGAGAAAGGAATTTTTACTCATAGTTTCTAATCAAAAAAAAAAAAAAAATAAGGAATTAAGGAAAAAAAAAAAAGATTATTTACTAAAAAATTCTTACTTAGGTTTAACAAATATCATTTGAATCAAGAATTTTTTTGTACACTTTACCCATTAACAAAATTCATATTTTCATTACCATCTTAATACTTTCACTTATTCTTTATCTTTTCTTAAATTTAGTGGGTACAATTCATTAAACAAGCAGTGACAGCAGCCTCAAATTGTATTTAACTGATTATATGTAGTTAAATTAAAAGATAATGGTGTTTTTAAAACTTTTTGGAGCCTTCACGGCTTTTTAAACAGTACAATGTAAAATATACTATTATTTTTAAAATATCATATGAGCCAATGTTAAATGACAAACTGCTATGAGAGCTAAATAAAAAAGGAAATATTTTCTTTTTGAAATATCAATCGCAAGGTGGGCAAAGGCAAACTAGAATATATATATATATATAATTCAATGAATTATATACTAATTAAATATTTACAATTCGTACACCAGTCATAAGGCTGTGCTTGTAAAAATAATTAACCCATTAACGCCCAGCATCCTCATTTGAGGACAGCTAATAAATTGGCACTATATTTTTTGAGGTTTCTTGGAATTATTTCTGCTTTTTAGTGATAGTTTATAACATCACTCTGAATGATCCCACAGAATTTGTGTTTACTATTAATTATTATTTTATAATTCAGATAGTTATTTTATGGTTTTTCATTCGTCGCACATATATTTGCTTTTTTGCACAGATATACTAACTTAAATCAAGTTGAATAATACTATATATTATAATATTTTACTTTTGAGGTCTGTGTCAGCATATAATAAAAAATTAATCTGTTATCTCAAAGTTTTTTATCTGGAAGATTTTTTGCTAGAACACTAAATGTCCTCAAATGAGGATAGGTTTTTAATTTAAAACTGTTAGAAGAGTTTTTAAATTTAAAATATTTCACTCACAGTTGTCCAAATAACTTTAAAATTGAAATATTCATCAAAATATATTTTTCAAAATTAAGGCAAGTGTTAACCAGTTAAAATATAATGAATTATTAAAATATATAATAAAATGTATAAAAAAATTAAGATATAATTTATTTTTGTGTTTATTAACGTTGCTTAGTAGAGATAAATCTAAAGTCAAGAAATGAGAAATATTAGCTCGTCTAATGAAATATTTTGTTATATTTTACAAATTGTATTTTTAAATTTACATAAGAAATAATTTAAAATCTCCAGTTAGATAATCAATTACATTCCATTAAAGTCAACAACTTTGATGTTTAAGTGATTTAAATCACTACAACCCTGATTTGCAAAGCTTAAAAGTAAACAATTTATAAGCTTTATTTATTTATTTTTACAGTAACTACCAAAAATTTACCCCGTGGATACACAGCAATAACCAGAAAAAATTGAAAATCTACTTAAAAGTTTTAATGTAAATATAAATGCGATACAAGTGAAGGAAATGAGATGGTACAACTATAGTATTTCCCCTCAGCTAGATTTGGCGATTTTTCTTTGGCGCCGATTTGAACGATAACGATGTCGTTCTGGATTGTTTGCGATATAATATGGCCTCATGCATGCTATTTATTTTGGATTTATGATTTATGATTTAGCTTACAATTTTATCATTTATGCTATATGATTTATGATTTTTAGATTTATGATTTAGCCATAATCGCCAACGAAAAATCGCCAAATCTAGCTGAGGGGAAATACTATAGTTGTTCCAATGAGATTAATAATACAAAGGGTATGAAAATAAAACATAAATAGAATACAGGAAGTTCATAAACTATATAAATTTTTATTTCTTTAAAATTGAGCGAAAAAAAAAAAAACTTGCGGTACAGGAGTTATAAAACTAAAAGAATAACAATGTTTTTACTTTAACATAAGTGCTGCATAAGAAATGTCCAGAATTCTCAAAATTCAGCAATTCATAAAGATTTATAAATTAATAATAAGGAACTTAATCATGAAAAAGCATCAAACAGAATGAAAATGTATATATTAAGTAAAAATAAGCATTTACTTTAAAATACATATAATTTAACGCGTGAATATCTTCAATAAGCATTTTCCGCTAATTAAATTGAGTATGCTGGTAAAGAAATCGTTAATTATTTTCAAAAAGTAAAACGAAATAAAAAATCACTTGACGTAATTGGGAAAAAAATAAAATTAAATCCATGAGATTTATCAACAACATTTTGATTAGCTACTAATGATTTATATCCACATGACAAGTAGTTTAATCAAATCTCGCGCCCATTAAGCAGACATGGCCAAAATGCACAAACATCCAAAAAGTAAACGGTTTCCTTGTATCAAATAAAATGAAATCAACATTGAAAGTAGTGTCTAAAATTTTAAAAATCAAATAAATTGTCTCTATACTATATAACTTCTTTGGATAAATATACCAATTAACGATACAAAACCATAAGCTCTTTCACGTAGAAGAAATAGAAAACATAAAACAGTTGACGACAGCAACAAGTACGGGAAAAAGTTTTGAAAATAAACTTCACATTCGGAATTAAATCAATTAGTTAAAATATTTCCTGTGAGCTATTCAGTGTTTTTAAATGTAGTAGCAGATCGGACTGAATCCAGATGAAATTCATCAAAACTGTTAATTTTTCGTTTGCTAATTTAGTTTTCAAAATAAATAAAATGCATAAAGAATCGGATTTGCTGATTACACAAGCGAAGTATTGACGTATCAGAGCCTCCTTAAGTAGATGCCTAGCGAGTCGCTCGAAAACTTGGCAACAGTACAAGAAGAACATAGCCAGTAGATGGCGCTTGATACCGTACGGAAAGTTATGTTTATTTCCCGCGAGCGCGATGCAATTGAGTTTCAATTGAGTTCTGGTTTGTGTTTTATTAATTTAACAAATGTGAGAGGTTTTTTTTTTTTTTTTTTTTTATAATATGGTGTATTGCGTCGTTCCATTTTGTAAATCAGACAGTAGCCGTGAAAATATATGTTTCCACGAAATACCAAGCAATGCAATTCAGCGTAAAAAGTTGCTTCCAAATATTTCCAGACAAGGTATGTAAACTGCATAAATAATTAATGCAAAATTACCAACCCTCCGGACTTTTGAATATCAATAATATTTTTCACAAAAAACATTATTTTTCTTTATTATCGTAAATTGTGTGATTAAGACGAAGATAAATTTAAAAGAAATTATGATATAAAAATTCGAAGGGTTGACACCTCTCTGTTAGTAAGTTAAATTTAACAAATAAAATAGTTATGCTTATTACAAAATGAAATAAAATTTTTATTTATTGATGTAGGAATACAGAAAAATAACTTGCTCTTAGTTACTTTGAAGTCACTCTATATTGGAGTATTTTGTAGTTTTATTCATAAAATGAATAAAACTATAAAATACTCCAATATAGGAACAAGATTGATTTATATTTTTTTAATACCACTGTTTTTTAAAGACTTGTGTAAATGCGTATAAAAATTTGATTATTTCAGTTAAATCGAAACAAAAGTGTTGGGAATCTTGAAAAGAAAAAATAGAAATTTTTTATTTCTACTTTTGTTCTTTTTAAAAATATTAAGTTTTAAGATTCAAAACATTACTTTTATTAACCTTTTACCACAGAAATGGAATATGGAATTAAAAATTCATGTAAAAATTAAATATCATGAGTACTGATTTGAAAAATTATCAGAAAAATGAAAAATATCCCCACATCCATACACTCACATGTATACACACACACATATACTGGCTAAATATAAATCAGGGGAAAACTCGATATCGAATTTTTGGACCGAACACAATACTTTCATTACCTACGGTAGTAGGGTAATGGAAGTAAAAATATTTCAAGGATGTTATTAATTTGTCCTTAAATTTGCCAATCTTTATCAAATTTTTCAAATTGAAACCTAATGCGAGTTTTAAAATACAATTGTGAATTTCCTGCATTTGTTTGTTTTTAAGTTATTCTGATAATAAATATGTATATAAATCAATCGCTAAAAACTAAAAAAAAAAAAAAGTTTTTTGTATTCAGGGAACCTCAAAACGTGACTTTATTCAAAAACCTGAGTTGAAAATAGAACTTAAAAAAAAAAAAAAAAACTTTGTTTACATTATAGGTTCGAAAAATTAATTTTCGTTCTTTAACAGTATTCGTCGACATAAAAAAAGTGTAGCAAAGCACACATTCTACAGAAAAGAACGTTTAGCTTAATTTTGGATAGCCCTGTATGTTTTCAATAAACTATGTGCACATCAGATTGTGCATTTAAATTTAGTCTTATATGAAAAACACCTAACACAAAAACTTGGTGCGAGAGAAAACTTATACTCAAGAAATCCTTAATTTTAAAAATTTAAATCTTAATGGTTATTTATTTATTTTTTGTGACGGACTAGACAACAGATTGTTTTCTTCTCCAATTTTTATTGCTGAATGTTAACTTATCTCGTTAACGTGCTGGTCTATTTTTCTTATAAATAATATAAAATTTTCGATTTAAGAAAAATAATTCACATCTAATAAGGTAAAAATGTAACGTAAAGGACATGACCCCCCCCCCCCCCCAAAAAAAAAAAAAAAAAAGACATGATTTTAATAATTTATCATTATAAATTATTCATTCTGAACTGAAACTCATTTAAAGTTCAGAGATTTTAATTTATATAAACGAAACTTTCATCTGATATCTAAATTTTAAAAAAATTTGAAATTTTTATTGAATAAATATATAAAAAATAATTTAATCGCGTGATAGATATGCCATGTTTTTGCTTATTTAATTTTAAATTTCGTTTTTTAATTAACAGTATATTAAAAAAAAAAAAGGGTGTTATTTATTTGATACGTTGTCATTCAATTAGTTGAAAAGCTAAAATAGGTCTTGCCAACTTTCGAAGAAATTTAAACCCTATACTTTTTAAAATATAAATATTTGAATATTTTATTGAAAATATTTACGATAAAGCACTTTCACATCATTTTTTCAAATTAAAAGAAAAAAAAAAATACAATTTTAGACTTTAAATTGAAATTAATAGCTAGATTTTTAAATGAAAAATATAACTTGTCTATGAAACAGCAGAAAATTGTTGCTCTGCGTAGGTGCTGTCACCTAGCGTTAGTTTTGTTTTTTAAATGTTGCCTAATTTAACATTGAGATTCGCCGCGCGTGGAAGGCATCTACTTAAGGAGGCTCTGGACGTATGTACACTGAGCGACTGAGCTGAAGAACAACTGGAGCAAATGCTTCCGCCATCCAAACTTGTACGGCAAGTAGGGCGACCAGTTATTTTTGATGCAAAATGAGGACAAATTATGCAATCTCCTCATTTCCATTAGAAAAATGAGGACAGTCTTCTTTAAAAATGAGGACATTTCTGAGGACATAAAATTTAATGAAATATAGCGCAAAATTAGCTTATATTAACCCCACTTGCAGCCATTAATCATCACTATGATAAATTTATACTACTTATGAACTTATACTCTTATACACGATAAACGTCATAAAAAAATATTTATATAACCATTATTAAATTTATAATAAACATTATCATAAACTCGTACACATTATACTTCTCTTCCTGTTATATAATGGCATGCTATGCTGTTAATATTAATTTCTAATATATGGTTGACACGAAAGTACCAAACTATTTTATATCTGCAATCTGCTTCTATTAAAAAACTTTTATAAACTGTTTTAATACAATTGATACTGTTGTATAGATCAAGTTTTTAGTATAAACGAAATCATAACTACTTCAAATGGAATTGATCCAATAAATAACATTTTAAAAGGAAAAGGCAATCGGAAGAATGTCAAAATCTGGCTAGGCTAGGAATAAGATTTGATCTACAGACAGATACTGATTAATCTCTAAAAAGGGAAGTATAGTAGTATAATTTCGGGGGCCCCCACTAATACATCAAGATCGCATATAAATGGTTCACAACGTATTGATTTAGAACATTCAAATTTTGCGTTTAAATAATAGAATTTTCCCAAAATTGTATGTACTTTCTCAGAAAAAAATATCAGGTATCAGTGTAAAAAATCTGAAACTGGCAATTCAGGACCCTGCTTTCAATCAGTTTGGAACCCCTGTTAATTTTTATAATGGAAGCTTGTTCTTCCCGAGCTTTTTCTGTAATCAGGCCCTGTCTACAAACTGAGTTATTATGATGACCTTCGAGTAGCGCTATTTACTCACTTCAGAGTGAAAAATCGTGAGACGTTAACAAGATAGTCTGCGTTCAGCTCCTATCTCTGATTAGTCAGTTTTCAATCTTGCTAAAAGTGCTTTTCCATTTAAAATGTTATTTAAATTTAGTTAGTTATAAAATCTAATTAGTAATTAAATAACTTCCAGCTTCATGCTAAATTTTTAAATACTTTTTGTTTTTTTTTACTTTTATGCAAATTCAACTTTTTTTTTTTTTTCTTTTTTTAAATCTTTATATTTTAAAGCATAATGTTGCAAAGACTAAAACCTCACAATATAAAAATATATTCCATGTAATAAGGTTGGATTGGATGGGTTTTACGTCGCACTAGTGCTGCGCAATGGGCAATTGGCGACGGTCTGGGATTCACCCTTAAGAGGTGGTTTGGAGATATGCCATCACAATTTTAATCCTCCACGAGAGATGTTTGTTTGTTTGTTTTGTTTGTTGATAACATATACATCAGATTTGTATGCTTGACTCGTAGTCCGCTTGTAAAGCTTCGTCAGATAATTACAGATAGCACATGACAGAATTACAATACGAAGAAATGGAAAACACCCAGGGCCAGCGCGGGAATCGAACCCGCTCTCCTACGCTCGAAGGCGATTAACAATGTGGCGACGGAGGGCCCACGAGAGATGTAATAGTGCTGGAGATGATTTAAAAATAAATGTAATGAATCAAGAAATTGTGATTTTTTTTAATGTTGTGTTGAGTTGTAGAATCAGTATCGCAAATTAATAAGGTCGGCAGCATCTCTAATGTTGAAATTTTAAATAAAGATGGAAATTACTGAAAAATGAGGACAAATGAGAACAAACGTCCGAAAATGAGGACATATGAGGATATGAGAACTTCTGAAAGCAACTGAGGACAGCACTTGAAAAATGAGGACTGTCCTCACAAAATGAGGACATCTGGTCACCCTAACGGCAAGCAGTATCAGAGCTACACTAGAATAGAGAGCTTGCCTCATCATTTAGTGACGTCACGAAAGGTGGCTGGCTGCTCGCATTAGCTGCGATCGCGTGCATAGCAGATGTGAATGTAAACATTAGAATCTTCGTTTGTTAATCTGTAATATTTAAAAAATTTAACCGGTAAGTAGCTGAAAAATCTCAAATGTTGAGGTTTTGAAAGTGCGTTATATGAGTAGCAGCCTATAAGTGTTTATTTTAACATTGAAGTAATAAAATGTTCATAAAAATCATACTACTGAGTAGCAAACTGAGTTATCATCAGAACATACAATGGAGGTTTAATAAATAATAAAAATAACTCATAGAATCTATCTGTATATGTAGCTTTATTTGTACATACATATATATATATATATATATTTATAAATATTACTAGAAATTTTTTCAAAGATTGTAAAAACATAGATCTCTTACGACCATGCTTCATTTGAATGTAGTTATGGTGTTGATTTTTCGATTTTTAACTTTTATTTCCTTTATTATATGCTACTATTGGCCTTTTGTGAAGCAGTGAATTTAGCTTCTTTACAATAAAAAAATGAAAAATTGTGTGAATCGAATGTAATTATTGACTCCTTAAATAGATAATATATATATATAAAGCTAACACTTCTATGCACTGAGAATTTTTTTTCTCTTTTCTCCTTTTTGTTTAGACATCAAAAATTTTGTAAATAAAAAACTTAAAGCATATCCCAAATTGTATAACAAACACCCTCTCTTTACCATCATTCAAACCACTTTTAAGAATGTTGAGAGATTTTATAATAGATAGTAAAGGTGAACTAGAATGAATATTTTTCATTCTATACATCAAGTTTCTAGCTCCAGTGGTTTTCAAATTGTACAACAGACCTTTTTCCACTCCTTTTTAAGAAGACTGAGCTATTTTTCAATAATGTAATGAATATGAATTTAAATAAAGACTTTTCTTGCCACATATCAAGTTCCAGCGATTTTCAAACTTCATAGCATATACCTCTTTTTACACAATTTGAACACCGCTATATTTTAAAATAAACATAGTATATGTTTTGCATAATATGATTTTGGTTGTAGAAATAAACATTAAACAACAAATTAGAAGTCAGCATAGCATGGGCTCAGGTCAGTTTTCTCCATTTGCACTCAGACTTAAAAAATTTTTGCGTCCTTGGGCCAAGATGGGCTCATATCAGTTTTTCTTTTGTATACTCAGGCCAGGCCTTGATTAAAATTTCTCCTGGCTAAGTTAACCTAGAAATTTTTTCCCGCACTTTATTTAATAAAGAAATTAAATGATGTTTTTTAATCATTTATTTTACATAATCTTATATACTAGTATGTATGTCGCATGACATTTTGTTTTGATAAAAAATATCTAACACTTAAATTGTCAGTCTCTGTGCACTCCGATTTCCTTTACTTTTAGCTTGTCTCAAAACTGATATATTTGTCCATAATAGTAAGTTTCTGTTTACGTGTTTTTTAAGTGATCAGTGTAGTTGTAGTTTTGCAAATCGATATTCTATTGATTGGCTATATTCAATATAAACCTCTAAAAAGTATATTAAAAATTTTTTGCATATATATTATATATATATTTTAATTGGCTTGTTGACAAAAAAATTTCATGCATTTTCCAATATGTTTTCTGTATTTTTGTTTTCCCTCCCACTTTCTCCTCTTGTTAGAAAAAATTACATTTATATATTGAAGAAATGGAATAAATTTAATATTTGAGAAAAAAGTAACAATTACTTCTGTTTTTGAAAGTTATTTTTCTACAAATGATAAATTCCCATATTTGATAAACCTTACTATTATACTGACATTTTCCATGTTAACTTTTTCATGTAAATCAGGTTCCAGCATCATGGATTACCATGGGCATCAGCACATAGGGGCAAGGGGAGGCATTTGCCCCCTCCTGGAAAAATTTAATTGAAATAAAAATATTTTAATTATACTTAAAGTTATAAAACTGTCATTAGCATCAATGATTATCTAAATTGCCCAATAAAATTTATACCGCAGAGCCAATCAGAGACCTGTTTTGCAGATCAGATTGGTTCTAACCTTTTCCTGAGAGTAGAGTTTGAGTCGACTTCAATAGTCACCAATAATTTTGAGAAGTGATATTTCACATACATAAAAGATTAATCAACCCAAAGAATCGTCTGTTATGTTTGTTTATCAAATATCACTTCTCAAAATTATTGATGACTAAAAAATATATGATGAAAAAGTTGTAAAGTCTCGCAACTCCGGTCGACTTGATAATAAATTAAAAAGTATTACAGTCAAACCTCGTTAACATGAATTACTTTTAACATGAATTGTTTCCACAATCCCCGTCAAAATGAAGCTTAATTTAGATATATGAAGATTAGTTACTGATAACATGAACAAATTTTTTATCCACCTTTAAATTCACATTAATGAGGTTTGACTGTAATAAGATTCAGGTTGGTTTTGAATAAGCTATATAATTTTATATGTGTCTTGTTATCATTGCTGGGAGTTAAACCCCTTGTTATGCTATGGAGATATTTGTTACAAAAATGATTGATTACATATAAAAATACATATATTTTTTACTAATTCTGTTTTCACATTCAGAATTTTTAAAAATTTGTTCTTGCTTTACAAAAATTAATTTTTTAAACTATATTTTGAAGATGAAAATCACAAAAAAAATAAACTGAGTGCATTTTTTCAATTTATAGCTTCAAAAATTAAAGTTTTAAAAAGCAAGAATATATTTAATGGTTCTCAATGTGAAAATGGAATTAAAAAAAAAAACAAAAAACATATTAGGTAAAACATATTAGGTAAAAAAACATATTATGAGTAATTTTAATTGCTAATGTCCCCCATAAACTTGCGTGGAATTTAGTAGTCTTAAGAATATTTTTCTTGTCAATCAGATTTTGCTTTCATTTTGTAATTTATATATAAGTATGAAATTTTTGATTATTTCATTTCTAATCAAATATTCGTTTTTTTTTTTTTTTTTTTTTTTTTTTTTTTTTTTTTTGCTTGTTTTCTTCCCCTAGGATATATCAGTGGCACCGACTATGTGGGGCCAGAAATTTTCAATACTGATTCACTATTAAACAAGAAAATCTTTCCTCTATTTCTATTTAGTTTTTTACCAAAATCATAGCTGTAAAGAGGTTGTTGCAATTCAAAATAGACATAAATTGACTAAAAAAAAAAAACAAGAAAGGCTGAAAGTCTCTGTATGGGGCGTGGGGGGGGGGGAGATCAGAGGAAGATGATTCCCTTTGCTGTGCTATGGGAATCCCAATCACTTATGGTTTGTGCATGAGGAGCAAAAGTTTTCAGAAACATCGATGCAAAGTAATATAACTATTTTCACAAAAGTTACTGCCATATTGTTATTACATTTTTTATTTTAATTTAATTTTATTAATATATTATACGCTTGATGCTACTCTCTTCCCTAAGTTTAAGTGAAAATAATTTTTATAAAGGTTTCTGAGATGTTTAATTCGCCTTTTTTTTTTTTTTAATTATTTATATTTGCATTTTATTTATTTGGTTGCTTCTTTTTTCCCTTGGCATTTTTAAATAAAAATGAACTATTTTGGATGTAAGTCATGAATTTATAAACAATAAGAAGTATATAATATTTTCCTCCCTCCCCCTTTTTTTTATGAAACTTTTTATTTTAGGAAAATAAACCTTGATAATCTGGTGTGTCACTCATAAAATTAAATTTTATGGCCTATTGGAGCTGTGCCATGTTCAAATTTGTCACTTGATATAGCTGCTCTAATGCAGACTCGGTGACCTTGCCAACATAAATTATGTGAGAAGTGCCGAACTGTTTATCAGCCAGGGTAGTTCAGTGGTTAGAGCATCCGCGCGTTAAGCGGAACGGCCCGGGTTCGATTCCCGGTTCTGGTATTTTTCACATAGTTGGTAAAATGTCAGCCTTCTACTCCATTCTATCAAAATTTAATTAATGATAGTTTATGAAATTTTAACATTTTAAGTAAAAATGAAGAGTAAGAAGTAAGAACAAATATTGTTTTTAAAACTTAAAGAGAAGATATAGCAGAAATTATTTCGAGATTCTGTCTTTCCCCTCCAATTTTAACGTAACATAATCACAATATTGTTTTCAAACTGAAGTGACTGATGGCCGTATTATCCCAGCGACCTCCCTGCTACTCTTAATTTTGTTTTATAAATTCGATTTACATAAACTAAATGGCAAAAATTATGATGGCATTTTCAGGACCAGTTTTGGGGCCCTTTGCTACTCAGGACGCCTCTGGCACGTGCCCCTGTGTTAATCAGGCCGTTGTTTGTGTGTGCATAAGCATGGGTGCATTATTATACCAAATTTGATGACCTTGTATTAGAAATATGATCCCCCCCCCCAAAAAAAAAAAAAAAAAAAAAACATCCTGGCTACGGCCTTGGTTCGAGCCCCCCCAGAAAATTTTCAAAGTCGGCGCTGCTGGGATATATTTTTTAAATCTTGTTTTATAATTTCCCCCTAAATTATATAATTTTTAAATAACATTTTCATAAAATTTTATTTTAATATCTACTTATTAGAAAAAATTGTAAAACAGGTTATTACAAAACGAAGTTGATGAAGGATATGTAGAAAGATAAAACTGAAAATTTTGACTTTTTATGTTAAATAAATTTTGATCCTTCATTTCAGTATTTAAAAAGGTACAGAAGTATTAAACACTCATAGTATTAATATATAAGAGAAAATTCAGAAGTGATTGTGAATTCATGAAAAAATAACCTGAAATTTTTGCAAGAAAGTATTTTTGTATGGAGAGAGAACATATAATTTATTGCAGGAAGGTCCAATCCTCTCATTATGAAAAATATTCATTAATTCATTTTAATCAATTTATTAATTCATTCATTTTAATCTGTTTTGGCAGTCATGTAAAACTGATATTTTACTCTTTTTTATGAGTTTAACTAACAGAAAAACTGAAGTTTTGGTATTGAAAATGAAATAAGTACCTGAACGTGAACATAATCACTCCTAAAAACTGAATATGACTTATGAGTATTGACAATACAAAGGTTTGAGTATTGACAATACAAAGGTTTGTTAAATGAAAAAATATTTATTAAAAAACTGAAAAAAAAGTACTCTTCTGTTAAAATTGTAAGTAATATTTCTGACCTATAATGTAAACACTTGTAGGAGTTAAAATATATATCTTTACAAGCATAAAATTTTATTTTCAGTTGCACTTCTTGTTTCATTGTAATATTTTAATTTTCAATTCACAATAATTGTTTTCTACCTCTCACTTAAATAACTTTTTTTTTTCTTTTCCCTCTTAACAATCAGATTACAGTAAAACTATGAATTAATGAAGATTTGAATTTTGATTATTAAGAATCAAATTCATAAGTGAATTGAATATTACAAATTTCTTTTTTGAAATTTTTCATTGCTGCAAGTTAAAAGCATATGACTTAATCGATTGAAATTGAAAACATGTTTGTACTAATAAACAACTCTTTCGTGCAACTATTTCACCGTATAATATATAACAGATAGAATTAAAAATATAACTTTATAAGCAAATTTAATATGAATGCGCTTTTGTTAATCATATCATCACTTTTTCAGAGACTTCAGTAATGTTATAAGAAGTTTTATACTTTATTATATCATAAAATAACTTTAGATGAAGAGAAAGCGAGAGAAAAAAATATTAAATCTATGGGAGGTTATATTTCTCAGTTATTACCATTACTTCCATTGTGTGACGTCACTGCTATGTAGTTATGACGATATTACTACGTCACTGTTTGTATCATCCTTTCAATGTATGCGCACGCACCGAGAAGCGCACCTGTTTTATTCAGATGATGTTTAATCGTTGTCGAGGGAAAGACGCTCCCGCTTGGATGTAAACCAATGTATAATTATTGAGTTGAGGTGGAGCGGTTCTGTCAAACACACAGACGGTGTTTGCCGCTCGTAAAATGCAGCAATTTAAGTGTTTATGTAATGTCCCCTTTTTGTTTTAAATAAATGTTGTTATGTTACGATGGTCTGTAGCCGTTTCCCTATATTTTGGGGGCTCGACCTATCCGGAAATACCCCTAGCATCACGAAAAGTCGCTACTTTGGTTTTAGAAAACAGTAGCGTGAAGACGAAATTAATTTTTTTTTTCTCCAGTGTTCTTCATTCTACGAGTATCTTGAAATATTCTTCGTTTCATCTACTGGACGGTGTTTTATAACAGACGTAATTTAAAGTGAAAAGTGATTCAGTGTTTGATCATGCTTCATTTCAACATGATTCAAGTTTTGTTCCTGCCGATGATTTCAAATTTATCAGTGTGCTAGTTTCTTCATGCCCGACGTTCTTAAAGTGATTTATTTCGATTAAAGTTTGTTCTTCACACAAAGAGCATAATTCTACATGAAATTCATAGATTCATTGTCATGTATTTGATCCTGCTTCATAAAATGATTTGAACAGCGATACACAGGACTGCCTTTAATGTCAGGTAGGAGCATGCATTTTTTTTTTCTCCTGTTTGTATGATAGTATATAAAGAAAAAAAAATTTTTTTTTTTCATTTGTAATTAAAATTTGAAATTCATTCATTGCCGTTTTACGCCCTTTAAAATTATTTGTTTGTTCATTTTTATATAAATAAAGAATTTTTCCCCCATATTCAATTACTTTCCATGAATAAAGAAATATTCTGTTCCCCAATATTTATTTATTGTTCTTAAAATATATATGTTCTGGTTTTAATCCATTTTTTTTCCCCAATATTTACTTAAAAAAAAAAAAAAAAAAAGAGAACAATTTTTTTATTTACTTCGGTTTTCTTATTTTATGTTTCTTGCATCCTAAAAATGGCCCTTAAATTAGGCGACCTTCCGCTAGTTGCAAATTCTTTGAAATATTCTAAAACAAATACCATAAAATTGTTAAACACGCTATTAGGATACCCAACATTTGATCATCAATCGCGTAAACGTATGCGAAATTTTAGCGGTTTTACTGCCGATTTCGACATTAATAAACATCAAGAACAAATTTTAAAATCATTTTCTTTGTCCGATTTTATATCAATCGCTAATTCGCTACATTTAGAACCAGTCGGTAGTAAGGAAAATTTATGCAAAGAAATTTTTAAAGCACTTACTAATTTATCTGAATTTCAGAAAACATTAGATACTAGTTTTTTGTCAGACGAAGACGATCTGAGTGTAAATAATCATTCTGTTCAAACCCCCTCTTCGAATGTTCCCACTATTACTTCTGTTTTTGAATCTCAAACCCAAACAGAAACCGAAAGTTTCCCTTCGAGTGTTCAAAATATTTCTCCGAATGACGCTGCAGACACAATGTCTGATTTGAGTAATCATTTCTGGTTCCTCCTTCGAGATTTAGCTAGTACATGTAGAACTTTTTCTGGAAATGATTCATATTCTATTCGTAATTTCTTTAATGACATTGAGGAACAATTCTGTTTATTTCCTAGTCTTACCGATCAACAAAAACTTATCTTTGCTAAACGTTTAATTAATGGTTCTGCTAAAACATTTTTATTTTCGCAACGAAATCTTAATACTTACGAGTCATTTAAAGCCGCGTTAATTTCTGAATTTTTGGATACCATACCATCCATCGAAATACATAAACAGTTGGAAAACAGAAAAATGCGTCCTAATGAAACTGCTGCGCAATATTTTTTAGCGATGCGCGAAATTGCTAACCGCGGTAACGCTATTATTGACGATTCTTCGGTAATTCAATACACCATTCAAGGTATACAGGGTAACCCCTCTGAGAAAATTCTTCTCTGTGGAGCAAAATCTTTTTCAGAATTTAAAGAAAAATTGCGTATTTATGAAACTGCTCTTAATACAATAAACTTAAATCAACGAAATTCAGTTAATTATAAACAAACATATGACAGTCGAAAACGCAGTACTGGTCACACACAACCAGCTTTCACTCGCGAATCCAAATTTAATATTGGTCCGGCATCTCAAAATAAATTACGTTGTTTCAATTGTAACGATATCGGTCACTTATCTAAATTTTGTCCTAACCGTTCTCGTGGCCCTAGGTGCCTTGCATGTGGTCTTTTTGGACACAAGTCTACCGATTGCCGCCGAACCGCTGCAAATGACGGACCTCCTTCCAGAGATAGAGTTAACACTGTACATGAATCGCATGCTTCTCATATGTGTAAACAAGTTAAAATTAGTGGTAATGAATTAACTGGTTTGGTTGATACTGGTAGTCAGTTAACCCTTTTGAAACATTCTGTATGGTTAAAAATAGGTTCCCCACCGTTGTCAAAAATTAATAAATCCTTAACTGGTTTTGGCTTTGCGCGTATACATGTCATCGGTACTTTTAATTCTTTTATTACTATAGACGATCAAGAGTTTTCAGCAACTATTTCAGTTGTACCCGACGTGTCCACATTTTATGACCTTATAATTGGATGTGACGTCATCCAACAAGCGAACATTAGCATTTCACCCACCGGTGTTACTTTTTCTAGTTTTTCACAACAAAATGAGTGTACCGCAGATCCAAATTTTATCATGACGATCACTGACGATAATCCCAAATTTGATATTGGCCCTAATGTTTCACGACATATTCGTAACGACATTAACAAACTGTTGTCGGCCTATAAACCTAATAAAATCAAAACTGCGAGCATTGAGCTTAACATCACTTTAACTGACGATACACCTATTTTTCACTCACCCCGACGTCTACCCTTTACCGAACGAGACATTGTAGATGCACAAGTCTCTGAATGGCTTAAAGATGGTATTATCGAACCAAGTGTCCTCCCCATATGCCAGCCAAGTTGTAGTTGTTCGAAAAAAAGATGGTAAACACAGAGTTTGAATCGATTACAGGAAGCTCAATCGTAAGTTAGTTAAAGATCACTACCCCCTCCCCCTAATTGATGATATTTTAGATCGACTTCAACATGCAAAAATTTTTAGTACGATAGACCTACGTAATGGATTTTTTCATGTACCCGTAAACAAACAGAGCCGCCCTTTCACTAGTTTTGTAACCCATAACGGTCAATTCCAATTTCGCTACATGCCTTTCTGACTTAGCTCCTGCCCTTCAGTGTTCATGAGATATATAAATGCCGTTTTTAGAGACTTGATTGCTGCCGGCATAGTACTCCCTTATATGGATGATCTTGTAATTCCCGCGAGTAACGAACATGAGGCCGTAGAACGTCTAAAAACTGTTCTTCAAACAGCAAGCGAGTACGGACTCGACATAAATTTTAACAAATGCCAATTTTTACATACCAAAATAGATTTCCTCGGTCACATAATAGAAAATGGTAAACTTTTGCCATCCCCTTCCAAAACTAAAGCTGTTTTAAATTACCCAGATCTGAAAAATGTTAAAGACGTACGTAGATTCCTTGGCCTTACAGGATATTTTAGGAAATTTATCCCTCATTTTTCTACCATTGCAAAACCCTTAAGTGATCTTCTGCGTAAGGACACCCCTTTTCAATTTCAAAATGAACAAAGAGCCGCATTTCAAAAATTAAAATATTTACTTTCCCAAGAACCAGTCCTCGATATTTTTAATCAAAATTCCCCTATTGAGGTACATACAGACGCGTCTATAGATGGCTTGGGGGCAGTCCTGTTGCAGAAAAACATGCATGATAATCAATTCCATCCAGTCTTTTATTTTTCGAAGAAAACATCTGATAACGAAAGAAAATACACTAGCTTTGAACTTGAAGTTCTGGCTGTGGTAGAAGCCCTCAAAAAGTTTAGAATCTACCTCCTAGGAACTAATTTCAAAATTATCACAGACTGTGATGCGTTCGTCAAGGCACTCAATAAAAAAGAAATAAACTCCCGCATTGCACGATGGGCTCTGTACCTTCAAGAATTCCATTATAGTATTGAGCATCGAACAGGTTCCCGCATGGCACATGTGGACGCTCTAAGTCGAGCTCCACAGTGTTTCATCATCCAAGATAGCCTTCATGTCAAATTTTTGAAATCTCAACAATCAGATGAAGAAGTTTAAGCATTAAAAACGCTTTTGCAGTCCACACCTCATGATAATTACACTATAAAAAATAATCTTCTATATAAAACAGTGAACGGTGTTGATTTACTCGTCGTCCCTAACGACTTGCAGAATAGCATAATTAAAGAAGCGCACGAGCGTGGACATTTTGCAGCACTCCGTACCCAAGAATTAATTAATAAAGATTTCTATATCCCTCACCTCAAAGACAAAATCGAAAGCTGCATCAAAAATTGTATAAAGTGCATACTCTATAATAGAAAACGAGGTAAACAAGATGGTTTCCTCCACCCAATTGATAAAGACGATGCACCCCTGCACACATACCATGTTGATCACCTTGGTCCCCTAGCTACTACATCCAAGAAATACAAACATATTATGGTTGTTGTGGATGCGTTTTCCAAGTTTACCTGGCTGTACCCCACAAAATCTACAGACGCCGCAGAAGTTATCAGCCGACTAGAAAGCCAACGATCCATCTTCGGTAACCCCGCCAGAATCATAACTGATCGAGGTCCAGCATTTACTTCCACTCCATTTGAAAACTATTGCCATGAGCAAAATATAACCCATATACCAATTACCGCAGGTTTACCAAGATCGAATGGTCAAGTTGAAAATAAAAATTCTACTATCATCGCTGTACTATCTAAACTTTCATCCGACAACCCCGAAAAGTGGTTTTCCCATGTGCCTGCTCTCCAACAAATCCTCAACTCGACATTTCACAGAAGTATAAAGACGACACCCTTTGAACTGCTTTTTGGTACCAAGATGAAAAATAAAGATGACATCAAGATCCTGGAGCTTCTCAACGACGAATCTACAAACACATTCCAGAGGCAACGTGAGGAGCAGCGTATCGACGCGAAAAAGCAGATTCGAATAGTGCAAGAAGAAAATCGCAAGCAGTATAACCTTCGAAGACGACCAGCTGCTAAATTCCAAATCAACGATTTAGTCGCAGTTAAACGCACCCAGTTCGGGCCTGGTCTGAAACTAAAACAAAAATTTTTAGGTCCATACAGGATAACCAAAATAAAACCAAACGACACATATGACGTCGTCAAGTGTGACTTCGTAGAAGGCCCATTCAAGACCAGCACATGCGCTGAATTCCTGAAACCTTGGACCGACACTTTTGCAACACTTACTTAACATATTTCTTCAGGACTTTTTTTTTAAACTTAATTGACATAGTTCTTCAAGACTTTCTATTTTTTTTTTTAAGAACTCTTCCTTGGACATTTTTTGTGTGCAACATTAAACTTTTTTTTTAATTATATGTTGAACTTGAACTCACCAAAATAAGAGAAACTCTATTTTTAATGAACAATTTTTTTTTCCCATGAACATTCTTCAATACCTGATTTTTTTTGGTGAAAATTATCTACCTATTTTTTTTTTCTCTACTTGTCTGTATGTACATTAACATCTTATCTTATTTTATTTTAGTATTTGATGATATGATTCAGGTTTTGAGTGTAATATTTACAATACTTTCCATTTGGTAATGTATACAATTTTTTTTTAATAATGCAGCTATATTATTACTGTATTTATAACTCTATTATGTAGTATTGTATATTGTTTATTTTTTTTATTTCTTTTGTTTTTGTATAATTTAATTTTTTTTCTTGTTGTTTAATAACCTTCAGGCGAGGCCGCCTGCTTGGTCATGATGGCCGATATGGGAGGTTATATTTCTCAGTTATTACCATTACTTCCATTGTGTGACGTCACTGCTATGTAGTTATGACGATATTACTACGTCACTGTTTGTATCCTTTCAATGTATGCGCACGCACCGAGAAGCGCACCTGTTTTATTCAGATGATGTTTAATCGTTGTCGAGGGAAAGACGCTCCCGCTTGGATGTAAACCAATGTATAATTATTGAGTTGAGGTGGAGCGGTTCTGTCAAACACACAGACGGTGTTTGCCGCTCGTAAAATGCAGCAATTTAAGTGTTTATGTAATGTCCCCTTTTTGTTTTAAATAAATGTTGTTATGTTACGATGGTCTGTAGCCGTTTCCCTATAAATCAGTAATCACAGATTAATTTTTTATCATAAATCAAAACTACTTTTGCAAAACCAGTCAGATTCTTTTGACACTCAATTTCTAAAGCAGCAATAGTTTTTTCATCAAACAGTTTTGTAGCTGTTGAAACATTTTGTCGCTCGAATGATGTGGGAAATAGAACCTTTCTGCTTAAAGCTGGGCACAATTTTACATAATCATTTTTTTTTAACTCGTACATTTTTTTCAAATGAAGTATACAGGCAGTTTCTTGATGAGGATAATTCTGATTATCAAACAATGGTATAAAAAAACTTTGGTTAGTGTTCTTCTGATTCAACCAATTATTTCTAATCGCTTTAAACAGATGCACTGTATCAAACAAAATATATATGTCTTTCTCTTTATAAACAGGATTTTGAAATTTAAATTTCAATTCTCCCCCACACAACTTTTGTAGCATGTTAAAATTAACTTTATTATTATCTGATATAATAATCAAAATTTCATAGCCGCAAGCTTGAACATAATTAATTACTTGTAAAGTAAAATTTAACAGTTGTTCAGCATTTAAATTTTTAACTGGAAACATAGCTACAACATCTTTATTAGATGAAAATAATGAAGTTACCATAAAAGTCAGTACAGTTGTTGCTTCTTGGTCAACATTGTCGTTTGCCAAACCAATAACTTTTCCACCCTTAAAAACTACTCCAGGCTTTATATATATTTCATCTAATAATAAATTTACAATTTTTTCTTCTTCCTTTAATATAGCACATTTTTCCTGTAGGTATTTGTAATGAGAGTTATGTATTCCTGTTGACAAACAGTCGATTTTTCTTGAAAATTTCCTCAGATAAGATGGATGAGGCAATGTCAAAAAATTACTATCAAACAATCTTTTATAGGATGATGGGTTACAAAATAAAAAAAAGCAACACCATGTTAATAGATCTGCAGAGTACCTTGGTTTTTTCATTAAAAGTAGTGAACATTGTTCAGCAAGAAATTTGATCTTTTCAGATAAATTACTATCTTCATTACTAAGTAATTGAAGTTGTTGATAAATAACATTTAACTTATCGGTGACAGTTAAATCTGATAGTTCAAATCCATTTAAGTGACTAAGTAGACTATCAAACTTTGTCCACTTGTCACACAATAAATCATTACCAAGAACAAATTTAAATTTTTCAGAAGACAAGTTGGTATTATTGAATCGTATATCTACTGTTAAATTACTGAAAATTTTAAAACTAATAATAATTTGCGGCATATCATCAATTTTGAAAAACAAAATATAATCACTTTTTTCAACTGCCATCCATTCATCATTGATTTTTTCTTTGAAAGAAGTTTTAAACTCTTCAAAATTTACTATAACATCAGCTTCGCACCATGATAAGAAACGCTTTTCATCACGTTCCATAGCTTCACTTTGTCTTTCCTCAGGTGTTTTCCTCTTGGCAGGTATTTTTTTAGAAAGATAAGCTGGTTGTTCGGGAAATATTGTAGGAAAAGCATCGTCAGTAAGCTTCGGATATGTTCTTTTAACAATCAATTCTGATCCATCAGGTCTAACACATTTGTCTTCTGTAATTATGAATTGGGACTCAAAATGTTTTGCACATACATATGAATATTTTCCTGGAGTGAAATCAGAGCGATTTATACTCTTAATCCATTTTTTACGCATTTCAATATCCTCAGGAAATTTAAAAGTTGAAACTTTTTCTGTTGTTCCATCATAATTGGAACGACAGCATGGCACAGAACACTTTCGAGTCATAGAATATTTTATGTAAATAAATGTTGTATATAATATAAAACTTACGTATAAATTAATTCAACAGAATTTTCCTTCCAGACATACTCATGCCTTGGTCAACACATTTTTTCTGTCTGAATAAACAATACCTTTTCCACCCACAGAAACATTCTTTCATGCATTCTCTAAGGAAGTCTACTTAACTAGAGTTGTAATGATTCAAATCAGGATTTAAATATGAATCATGATTTTTCATGAATCATGATTTTTTGAAAAAATCACTGATTTAAATCATTTTTAAAATTATCAGTTATTGGCTTAAATGGAATGAAATTGTTTATCTAACTTTAAAAACATAATTTTTCTAATATTTCTTGTGTAAATTTAAAACTATACTTTGCAAAATGTAACAAAATATTTCATTAAATGAATTAATATTTTCCATATCTTGATTTTGGATTCATCTCTAATAAACAACATTAAATAAACACAAAGTATTATTCATACACCTCTAAATAAAGAACAGCTTAAAGAATTGGTGTATGAATTGAATTGAATATAGTAAAAAATTCATAGATTAATATATACAATGGTGGTCAAATCAAAATTATAAGAACAAGGGGGGGGAAATCTCCAAATCTTGGCTGCAGTTTGCAAGAAAATTATGCATATTTTATGGCTATGAACTCATGATAAATGAAGCATTTTTATTAGTTTTTATGGAAATATATGATAAATTTATATTCATAAAATATATTTTAGATTTAGGCAGCCTTGTGATCTGAACAAAATTATAGGGATAGTATTTGTATAATCTAAGAAACAAAATTTTGAGGATTTTTGTTCTCCACACAACACTTCTAGATGATATAAATATTTAGTAAGCGATTGGAAATGTTTTATTCTATTTTTCCAGTCATGCCACTAAGAACTTTTGGAGTTTGAGAAAGGGAAAATGGTTCCTTTCAAATGTTCAGGACTTACTGAAAATCAAATTATGATGCATTTTTTATTAGTTTTTATGCAAAAATATGGGAAATTTAGATTCATAAAATATAATTTAGATTTATGCAACCGTATGACATGAACAAAATTATAGGGAGAACTGTAATTGTGTGTTCTAAAAAGGAAAAAAATTAAGATTTCTGTTCTCTACACAACACGTTTAGTAAGTGATTGGGAATGTTTTATTCTATTTTTGTAGTCATGCTGCTAAGTATTTTATTTTCAGTTGCATTTATATTTCAATCATACTTATTGTTTCATGAATTTTAATTTTCAATTCACATTAATTTTTTTTCTGTCTCTTTGTAGTCTGTTTATAACCCTTTCTGACCCAGGCTGTACGATAGTGTGGGTTAGACATCCACATACATTTTTGCATCTGGAACATCCATATGTAATAAAAATATATAAACCTAAGCAATCGCCTAGGGCTTTTTTTAATACTTCAATTTTCTATTCCCTTAGTGCTGTTCGAATAGTTACAGTAAAACTATGAATTAATGCAGATGTGAGTTTTGATTTTAAGAATCAAATTCATAATTGGACTGAATATATCAGAATTTTTTTTTTTTTTTTTTATAATTTTTCATCGCAGCAAGTTAAGAACATATGACTTAATCAATTGAAAATTGAAACTATGTTTGTATTAATAAGCAACTTCCTTCATGCAACTATTTCATCATATAAAATGATAACATATCAGAGTTAAAAATTTAAATTTAAAAGCAAATTTAATATGGATGCGCTTTTGTTAAGCATCATCATCACTTTTACAAAGACTTCAGTAATGTCATAAGAAGTTTTGTATATTATTACTGATCATAAAATAACTTTAGATGAAGAAAGCGAGGGGAAAAAAATATGAAAACACTAATGACAAATTCTATTTTTATCATAAATCAAAATTAATTAGTTTTTTTTACTTTTTTACACGTTTCCGGATGTGAGGACATCCTTGGATGAATTTGAAAATGCATGAAAATCTGTACTGCAGCAGTCAGTATACCAATACCACTAATTTACGGTTCATGAATCAAAAAATGAATGAAAATCTATACTGCAGCTGTCAGTGTCCCAATGTATGCTTGATTCATGAGCGTTAAAATGAAGAAAAAAAAAAATCACTGGATATCCCTAATTGGTAGATCATAATCAGAAAATGTACTCAACATAAAAATCTGCACTCTGGATACTGACTGCTAAAAAAAAAAAAAAAAAAAAAAAAAAATCACTAAATAGCCGTAATTTGTGGCACATGAATCAGAACATGCATAAAGTCTATTCTGAATCGATTACTACCATACACTATTTTTTCCCTAAGTAACTCCATTTGTAAAAAAGAAGAAGAAAAAAAATCCACTCAAAAAATTATTTTTAAAATCTTGAAAAATAAACCATAAAATCATTCAGCTGGGCCGTATTACAATAAACATACATAAGCGGCCAGCACAAAAACAAAGTTCGGGATGGTTAAAGGAAATTCCAACACAAAAAGGTTACTAATAAAAAGTGTCGATACACTGAATCACATCAGAGCATTCCAGATCGACAATGGGTGCCCTATATTAAAGCAATATCTTATTTCTTTCTTGCACACAAAAAAGAAAAGGTAGTCTAGCAGGCCTCATACAGGCTCTTACAAAATTTTAGGGAGGAATTTTTTGAAAAATTTTAGGAACATTTTTTTTACTCTTGACGATTACTGGTTAAGTTAAAAATAGTTGCATTTGAAAACAGAAAAACTACTGCACAGAACAGAAAACTATATTACTTTACTTCCACTCTAAATATTCTGATTTATTAAGCATCTTAAAATGTAAAAACATTAGGTATTTCTTAAACTATAATTTCAATAAAACTGTTTACACTGTTTGTAAATTTGTTCTGATAATAAGCAAAAGAAGAAAAAAGGAAAGATGCAAAAACTTACCCTTTACAAGCAAACAAATTTTATTTTCTTGATACTACATTATAAATAGATTTGAAATGCAAAACATTTATTTTATTATTACATCAGATTTTAGACTTTTTTTTTTTTTTTTTTAACACATTTACCTTTTTCAGTTTCTATTCCACTATGTTATAATATATACACACACACACACAAATTCTATCAGTTGCTATTCCACCATGATGTTAGAGTCTTTCATAATCCTCAAATATCTAATTGTATCCTCATTCAAGCATGTTTTTTCCTTCACTACGAGAGCACTGTTAGTAGAAAACACTCTTTCTGGATCTACATTACCATGAGGTAAAAACAAAGAGCATTTGGTTAATTCAGTCATTTTAGCAAATTTCTGCCTTTCAAATTCATCAGTTTAAATAAAAAATTTCTCGTCAATGACGGTCAATCGTCACCGGTGATTCATCAGTAGACTAGACACAGCTATTTTACTAATTTATCAAGGATTGAATTATCAAAATTTAACAGTTTCCATTCGTCTCGCTCTTTAACAGTCACATCTTCTGGAAAAATTAAAGTAACCACAAATTCTTGTAATTTGATGAAGACAAAAGAATGTAGCTATGACTAAATCCAAAATTATGCATATTTTTTATTTCATCGCAAAATAACTATCTAAATTGTCGAATTATACAAAGCACAAGCACGTTGTTTACATAACAAATTCAAATCGTCAGTCACCGTTTCTGATGTTCGCTGATATAAAACTTCACATACTTTTTAGAAACGAATGTAGCAATTGACTAAATCCAAAATTATGTATAAAAAATACAATGCACTGCAAAATAACTCTAAATAATATAATTATTTCATACGCAAAACATATTGTTTACACATATCGTATTCAAATCACCAGCCACCTTTTCTGACGTCATATCACGTGATATTGCTCAAGGAGTCGGCCCAGTGTCTAGTGAGGTCCTGGCAGTATTCGTCGGGTCGTCCGTAATCATGGGCGTGTTCAGTAGAGCGCCCGATCCACGACCGGTCGAAAGATTCCGAGCCAAAGCCTTCAGGCGATTTATGAAACACTCCTACTAGCTACGAAATTGTTCCATAAATCGCAGCGTTCAGTGGTGTCGACCGATCCAGAGTCACATCGTTCAGTGGAATGGACCGGTCTCGACCGGTCGTGGATCAGAAAGCCCAGAAAAATTTCTTGATCCATTGGGTCACGTGATGGATCAAATGCGCAATAGTATAGTGTTTAGTAAATAGTGTGCCGTTCGACGCGGAGATTACGTTCGAAACTGGCTGAAAATCAGCAGAGGGCGCAAACATCGTTTCTCCGGCAACGCCGGCAACGAAAATGCTATGTAAACAAAGTTGTTTTTCATTACATTTTAATCAAATCAACCTTTTGGCTATAATTTAACTTCATATAAGTTAGCGATAACTAAATATTAAAAAAGCTTTGTATAAAAATATGCATAAAATAAGTTCAAAAGCCATACATATAAATTTATTTAGAAAAGCAATATGATTAATTGATACAACTACAACAAAATGAAGTTTAAAAACGTAAATTACGTAAGAAAAACATGAACAAAGAAAATTAAACAATAAATTACAAAACACTTAAACTTCTTTAAATGTAAATGAAGTTTACTTTTAAAGTTTAAAATACTTTTTGAATAGTAATACAATAAATAAAAAATAACAGTAATAAGTAATTAAAAAACCATTAGTAATAGATGCAATTGTCAAATAGTTTATTTATTTTTTATTTATTCATGAATAACACACACACGCGCATATATATATATATATATAAATATAAACGCTGGAAAAGAATTGATTGAACTGTTTCCAAAAGAAATGTTATAATTAAGAGTGGTGAAAAAAGCATTTAATATTCAGTACAAATAAATTTTAAGTAAAATGACAAAATGAAACTTGAGAGTTAGAATAAAATACTACTATTTACATTATTTATATTCTTAACTAGACTTAACACAGATTCAAGAAAAAACAGAAAATATTCAACACAAAAATATTTTAGATATTAAGCTGGCACAGAAACAGTCACAAAACTGTTCTTGATGCAATAACCGGAATGTGATATATATAATCTATTTCTGATTAAATTAAACTTAAAGAACAATATTTCAAAATGTGTTGCAAAGGGGAAGTCTTTAATATAATCAGTCAGTTTCCACAAAATTCAAGCTTGCAACTAATATATAAATACTAATATTGATATGTTCATAATAAAAAAAAAAAAATTGACTAATAGAAACAAAGAAAATATATACACATATAACTTACATTAGCTTTTATCCGCTCTTGGAATTAATTAGTTTCCATTTCTTTAGCATTTCAATATCGTTGGGTGCATTAAAGTACGAAATTTTTTTCTTGCAATTTGAATATCTACTGCTGCATCCTGGATCAAAGCAGTGACTTTGTCGCTTAGGTCGAGTATTTTTATCATTTTCATACCTTGGAAACATTAAATATTAATAAACAAAACCTCAAACAAGAAGTAAACAATGCTGTCATATACGCTTAAAATTTAAATATCCCTCAATGTTTTGCCAAAGAAGGAACAGTGGCGCCGCCTAGATGCAGGATTTTTTAAGAAACTGGTTTTGCATTGGATTATCAGTAGAACGGCACACTATTACTTATACTCACTATAGCAATAGGTTGAAAATCAGGCTCTGATTGACATTACGCAGTGAAAACCTGAACAATGAACATCGGTTTTTGACAATGATTGTTTATTTGTTTGATTAGCTGAGGATTAATACAGATGTACCTATTTATATGCATTGTTTGTGCTGTAGAAAATAAGGTAAGTAATTCCATAAAATGCTAAACTATATTATGTTTATTTATTTATTGTGTAAAAAAGTTTTTTACGTAATAACGATTTTCGATACGTAATTTTTTTTATTGATGAACGTAACATTCAAACATAAAATTAAAACAAAAATTTACACAATTTTAATTGAAACAAAAAAATATATATTTTTTTAATTCGGACGCTATCATATTTTGTTAATTTAATATATAAAAATAAGCTGGGAAGAATTATATTTCTTTTTTTTTTCAGACAAAGCTTTTCATTCATGCGATTGTTTTTTGTTTACAAATAGAAAAGTTTGTAAACGATTGTATTTTTTACCTTTAAAACAATAAGTTAACTATAAGTAAATAAATTAAAATCCTTCCACATATTTTTAATTTAGGTAAAAATAAGTTTAAGATGTCAATTATTAAATTTAATAAACCAAACAGGCTGTAAAAAAAGTAGCTATAAAATTATGCAGTGTTGTTTACATTGCTAGTTTATTTTAATATTCAGTCGGTAATAAGAGAAAAAGCTCTTTATATTGATTCATAAATCGAAGAAGAAAATAAGATTATTTTTTATATAAATCCATTATATTAACTGAACAGCATATTTCATATTTTATATAATTTATTTATTTATTTTTTTCAAAAACGTTTTTGTTGTACATTTCTGTTCATAATAAAATTCGAAGAGAAAGAAAGGTGTTTTAAGTGCTCATTTAAGATAAATCTACTCTGCTCCTTTAAAAATAAATGTAACGTAACATTCTTAACATTTTCATGATTAAAATTTATACGTGAATTTAGAAAAATCATAACCAGAGTGATGTATATTAGTAATTTGTCAGTACAATCAATTAATAGCTTCTTATTTTTTGTTAGTAGAGTACAGAATTCTACATTAATAAGAAAGAAGTAAAACTGTTATTACATAAAAGATCTTTCTTTCTTTTTTGTTCTTCTTTTTTTTTTTTTTTTTTTTTTTTTTAAGAAAAAACGTAATATAGTTTAGCATTTTATGGAATTACGTATTAAAAGTCCAGACAAAATAAACAACAGAAATACAATAACTTGCTAATTGCTAATACAGGTCAAATTAGATAGATGGCGCTGCTCCTATCACGTCAAAATTGTTCCAAAGCGTTCAGTAGATTCCTGGCCCGATCTAAGGATCTTTATAGGGGCTCTAGCCCGATCCAAGACCGGTCCAGGATCAGTGACGTCATCGCCCGGTCGAACTGATCCATCTCGGGCGCTCTACTGAACACGCTCCATGTTTTATATACGGTTGTATGAATAGACAAATCACAAAAATCTCTCGTCCCTTCCGTGGAGGATCAAAATTGTGATGGCATGTCTCCGGACCATCCCTAGGGGTGTGTCCCAGACCGTCGCCAATTGCCCATCTGCGCAGCACTAGTGCGACGTAAAACCCATCCATCCATCCATCCATCCACAAAAATCTCTTTAGAAAAACGAAAAAAGATAACATTTCACTGGTAAATTTTAATTTTATTTTCAAATTCTTGTCATATTGTGTAAATACTGTTTTATCTACTATATTGTGTGCGTGTTTGTGTCGAGCTTCGGAGGCAATCCGCGATTGTAATTAAATGCTCGCCACCTGGTGGGCTAAGGTAAAATTACAATAACCATGCTTTAATTCAGCTTTCATAAGCCGCCATTGCTTACCGATGTTTAGTTTCACATATATTTATTGAATAAAAATGAATAAATCCGGTAAAAAAGATAACACATACTGTTGTGTGCTACAGTGTAACTCCGAAGGATCAAGAAATCCAGAATTAAGCTTCCATTTATTTCCAAATGACAAATTTAAAATTTCAGTTGCTTCGGCTAATGGAAGTAAAGAATTAATAGAGCAGTTGCAAACAGCTGATAACAGCATGGCAACGTGGACAGCTTGCCCTCCGACATTGGTTGCCATGCGCCGTTGCCATGGTGATTTGAGCTGTTTTCAACTGCTATTTGCTTACTGTGCTCAAAATGGCTTCTATTTATTCCCACGTGGAGTTGACAGCCCTCCATCTACGTCACTCTGACGTCATATGAAACTTCTCTATCAGATGATTTGAAACTAATATTTGTTCAACTTCAGTTAAAATTAAAAATCTACTTCCGATCGAACTTTGAATAAACTGAAATATTTTTTTCCAAAAGCAATCAATTTTCCATGATGTAATGGCGGAGAAATTATAGTACGAATATTAAGTAGAATAACAAAAAGAACAATAATAAATACACGTGGCTATTATATTTACTAACAACAAAAGCTGAAAAAGCGCCATCTATCGATCATTACAAACGCGGATGATTAAGCATAGTTTATTAGCACGCACATGGCACATTTTAATATTACTTTAAGCAGCCACAAAAAACATGACAACAAATCACATTCATGAAGGTAGAAAGAGGAAGAATGAGGGTTATTCACCGTTGGCAACATTTGTGCGGAAGTCACGTGATGGTGGTATTCCATGATTTGTTTACGCTGCAAATGCGAAGTAAAAGAAAGCAACATATCAAAAAACTGTACATATTTTAGATCCACAAATAATTCAAGCAAAGAAACATGCAAGCAGAAACGTGTAAGTTTTCATGCATTTCCTTTAAATTCGTCTGGTTTATTAAAAGAATGGCTTATCAAACTGAAAAGAGAAAATTTTACACCATCTGAACATAGCGTATTATGTTCTCGAGCATTTTACCGAAAATGACTTTACTTGCCAAAATTTTACAGAGAGAATATTTCTGAAAAGTGACGCTGTATCGTCTATATTTAGTTTTAAGTTAGTTACATCACACTTTTTAAAAAACATAATTCAATTTTCATTTGATGAAAGAAAATAAAAAAGTTTCACGACATAGAATTCATGTCGAAAGAGCTATTGGGCGCATTAAATTACTTGAACTTTTAGACTGCACCATACCATATACTATGTTACCCTCCATTAGTCAATTAATTTATATATCAGCATTTTTAGTTAATTTTGGAACCCGTATTTTATAATTTAAATTTTAATGAAAAAAAAAGAAAATAGGGAATTTTCTACTTCATTTCTTACAATAAATCTCCTATATGCTTCAATGTTACTGCAAAATTAATGTTATACTTTTCTTTTCTTTTTTCCCCATTTTGTGCATACCATACCAGATACAGTAAGGTTATTCCACCTTATACTTAAGGTTAAATTTTTATAATTTTGCTTATCCTAAAGATTTGTTGTTGTACAGTCGGGGAAAAAAAAAACGCAGCACTTGATGGTATTTCGTTATTAATTAACGCAGAAAAATTTAATAGACACCATTCAATAGGAAATGAAATGCACTTTCTGAAAATGTCGTCGAATTTTGAATTAGGGGTCATCAACATATTAAAATGATCGCCAACTTTGATTTTTTCAATAGGTACACCCAATTTTGACTTCATATTCGAATTTCTGAGAGTCTGGCAGTGCGGAAAAGTATACTGTTTGTATACTTTATCTTTAGTATTCATAGAGTTATGGTAAAAAATGTGTTAGGGGGCTATCTCTAAATGTAGAAAAATAAAATTAAGATCCTACAAGAACTAGACAAAATTATCCTGTTTCACACCGGAAATATTTCAAGAAAAAAAGAGTTTTAAAAAGAAATAAAAATATTAACACCTTTGCAGTATCTTAATTATCATGAATTTAGTTTTTTGGATATGTATATACTTTAGTACTTTTTTAGATAATTTTAGGTATATTTAAACACATTACACTTACGATTGATCAGACAATACTTTTTACAAAAGTGCAATATTTTTCAATTAAAAAGTATCTGTCATGGATATACTGATCACCAATAAAGCTTAAATTTTCTTTCGTACGTGTAACATAATATACAAACTGAAATAATATAGCTATATATATAGAGAGAACAACGCATAAACTAAATCTTTTTGGATAAATTATTGTAAGGTTTCATAAAGTAAATATTAAACAATTTTAATAGCACTTTACCAGTTTTGGGTCAGTTGAACTCTTTGGAACTGTACGATTTGTTTTATAATTTCTATGAAAATATAATCTCTTAATTAACGCTTTCGCGACTGCTGACGTAGATTCACATCATTTGAAAATCTGTAACAATGCCAGTGGGCGTTTCTTTCGTAATTTGTGTGTTACTTATTTCTTAAGCATGTACCCAGTGTTCATATTTTTGCAATAAAATATACTATGGATAGAAATATATTAATTAGAAAGAATACAGTTATAATGTATATCCATCTGCAATATAATTGTGGTACAGAAAATTTGTTTTGAAATATTTTATTTTGACAGTATTTCAAACAGTAAACCCCGCCTATTTGTTAATTTTTTTCTTCTAGTGTTCGTTTAAAGGATTCTAATTTTATCACCAGTAATCGATGAAGTAAATACCACTTGTGTATATTTTTGTCAATGTAAAATAAGGGGTTTAACACGAATACTCAAAGTCACATTCACTTTTCGTTTCTGCATTGTTTTGTTTTGAAGAACGATAAAAGGCGGGGCTTTAGAAAACAGGAATTCTTGATACTAACACAAACGTCTAAAAATCAACATTTTTGTTTCATTTCTTTGCATTTGACGTTATTGTTATATAATTTGACCCTTAAATAAAAAATAAAACTATTTTGTTCAATTTTTCTCTGTTATTTTTTAAGATTTGCTTCGTTATCTCATTCAAATTTTTTTAAGAGACGGCCCCCTAAACCACTCCAAAAGAAAGATTTATTTATATCTCGAAAACTAATGACTGGAATGAGCTGCAAATTTGCACACCCATATTTTTCAGCATTAGGATTCATTTTATGTAAAAATTAATATAGGTCATAATTCATAATTTTTATGAATATGAATTTATTAATATTTTTTAGAATTAAAAATATTTTTCAGAATCAAAAGTAATGATGGATTATGTTTGGGTTTCTTCAATGTATCTCGTAAAAAAAGAATTATATCGATCAAGTTATTATTTGTGAAGATATTAATAAAAGTTTGAAATATGAATTTAACATTAGCACCTTCAAACTTTGAACGCTTATAACTCTGTGAAAAAATAAGCAAAATATACAACCAATATACTTTTTCGCATTGGCGCGATCCCAGGAATTCAAATATAAAATAAAAATTGGGCATTACCATTGAAAAAATCAAAATTGGTGCGCGTTTTAATATGTAGACGACCCCCAATTCAAAATTTCTGTTCATTTTCTGAATCTACTCTCAATTCCTCGTCGAATGATACCTATTACATTTTTGTGCATTGATTAGCAACGGAGTTACATCGAGTGCTGCGTTTTTTTTTTCCCCGACTGTACATACATATATTTTTTTAATTCTTTCAGTTTTATTCAAATTTATTGTAGACTCCTAGAAATCTGAGTAACACAACCAATCTAAACAATGAAGTTTATTGTAAAGTTTAACAGGAAAAAATCAGGGTAGCACTTATTTTTTTTATGGTGGTTTTTTAAAAACTGAATTTAATGAGATAAAGAAAGATACTTTTAATTGAGGTCCAAGTCTTGGAGATAAATTGAAATAATTTATGTTGTTCCTGACTGTTAAATTATCCAAATTGTTCACGTTTAATATAGCCACAATTTTAAATTTAATTTTTATCACCCAGTATATGTAGTATCATACGGAATGTATAGAAAAATCATTAATCCATTTAAACCATTGTTCTTTGCTAAAACCAGTTGAAGTTTTTTTTTTTTTTTTTTTTTTTTAATGCTTATTTAAATCATTTATATACACACATGTGTACACTTTGTTTAAAACATTTGTTTTTAATTTTTTTCTTCATTCCAGTTTGCTCACATTTTATGTATTATGCATTGCATATCATGTAATTTATGTCGACTAAGATTTTTAAATTTTCATATTTGTTCACATTTTTGTAGAACAAAGACAATAAAATCATTTCATCTTGTGTAACTATGCATCATGGTTTCATTTTTTTCTCAATTTACATTTGCTCATATTCCTATATTATTTATACTCAAATAACTTTTTCTTGAACATATATTATTTTCTAAACTGATAGCAGTGTAATGGGGAAATTGCACATTTTTCATTTTGACTTGTAAATGATAGAGCATGAAAATACAAACATTTTGATACCATTTTTATGCATATTTGAAAACCGGATGCTTTAATAAATTAACTTTAAAAGACGTAGTTCTCATGTTGGCGGGAAAACGCTGCGTCACGTGATAAAACCTATCGTGACGTCACTATCCATGAAATGAACTGCCGGCTGAATTTCTCCCTCTTGTATTGTAAAGAAAAATCGTGCATTCAGCGAAATTTTGTATTCTTTCTTTAAAAAAAAATATTAAAACTATTTGAACTCATTAAACCTCACTTCATTCTATAAATGACACCAAGTTTCAATGATATTTGTTTGTACTCGCCTGCTGTTATTAATCCAAATTAAACTATAATCGAAATAATAGTTGATCAATAGAATTTTCTTAAAGAATGTTTTTAGTATACTATGCCAAAGATGTATCTTTTAAATACTTGTTTTGTTTCATTTTATTATGTTTTATAGATTTATTATTATTTTATTATTATTATAGACTGAGTACAGAAATAAAATATTGGGATTGAGTAATAATATTTAACTGAATAATATGCATATTTTCATTGCTTAAATAATCTAGAATAGTTTATGCTAAATTAACCTAAATTAGATTACTTTTATAATTATGAGATGCCAGTATATCTGTATATATATATATATATATAACTTTTTTAATACATTTCAATATTATAACTTAACAATATTTCTATTAAAATAGCAGCTGAAGATTGTGAATAATTAAAAACATTATAGTGATGCAGTTTGAGAAATTGAAAAGTATTTAAGGAAAATTACATGCGCTTATCATTCTAAATAAATAAATAAAATTAAAAGAAGGTCTCCGTACAAAAATATTAATATTATTTATATATGTATATATATATATATATAGAAACGCGTTTAGTTATTTTTATAATGTAATTACTTTTTTATTTGGAAAAATTTAAAAATAGAAAGAAAAGATTAATAGAAATAGAAAGTAATAATAATAACAACATTTAGCAATAGGAAAGATATAAAGTACTTTAAAATAAAATAAACACATGAAATATATGTTAAATGTAATAATACCTTATAAGTTATACATGATCTAGTTATAAATATGAATGGTATTAAATAATTAATTAAAATTTGCAGTAAATTTCAGCAATCAAGCGCAAAATATACACTGGTGGACAATTGCTAAGGACGGATGACAATAACTACGCTATTGTCATCCGTCCTTAGCAATTGTCCACCAGTGTATATATATATATATATATATATTAAATTCATTTATCAATGAAGCCTTAATGTAAAATCCAAATATGTTTAGAATATGTCAGGGGTCGATCCAGGTAAAAACTGGGACCCATTTGCTTCCCCTTCACAAAATCCAAATATCTAAAATGGGCCCCTTTAGAAAATACAAATCCATAAAATGGGTCCTTTCACAAAATTGAAATTCATAACAACAGGCCTTTCTCAAGATTTATTTTTTAAAAGATGATGATTTTGTAAAAGTTTTCCACGTTAACAATATTATTTTTAATGAGTGTGTATACTTGGCTCAGTAATATGCTGTTAACTTGATAATGAACATTAGATAGAGTAACTTCTTAAGTGGAAGGTTTCGTGTGATAATTCTTTTTATCACAAAAAGAAATAAATTTTCACAAAATTATTTTGTTTTTCACAAAAAAAAAAAAAAAAAAAAAAAAAAAAATTGTTTTTCACAAAAATGAACCCCAAAAGTAAACCTGGAACAACCCTTGCATATACTATAAACTGATGGTCTTCGCCTGCTTCGCTGATCGCTAAATTTAATAAATTAACAAAAAAAAAAAACTTTTATTTCTTTTATATCATTCTATAAACAAAAAATAAATAAATAGATAATTAAAAAATAAATTCATTGAAATCGCTCTTAACATCGTTTTGGTTATTCGCAGCCTGCGGCAACTTCTTTCCCTCCAGTGTACCCTGCTTTTTTGGATCTGGGTTCTTATTGCCCGCAGCAATGTCTTTCGTGGGCACTTCTATTTGTGTACATATCAGGAGGCGAAAGCTGCTATTATTCAAAAACTAAGATTTTAAGGATAGCTGTATCTCAGCATCTATTAAATATACTTTAATTTTGGCACCATGTACTTTATTGCAATCACTTTTTCTGCTATATTACCATTTCATTTCGATTAGTACAATAAATAAATAAATAACAAAATATTTTCCTTTCAAAGGCATTAAATAAATAATAAATAAGTTTTTATTAAACTTAAATTTTAATAAGACTAATCCTTTATGCGATGTTAACATTTTCCCGATAAAAACATTTAATTATATTTTCCTTTTGAAATGAATTAATTAAATAAATAAATAGTTGTGTAACAGCCGTTGCTAATGTAACAATATAATTCAAATAAATTTAAGAAAATTAAATGGAAAAATAAATGGATAATATATATATATATATATATATATATATATATATATAAATTACTTAAAAAATTATAAAAAGTAAACTTTTTTTTTTTTTTTTAATAAAATGAAATAAAAATAATAAATAAATAATGCAATTTGAAAATAACATTTTTTTTTTTTCGTTGCAAAAACATGAAGTAAATATTAAATACATAATTAATGACTGCTCTATAAAATAATCATATATAATTTATAAAATAACATAATTAAAAAATTCTGGTTAAAAAAAAAATAATAATAATAAAATAAATAATCAGTAAAATATATTTTTATGTACTATGAAATTTTAATGAATATTTTAATTATAATTAAATCTTTAAGCATACATTATGAAAAAAGAAATATTCTCACATACAAGCATCTAAAAAATTAGAGAAATGTAAAAAAATACTACTAATATATTAAAGCAATGCTAAAATTCTATTATGAAGACGTTTATAATTTTCAAAATATGAATACAGAACAAATCTAGATCGTTTAGCTTTAGCTACTCTTATATTTATGCGCTAATAAAATCGAGGTTTCTTCTCAAAAATGAGAATATGGAAAGAGCATCTATTTTCGGAACATTATCCGATTGCTCTTTTACAAATCCAAAATCGACATTATACAAATAAAAATAGAAATATATATATATAAGATATAGTATAGTTATGGAAGATTTAAGTTATCTCTTACAAAAGGTAAAAATTTTAAGAATAAACTATAAAATACAGATTAGAATAGAGCGAACAAAAAGAAAAGCAAGCGGTAAAAGAGTGTAAACATTCACACTTCGTGTACTGTGACGTCAACCCCCTCACGGAGCGTTTTCGGATCACATGGTTTTGTTTTGGTTTTTAGCGATTTTAAAACGTTAATTAAAAGTTAATTTGAAATAATTTTACGATTTTAATTGGATTTTTCGGATTCCCAAGATTGATTTTATCGATTACAATTAAAAGAAATTGTTTTTCTTTCCGTGTGCAACTTCCCCATTATCAGACACAGCAAAATTACTTTATGTGTTAATCATCACTTTTCAGAAACCTTTTTATGTTTAAGTATATACCTTTTTTTATTTTAAGAATTCATGAATAAAACTTTTTTTATTTTGTAAAATTATGGTGAGCAAAGTCATATTCTGTGAAATAATCTGAATATAATATGCTGCATTTTGTTAAAATTATCTCTTTCCTGTTTTATTTTTCATTCTTTTAATAAAGCAGTTGTATTTGAAGGAAATTCATGAAAATTTATCCGCTTCTGCTTGCATGTCTCTTTACTTGATGTATTTATCCATATAAGCATTGTACTGTTATATTGTAGTACTCAAATAAGATTATGTACCATAGTGCTATTATAGTACCCTTATAAACGATTTAAGGAGCAGGGGATTCATCAGTATCATTAGGGATTATCTAAATTTTTTTTTGTGTGTGTGTGTATAATGTTTGAGTGGTATGTCTTGTGTATAGTGCTTGTAGGTATACCAAAGAATTTGGTGCCATTACAGTCTACAAACTATGGATGCACCGAATATTCAGTTTGGCCGAATCTAAAACTATTCGGCTAGGCTGAATATCAAATTATTCGGCTAGTTGAACATATAAAGACTCAATTTTTAAAAAAATATTTAATCATTTGGAAAAAATTCTGTTATTTTTAATTATCATTAAATTAAGATTTTTCAGAGTAATTAAGAAGTAGATTTTATTTAAATCAAAACAATTGTGTTATTTAGTTTCAAGTAACATTAAAGAAAATTAATTATTAGTAGTGCTGCACCGAGTAGCACTTTGGCCGAATACCGAGTACTCGGCCTTTTACTACTCGGCTGAGTACCGAGTAGTTGTAAGAAAGAATAATTGATGCATGTATGAAGAAATTTGCACACCTTAAAATTAAAGAAAAAGTCTTTTGAACATAAAATTTAGTTAAATGGTAAACAGCATGCTTTCATGCAAAACTTTTGTAGTGCATATACATAATTAGGTTCATTGCTATATTTTGATACTTTCAGCGGGGCCGTGCCCTTAGCGACCGTGCCCTTAGCGGAAAGCTATAAACCCGTGTCCTTAGCGGAAATGTTATCCCCCTCGGTGGCGTGCTTTTAGCATACGAGCCTTTAGCGGAAATATATAATAAATTTAAAAATAAAATAATAAATAAAATAAGGAACTCTTCAATTTTTCTCCACACTTTATCCACATTTAGCACTGGCTATATTTTGCTTCAGATGTAATCCATCGCAAAAATAAGTGTACTGTAGAATATCCGTTATTTGAGGAAACGGTGACCTGTAACCATATAAAGTTTAATGAATCACAGTACTCCATACGTAAACGAACATTTTTGCCATTTTATGATTTTATTTAAGTTTTTGAAAATATAATTAAGCATTACACCTACTAAAACTAAAACAAAAACGAAAAATCATGAAGTACACATTAACAACTGTACGTACACATTGTATCTTATAACTTTCTATGTTCTTTGTCTATATTATCACACAATGGACAGGCAGAAAGACAGACATATAGACTAATTGAATTAATAATCACTCTTAAACATTATTGGAAAGTGTTAAAAAGGCTTAACACAAACAGAAATGCTGCTCTTAATTTCCAATTTGCACCCCTTAATGGATCGAAACATTTTTACGTAGCCCTGTAAATTTGGAGGTTAAGCGTATTATATTTTATACAAAAACATTTTCTTAGCATATAAACAATAAATACAAATTTCTTTAGGATTTTTTTATGAAGTTATTTAAATGTGATTTATAGCATTGTCTCCCCTAGAGCGCAATGCATTGGTATTTTTTGGATGTCCATGTACACAAACCAGTGGCATAAGTTCTATTAGAGTCATTTTAAGTAGGGAATATTCAATAATGAATTTGAATAACACATATCATTAAAAAAATAAAATAAAACAAAAACTAGTATGTTGTGCCACCACAAGACTTTCTTCTATATTTTCCTATACAAATTAACTACGTGGAAATAATTAATTTTCATCTTAGAGAAATCTAACACTAAATATCCAAAGAAAGACAGTTTTATTGTCTATAAATGATATCTTAAAAAGGGCATTTTTATAATAGTTTATGACACATATCAAGTTACGTACCAAGTATGCTATAGAAATTGAGATATAGCTTTCCCGTTATCGAGAAAATTTGCAGTATAGAAGCGCCACCTATTGTCCGATAAGCATCCAAATTGAATCAGCATAATATCTCATAATGGCCACCACATATGTCACATTTTGTTTGATTATACGCAATAGAACCTGAGATATAGCCTTCCATTAAATTGAGGAAACAACTGTATAGCAGCGCCAGCTGTGGAGCGGTTGACACCAAAAGTTGACAGGCACTTATTTAGGTTAAGGTGCACCAACATATAAATTTATATGCAATTCTGTGCAGTAGTTACTGCTATATAGCTTTCCCTTAAATTCCAGAAATCGCTATATAGCAGCGCCACCTCTCTGTTCATAAGCATTCAAATTGATTCAGCATAATGTCTCATAATGGCCTTCTCTTATATCTTTGAATGATTATACGCAACACAACCTGAGATATATCTTCCCCTTAAATTGTGGAAATCGCTGTATAGCAGCGCCACCTCTTGAGCGTTTGGCACCAAAAGTTGATAGGCACTCATTTCGCTCAAGGTGTATCTACATGTAAATTTATATGCAATTCTGAGCAGTAGTTACAGTTGCCACAAAACTTTTGTCACACACACAGACAGATACACGGGCACACAGACATTTTCTAAAAATAGTCAAATCGTGTTCTAGATCTCTCAAAACCTGTAAATCCGTCGAAAACCGGAAGTAGGAAATTTTTACGAATCCAATACTTTCTTCTATTGAATTTAGAAGAAAGTAAAAATAAAAATTCTTAAAATATTTACGGACGCTGGGGGCGGACAAACGAACAGTAGACAAATACACTAATTCAAATCATATTCACATTTTAAAAAATGGTAGAATAAACGCTTAATGTAAAGGAAAATGCAGTTCAGCAAATTTCCAATAATAACCCTCAGTGTAACTGAATATTTTTGTGTGACTCTGTAAATCTAATGCTAATCATACTACATTCTACAGAAAGCATTCTTTTGTGCATTTGAATAGCATATTTCAATTTCATTAAGATTTGTGCAAAGTTATTAAAATTTGGTTTATAGAAATACCTCTAATAGGACGAAATGCTTTGGAATACTTTCGGCTATCCCTGTACATAAACCAATAACAATATTTACTCCATTTTCCATAGAGAACACTCGATAATGAACATATATCAGTTCACCTTCTTATTTCCGCTAAGTGCACGGCTTCTTTTATTCCTCCCTCTTCCCTTTCAGCCCATTCCGCTAAGGGCACGTTCCGCTAAGGGCACGGTCGCTAAGGGCACGTCACCCTTTCAGCATAGTGGATTACTAAACTCATAACTGATAACTTTATTCTTAACATCTTTTTTAGATGCGAAGTTATCATCCTCAGCTAATTCTTAGATAATATAAAAGTTACTAGCACTAAGGCTTAATTTAAGATATATGAAATTCACATATAAAAGGGGAACATTAAAATATTTTATAATTTCAAACATGATAGGCTTCATTAATCTTCAGATCATAGAAATGTAAAATGACAGGTGGTTTTGGGCCATAATTTGTAAAACAACAGATTTGATTATGAAAATAAGTTTTAAATAACGTTTTAGTGTATTTACCTTTTTCTTATACAGGGTGGCTACAAAAATTCAGAAAAAAGTTCTCTGATTTCCCTCATTAATTTTGACAGATTTTCATGATTTCCGTTACCTATATACATTCCATAATTTTGTGTATATCGCACTCTTGTGTAACATGTTTTCTAAACCACTTCAATTAAAAAAACTATACTGATTAACAAAACTAAATCAATCCTTTTATTTTTTTATGTGTTCACTTACAAAAAGGAAAATAAAAAAATTAAGAGAAATTAACAAAATTATAAAAATCTGAATTATTTTAATTGCACAGCATATTCACATCAGAACAACACCACACAACTTAGACACTCACCAGGCTTTTGCCGTTATTTACATCCTTTCTATAAAAATATTTACAAACTCTCTGTGTCGGCTGTCGTGGGGTGCCTCAGGTTGATGGCTTTCTTCAGTGGGATGGTGGGGTGTCTCAGGTTGTGGACTTGCTGACTTTAGATATTGAATAATCTTCATCTGATGAAACTTCTTTAAGATGGCACGTTTCTTTGCGGTTGCTAGTCGAAGTCGCCTCTCCTTTTTTCACTTTATGGTCTGGGTCTGCTGTATCTCGTGTTTCAGAAGTAGTCGGAGGTTCAGGCTCACCTTGGTTACCCATCTCTCTTTGTTAAAAAAAGAATAACAAACAAAAATAACTAACTAATAAAATTGTTTTATAAAAAATGAAAAGTCTGAACTTGCACACAATACAAATTTATCACAATAAAATGCAAAAATATGTATTTTTGGAATTAAGACACAAAAGTGTACAATTGTTAACTTACAGTAAACAAATCAATTAGTAAATTCATTGAAGTTGGCAGAAAAAAAAAAAAAAAGAATCAGCAAATTTTGCATATTTGTTAATCATACATTTAAACAAAAAAGCAGAAATTTTAATGAAATAATTACATATTTCAGACACACACATATTGAAAAAAAAAAAGTTTTATTCCTGGTAGTGCTAAAATATTCATTATTTTAGAAATTGGCAGCAAAAATTACCCCTAACTTAAGCATTTAATTTAGCTGTAAATAAATGTAATTTCTTTTTAACAGTAGTGAAATAAACCCATAATTCCCTAATCAACTGCGAAAATATTGCACGTTTCAAGTTTCATAAATTTGCTACCAAAAAAGCAAACATATAATATTGCACTAAAATAATCTTTTATTTCTGGAATTAACTTTGAAAATAGTACAAAATTTTATCATATTTAACAGCAAAATAATCATGTTATTTCAAAAATTTGCAGCAAAATAAAAATTAAAAACAGTGAAGCAGTAATTTCGTTGATTTTTTAGCAAAATAGTTACATACGTTGGGAAGTTAAAACGATTTTCTCCCCCCCCCCCCCCCAACATAAATTTTGGTTATGGTTTCTCTTTGGATTTACACTGATCTCAGAAACAGCCAACATAGCCTTCAAAAGGAAGGATTTCAGACTAAAGTCTGAAAACTTTTATGCCTGATTAAATTAAATAACAATTTAACAGTAGACAAACTTTTCTCACAATCTTGTGGAATTATAAAATTACCCAAATAATGAATTAACATCTTCAAATAAAATAACAGATTTTTTTTTTTTTTTTTCTTTTACTAATTATTTTGTTATACTTCCAGGTTTAACACAGAGAAAAAATAAAATTTTATTCATTTGATATTTTCTGTAAATTTGAAGATGCTTCTAGTGTGCAGTATTTCTTTATTTGTGTAATTTGTTAGCTTTGATTAAATTCATGTATAATGTATTTAAAAAGACAATGCAGTCACTTTAAAATTCGACTGGCTTGTATTGAAGACCAAAAAATTTTGAACCTAACTGTCAAAACTGATATTTGGATGTAATTTTACAGTTATGAAACTAAAATTTTTAGGTAGAAATAGCCTGTAAAATTTGAAAAATGAATAAATTAATTTTTCTAATTTAAGAAAATAAAATAATAGTAGCAATAATAAATCTTTAGAAAGCAAGAACAAATTTAATGATTGTGCTTTTTCTGAATGTGAACATGAAATTTAAAAACATACATTAGGTAGTGAGTAACTTTTGTAATAAAATTCCTCACAGAATATATGATGGTCTTAGGCTTCAGCAGGCAATAAGTAGAAAGTCTCCTTGTACACGCTTAAAATTATACATGCAGCATGCAACATAGTTAAAGCATGTTATAAGAGTGTTTAAAGGCATGGTTTGCATAAAAAGTGGTAGACACAGAATTAGTAATTATTTTTAAAATGCTAAAACAAATTCTGATACTTTACATAATCCTTCAATTGACTGGAAGTTTAGTACAACAAATATTTGATTTACATGCAGCTATATGATTTTCGGATTAACTTAGTTTCTGGCTTATTCGCTTATTCACACATAGCTGGCACACATAAGAATTCTTATGCGTTTTACACAACATTTTTTTTTTTTTAATGCATTTGGTCAATTTCTTATTTAAATCAACAAAGTGGAATTAACATATATAAAAAATATTTAGGTAAAAAAAGGAGTGGGGATATATATACATACATTTTATATCCTATAATATTTAATTTGGATGAGGGGTGTAATTTATATGAATAATGTGATTCAAGGCTGCCATATGATATAAAGGTGTTGAAAAAGTGTAAACATTGCCATTCATTGAAATCATGTCCATGACTCTGGTTCAAAACACAGATATCTATAAAATTTCTTACAAACAGATTTCTCTGAGACGATTAAAATAACAGTTTCTCTAACATTAATCGTTTTAAAAAAATGAACTTTATATTTCGTGGCACAATAACTTACTAAAGTTGCAATTTTTGAAGAATAAAAGTTATTGCATGAACTTTCATCACTGAAAATAAAATCAAAATTAATTGAAATACGTAAATTATAAACATAAACAATAAATATCTTTAAATATATGACATTAGAACTGCGCAACTACCTCTATAATTTATCAAGCTGGGTATCCTTGTAGAATTCGAAGTTTTAAATATGCTTTTTTGCACAATATGTAATTACACTAAGCTTATTTATTAATTTTAATAGGCACTTCCAAAAATACGGGGAAGGGGATTAAATTGGGTCATAAATTAAAAATAAACTACTTAATTTTAATACATTTCACCATATATGCTTCGCTCGAATAGTCTAAAAAGTTTCTCATTCTAGCTACACAACAAACACAGCATAATGAAAAAAAAAATCATTTATACAAGGAATGGAAGAGATACAATAATGAACTATAGTATTACAAATATATTTACAACTAATTTTAATCACATTCAACACTATGGAATATGAAAACATTCATACCTCATTGTCACTTGCGATGGTCATGTCTAAGTTGTATTTCTTTTTATATTCAGCTTTGACATCTGCTGATACAATTGTAGCAGTATTTCTCTCATTCTGAACTTCTTGAATTGTAAACTTTATTACAAATTCTGCTTTGAAAAGCTTACACCCATTAATACTTTCTTGTAACCAGCAGAACTTCCGTGTCCTTCATTCTGTGAATGAGAATGTATTCTTGGATGTTTTCATGGGAAAAATATCCGGCCGATCAAAGATAGAATAAACTATGATCTTAAAAATTCACTGCTGAGAAAAAGGGGAGAAATTTTAACAAAAAATAATGAAAAAATTTAATAAAAATAATGGCGATCACTACTTAGTTCAAGAAGAAACAATCCACGAGGTTAGAGGTAAATACTACCATCACGTGATCATTACGTCACCGGGATAAACCTCATATCTCTTATGGCGTTTCCGAATCAAAACTGGTCCTAAAATTCTTTTCGCCGCATAGTGACGCTAGTATCGGTACCTGTGTCCATTTAACATTGTTTGAATACGAAATCTTTAACATTTTATTTATTAAATTAATATTTTTAAGTAATATCAGCTCAAAAATGCTAAAAAATTATTCACAGAAGTTAAGGTGCAGTCAGGCAAGTCATAAACACTTTTCAACTCCGTTAGAAAATATTAAAAAAAAAAAATAAATAAAATAAAGTTTTATTAAGGGAAAAAAAATTGTATCAAATATTGTTTGACTGATTTTTTATTTTATTTATTTTTTTTTTTTCCTTGTGTGAATGTGTGTGGACATAAGTTTTAATAATTATTTAAATTTAATACATTATTTAATTTTAAACATAATTATTTTAATTTGATTTGATTTAAATTAATTTAAAACATATTTCATTTATATTAAACATAAGTAAACGATTTATTCTCTTATTTAAAATATATATATATATATATATATAAACTTAAAATGCTTTTTAAATTACCGCAAACTGATAATAATTACTATCAGAAAGCTATAGGAATAAACAATGTAAATTTGAATAATTAAAATCATTTTGAATTGTTTTCCAGAACTATACGATTTTTTCTATTAAAAGGCCACTTTGTAAAAGTCCAATACTTGAAGGTATAGTGGTTTCGCTGTATGATACATTCTATTTAAAAAAATAAACAAAAAATATTTTTTTACTCCCCTCCAATAGCCGAGGAGTTTTGCTCTCGAATCTAGAGGATGGGAAGTGCCGGGTGCGATCCCATGTAGCACTTGCCAATCTAGCCGTTTGGAGTTTTCCGTACTTTTCTCTTTAATTCACGGATGATAACCACCTAGAAAGACCACCACCAGAATCAATCTTCCCTTATGGCTTATGCACAATGCACAAGTCCCTAGTGCAGGCAATAGGTCTTAACCTATATACCATACCATACTTGTAATTTTTATCAAAATATTTTGACATTTAAATTAAACATAAATAAATGATTTATTTTCTTATTTAAAATAAATTTTTAAAAATCTTAAAAAGCTTTCAAAATTATCATACACTAATAATAATGATTATCAGAATGCTATATTGATACACAATGTGAATTTGAATAATTAAAATCATTTAGAATTTGTTTCCAGAATTCCGATTTTGTCTATTAAGAGATAACCTTTGTAAAGGTCCAATATTTCAAAATACGGCTGGTGGCCTTCTTAGGAAGGTTTCGCTGTATTTTATTGCCTGTCGATAATTTTTGTGATAATTTTACACGAGCGGTGCTGCTATCGAAGCTAGAAAACGGGAAGTACCGGGTTCGATTCCATGTAGCATATGTCAACCTAGCCTTTGTGAGTTTTCTGTGGTTTTCTTCGAAATTCGCATTAATGAAAGCTAGAACCTAGAACCATACAAAAAGACCCCAATCAGAAAGCATCTTCCCTTATGCCCAGGTCCTTAGTGGAGACAACTGGCCTTAACCCGAATACCATACCTGTAATTTTTATCAAAATGCTTTTACATTTAAATAAAACATAAATACTTCAAAAAGGAATATAAATATATATATATATATATATATATATATTATCAATAACTTATCATAGAAATAATATTGAAATGAAAATAAAACTTAATATGATATAAATAATATTGAAAGTTGAACAATTTGTTCTTGTACGAAAAATATTTTTTGAAAAACAAAATTATTCTTGAACAGCTTTTATGATTAAAACAAATTAATATTAATGATTGTCAGAAAGATATATAGAAAAATTATGCAAATTTCAATAGTTAAAATCATTTAAAATTTGTTTTACAAATTAAGATTTTTTGAACCTATATTAAAAGGCCTCTGTATAGGTACAATATTTAAAAATATAATGGCCTTTTCAGAGACATTTTATTGTATTCCATTTCTAATCAATAATTTTTGTGATAACTGTAATTTTTTTCACCCCACCAGTGGTCGAGAGGTTCTGCTGTCGAAGATGGAAGACAGGAAGTGCCGGGTTCGATCGCAAATAGCGCTCATCCATTTAGCCGTTCGGTTTTTGTTGTGGTTTTCTCTGAAACTCACATAAATACGCGAAACTTAGAAAACTAACTAATTCAAAAAACTAACTAGATAAACTATCAGCATTTTAAGTAATTGCAGTTTATGTACAATATTTACGCATATGTTTCTATGTGTAAATAATTTTAAAATGACATCTTAGTGTAGCATAATTGACACTTATGCATAACTAAGAAAACAATGTTAGTTGCCATTTGTCATTTAACTTGCTGACTCTAATTTCAACCCCTGTTTAGATGCTATCACAGTTTAAAAATTTTTGGCTTATATAGACCATAATCATAAAGAATTATTCTTTGTGTCCCCGTAAAAAAACTATAAACTCTAGAATCACCAAAATTTATAGAGTTCGTGTGACGGTGACTCGTAATACGTGTATAAATTTTCATCTCAAATGAATAACAAGTTTAGACACTATCACACTTTACAAAATTTGGGTCCATAAACCATAATGATAAAGAATATTTTTTTGTGTCCCTATAAAAAAAAAAAAAACTAGAAGGGCTAAATTTACCAAAATCAATAGGGTTTATGCTATGGGAGCCTATAACATATGTACCAACTTTCAGCTCATTCAAACAAAGCTTTTACACGCTATCGTGTTCACTCATATACATCATAAAAAAAAAAAATATGAATTCAGGAGACCTCAAAAAGTGTAGATCACACCAAAATCTCAAACTCATTTTTTTGACATGATTACAATGCATTCCTCACTATAGCGTTTGGAAATTAAAAAAGTGTTGAAATATGATCAAGAGAAATACCTTAATCAGTCCATAATATATTTGCATTATTTTGTCTGGGTATAGAAACCAATTTTTCTACAACTTTCAACAGGCAACTTCCGAACTAATACTCCAAATCGAACCAAATTTGGACAGTGAAATTATTTTTTATATATCTTGGATGAGTTTGCTAATCAAGTTGCTCCGCTGTTTGGTTTTCAAGTGGAGACCACTTGAAAATTTCAAATCCACACTGTAAAAGGCGTATTTAAGATCATTTGCTTGAATTATGATGTATACATAGACTATATAAGGATCACAACCAAGTTTGTTAAAAATAGCAGATAAAGTTCATTAATAAAGTGCAGATGCTATAAACTAAGTGAGGCAACTTGAAATTAGGCTACCACTTGAAAATTTATAAACTCGATAACTTTTTAGATTCTGATTCAATTCGAACCAAAGTTGGACAGCAATATTACCATATAATTATCTTCACTGTGTCCACTGGGTAATTTGCTCCGACATCTTGTTTCCAAGTTGTGGCCACTTGAAAGTATGCCAGTACGATAATTTTTAAAATACTAAACTAATTCAAACAAAAGTTGGATTGTAAATTTATGATTCAAATATCTTGGATAAGTTTACTTGGTGACTTGATCCGCAATTTTATTTCCAAGTGGCGGCCACTTGAAAATTTGTCATTATCGCGACTTTTGTAATACTGAATCAATTTGCGTTAAATTTGGGTAGTGGATTTATCATTTAAATATCTCAGATAAGTTCTCTGGGCATCTCGCTCTGCTTTTTTTTTCCAAGTGGTGGCCACTTGAAATCATAGTGTCACTTGAAAATTTCTTATCACAGTAATTTTTGAAATACTGATTTAATTTGAACTAAAGCTGGACAATGAACTTATAGAAATATATTGGATGATTTCGCTGGGCAAGTTGTTTCACCATAACAATAACTTTTGAAACACTGCACTGATTTCAGAGATGAGAGTGGGAAATAGACAAAAAGTCTGAAAGTATCAGCAAAACTCTAAGATAATTTAATTTGAATAATAAAAGAAGAAACAGATACACAAAATTATACTTTCTATAAGCAAAAATGGAGAATATATGAAAATAAGTTGTTTAGAAATAGCCAAAAGAAAGAAAATTGAATAAAAATAAAAATATTTAGAACAAAAAACCAGAAAATTGTTTTAGAAAAATTAAGAAAATATCTGAAATTCCTACAAAAGTCTGAAAATTCTCATCCCTGTGATTTGAACCAAAGTTGAACAGTGAACCTCTCTTTCAAATATCTTGGATGAGTTTACTAATGTGCAGCTTGCAGGGGCGCGCTGACCCGGTGTGCGAAGTGTGCGGCGCACACAGGCGCCAGGTAAAGAAAGGCGCCAGCCGAGGATAAATTATTTGAAAAAGAAAAAAAAAATGTATGTCTATATACATATTATTGTTTTATTAAATCTGATTTCATAATGCCGGTTTGAAGCCATGTGACTAATATGGCTAAATGAGGCGCCTTGAAAAATATACTGACAAAACTTGTGTTCCTCAAATAGTTTAGGAGGTTTTTTGTGAAAGGGCACGTTAAAAGTGGAATAACTTTGTAAAGTTCTGCCTACTTTCAGCAAAATTTTCTTTGATTTTTGTAACATATCAAAGCATTCTATTGAAATTTAAAAGAGCGCCTTAATCTCTTCCCCCTCCCTTTTCTGCCGGAAAAAAACCACTTAGGTTTGTAATAAAACAACATAATTCGATTGCAAAAATGAAAATTTAATGAAACTGGAGATTTTAATTGGAATAGTTTTTCCTCTTTGCATTATCGATGTAACATCTATAATAATAAAATCAGAATTTGTCTATAAATTTCTCAAAAAAAATAAAATAAATAAATAAATAAATAAAAATAAATAATAAAGTGATATCTTTATATTTCACGCATCATGAAGGCCAAATCTGACTTCAGAAAATCTTCTGTGTGTGTGTGTGTGGTGTGTGTGCAGTCATTGTATCTGCATGTCTGTAACACGTCTGGGTATCACGTGAGAACAGCTGGACAGAATTCGACGACACTTGGCAGATATTACCCAACTTAAAATTATATGTGTCAATATTTGTAAAGGGCAGGAGGAAAAAACACGTTTATATGCATAACTTGGCTTCAAAATATTTCACAGTGAAGAAACTGCACAAGAGGAGTTTAGATTTGAGTACAAAAAAAATCAATCAATCAATCAATAACTAAATAATAATAATAATAGTAATCATTGTCTACGATTTTGAAAATTTTTATTTTTATGGGGGGGGGGGAGGAGGAAGAAATTCGATTTTCGGGGGGAAATTTCGTAAATTCCGAATTTTTGAGTATAAATTTACCAAAGTAGTACAAAACTATTTAAAACAGCCATGCATCTTCTTTAGGATATTTCCAAAAACCCATTTTTGGTGTTTGTGATTTTCGATATTGGGGGGGGGGGGGGGGTGAGTGTTACGAGGGAGCAAATTCGAGACCCCTCTTTTAACGCTAATTTCATACTGGAAAATATATGGGAGCTCTGGTCACGAATTTGGGTGCGTGTATTGTTTAGATGCATCCGAAGCCTATACTGATGAGATTGTACTAAATTCCCTCTCATCTTTTCAAGGGAGAAAGGAGGCAAAAAACACGTTTCTGAGCATAACTCGGCTCCAAGTTACTTCACGATGAAGAAATTGCATATGGGGAGACTAGACTTAAGTACAAAAATAAATAAATAAATAAATAAATAATAATAATAATAATCTGGAATTTTCAATTTTTCGAATTTTAAGGAGGGAGGGGGAAAAATCGATTTGGGGGAAATTTCGCAAATTCCGGATTCTACCAAAAATTTTTAGTAAAAGAATTCTATTAAAAATGGTATAAAGATGTTGGAAACAGGTATATGCGTCTTCTTTAGGATATTTCTAAAAACCTATTTTTCTTTTTTGTAATTTTCGATCTGGGGGGAGGCATAAGGGGAGGATAAAGTCAACCCCTGCCCCCTTTAGCGCTAAATTTGTCATGTAAAATTTATGGGAACTGCGGTCACGGATTTTGGGGCGTAAATTGTTTATATGTATCCGACAACTATTGTAGCGAGAATTTACCCCTTCCTTCCTTGAGGCCAGAAACACATTTCCAAGCGTATTACTCCAAATTATCTTAGCAAGAATAAATTTTATGTGCGGATTAATTGTTTTCGAGATTATTTTGTCATAATACCAGTAGCATCAGTTGAGCAATCTTTTTCTAAATTTAAAATGATCAAAAAAATACTTACGCTCCACAATGGTATCAGACAGATTTTTAAATTTTGCAATTACATGGATAGTGTGGTGGTACTTTATATACTACCTGCTCTTGAATAGAGACTTATCTTAATTTTATTTAATAATGGATAGAGGTTGCTTTTAATCTAAAACAAAATATGTTAACAAATTGTGATCGTATGAAAACAGTGATGAATGATCCTTAAGGCTTCGATCTGATCATACATGGGTACATACCAAGTATAAGATAGATTCAATTTTTATTTTATTGTTTTTATTTATAAGATATTTTAAAATTCAGAATAAAGATTTAAAGTAAAACATACCCAGTCTTGAAAAAAGAAAGGCAGTATTCAATTGTGCTAATTTAAAGATATTTATTAACTGGCTTTTTTATTTTCCAGAGTGTAGAATGTGTATAACCATTACAATACAAATCTCAAATCTGTAATAACATAGCCATTTTTCTTTAAAAGAAATGCAAGATACTTTACAACAATATTTAAATAAATAAATCATCTCCGGTCATTTTCACAATTTAGTTTGAAGTCATAATAACCGTTAATAATAAAAATCTCTCGATGGAAAAAGATTTAAAAATGTATCAGGGTGTGGGACCACATATAAAAAATAACGGTAAAATATAACGCACGGACGCAAGCGCCCGACCATTCTTCTCTGCACCAAGGTGGAACACCAACTGAACTGATTTTCAAATTTTAAAAATCGCTCCTAAAGAAAAAACAGGTCCGCACACCTAAAATCACGGATATGCTATTTTGATTCGTTAATCGGACCGCAAAAGTAACCAATTAAACAGTTCGCGCACGCAAGAGAAACAATCGCGGATTCTCCCGGTGACAAGTGTCGCGGAAAGCAAACTTTACAGGGTGCGTTGAGCCAGGAACAAACGGCTGCGATGAGATGCCTGCAAAACGATGTATTTTGGTATAGGAATTAAACAAGAAGTGATGTATTTAAGGTCATTGTGCCTAAATGCGACGTGATTTTTGGTAAGTTTATCGCATTTAGGAAACTTATGACATTTTAGTAAACAAATAAGTATGAAAAGAAAGAAAAAATGGTTGAATATTATACTCATAGTTCTAAACTAGTGTTTTGTGTCATTTTTTTTCAAGAAATTAAAAAAATATCAGTAATTTATGAAAATATATACCAGCGTCGCATTTAGGAAATATTTGTCGCATTTAAGGTACTATATCCTAAATGCGATGTTCAAACTTCCTAAATGCGATAATGCATTTAATGCATGGGAGTTACTTTAATGTTATTAACACTTTCCAAAGAAGGTTGAAAACTGTTATTAACACTTTCCAACAAGGTTGAAAAGTGTTTATGACTTCGGTTTGTCTGTCTGTCCGTCTGTCTGTCCGTCCGTCTGTCTGTCCGCACTCTAACTCCCGTAAATATTTATGGAATTTCTTGAAACTGATATATGTTATTCAAGATTACTATTGGACGTTCCCTATTGAAAATGGAGTTCATACCTCTACTAGTTTGTGTACAGGGACACCCGAAAGTATTTCAAAGCATTGTGTTCTATGAGAGGTATTTCTACAAACCATATTTTCTTACCTTTACTGTAGATATATCTTAATGAAATTGAAATATGTTATTAAAGTTTACTATAGGATGTTTTCTGTATAAAATGGAGGAAATATCACCATCGGTTTATGTACAGGGACACTCAAAAGTATTCCAAAGCATTGCGTTCTATGAGAGATATTTTTATAAATCAAATTTTAATAACTTTACTTTCCACGGAGTTTTTGGAAATTTAAATATGGTATTTATATGCACAAAAGAATGCTTTGCACAGAATATAGCATGATTAGCATTAGATTTACAGGGTGGCACAAAAATATCCAGTTACATTAAGAGCTGTTAAAAAATTGCTAGAATTGTACTTTCGTTTACGTTAAGCGTTTTTAACACAATCTAACATTTTTTAAGGGTGAATATGATACCTCTACTGGTTTGTGTACAGGAACACCCGAAAGTATTTCAAAGCATTGTGTTCTATGAGAGGTATTTCTATAAACCGTATTTTCATACCTTTACTGTAGACATATTTTAATGAAATTGAAATATGTTATTCAAGATCACTATCGGGCGTTCCCTATTGAAAATGGAGTTTATACTTCTACTGGTTTGTGCACAGGACACCCAAAAGCATTCGAAAGCATTGTGTTCTATGAGAGGTATTTCTATAAACCATATTTTATATCTTTACTGTAGACACTGTACATTTAAAGAACTTTCATACTGTACTTTCAACTGTAAAGTCATAAAGAAATTGGCATCTATATATTAATAGGCAAGCATAAAATTTGTTGTCCCTTTTTAACATATTAATTATGGGAGTTGAGGGTTGAAAATGGTATCATTCGAAAGGTATGGTTAGCCGGAAGGTGCGAATACAAATATTATTTTCTTACGATGTCAAGAAGGTATTTAAAATACATTTATTTTTTATGCATTTTTCCCTTTCATACACGTATTCCTTCACATTAAAAAATGCCTAAAAGTAGAAAGTTGTTAAATCTGGCAATTTCATAAAGCTCAAATAAAACCATAGACACAGTAATTTGTATAATGTAGCATCACTATACGCAAGCGAAGTGATGACGTCACTGTCTGTCCATGGAGATGTAAAAGATTTTCTATGTTAATTGTCCATTGAATTTTTTGTAAAAAATTATTAAAAAATAACGGAAATTATCTGCCGATTTTAATTCCGATATTTGGGTATAGTTATATATAAGTTACTGTCTACATGTGTTTGATTAAGTTATTTTTTCTGTAAAATTGATAAAATTTTAATTTAAAATCACAAAACTCCAGAAAAAAAAATGGCAAACTTCCAGTTTCGAATGTAAACATAAACATTTCATTTCAAAGGGTGATATTTAAACAATAAATATTGAACTAATATACTAAATAAAAGGAAAATGGATTTGTTACTAACTGCTGCATTTATAAGTAGACGATACGGAAAAAATTCCGATTTCCGTTTTTTGCTGAATTTACATGTTTTGAGCTTTCTTTACGTTTCAATTTTAACTGAAATTGGCTACTTATTTTTTAAAAAAGTGTCTTTATTGCTAGCTTTTGTGGGTAGAAGAAGCAAGTAGAAGATACATAAAAACTTTTGATTTCCGGTTTTCGATGAATTTACACGTTTTGAGATTTCTTTGCATTTTAATTAAGTGAAATTAACTACTTATTTTTATTTTTTAAAAAGTGGATTTATTATTCTTTCCTCTGCATATATACGTAGAAAATATAAGATTCAAAAAAGTTTTAGATTTTCGGTTTTCGATAAAGTTACACGTTTTGAAATTTCCCGAGCTCAATTCGACCATTTTTGAAAAATATCTTTTTTTTTTTTTTTTTTTTTTTTTCTTTTGTTCAAACACTGTACTTTATGAACCAATCGAATTAATTTAATAGAATTTGATACTTGGTTGGGCCTTGGTTTGACATGGTACCTATTAGCTTCTGGGCTGTATCACACAACAAGGGGCTTTTTCACGTTGCGATTTTCTCTCATTTCAGGAAAGGCTAACATCTACAGAGAGAAATAGTTATATTAAGTAAAACTCTGCTGATTCAGTTAGAGTGAATATCGGTAAACAATTGCCGCAGCTATGTTGCAATTGCATTCCGTTTAGGACAAGGCAATAACTTTGCTTTGCCTCGCTTTGCAAAACAAATGGTCGAGTTTCGACCACTGGGCGATACTAGTTTATTGTTAATTTGCTAAAATAATGTTTTGTATAAAATATGATTTTGTTAACCTTCAAATTTGCAGGGCTACACTGAAATTTTCAGATAGATTAAGGACTGGAATTACAATCGAAGGGCGACGGTTTCTTTTGTGTTAAACATTTTTAACACTTTCAAAGAGTGTTTAAGAATGATTAGGAATTCAATTAGTCTGTCTGTATGCCATTCAGAACTACTGTTTGTTTGTTGTGTGATAACGTAGGTACAGAACTTTCAAAGTTATAAGATACAACAATTACGTGCAGTTGGAAAGTGTTAATAATCATTGCGTAATGCATGATTTTTCGTTCTTTTTTTATAGTTTATAAAATACTTAATACCACATAACTATTTCAAGATAAAATGTTGTGTAACTCTATGTGCAACTCTGCCTTTAACAGTGTGTGTAACTCTTCTTTTTTATTAACAGTGTGTGGAACTTTGTGTGTAAATCTGCTGTTTGTTAACAGTGTGTAACTCTTCTTTTTTTTTAACAGTGTGTATGTAATTCTGTGTGTATTGCTGAACTTTTCTAACAGTGTACGTAACGCTATGTGAAACTGACACTGTGTGTGCAACCCTGTGTGCAATTAACAGTGTGTGTGTAGCTCTTCTTTCTTAATAACAGTGTGTGTAACTCCATGCGTAATTTTGTTTTTATTAATAGTTTTTTTTTAACATTGTGTGTGTAACACTGTATGTATCGCTGATTTTTAGCAAACAACGTGTGTAATTTTACTTATGTGTAACTAACAGTGTGTGTAACCCTGTACGTAATTAAAAGTGTGTGTGCAACTCTGCCATCTTATTAACTCTGTGTGTGTAACTCTGTGTGTAACTCTTTATTAACAGTGCCTTTTTATTAACAGTGCATGTAACTCTGTATATAATCCTGCCTTTTTATTAGCAGTGTGTGTAATTCAATGTTCAATTCTTTTTTTTTTTTTTTTGAACAATGTGTGTAACTTTGCGTGTATCACTGATTTTTTTCTGTGTATAATTCCGCCTTTTTTTAACAGTGCGTGTAACTCCGTATGTAAATCTCTTTCTTTTTTTTTTGACAATGTGTGTAACGCTGTGTGTACCGCTAATTTTTTGCTAACAGTGTGTGTGTAACTCTGCATTTTTATTAACAGTTTGTGTGTAATTGTGTGTGTAACTCTGCATTTTTATTAATAGTTTGTGTGTAATTGTGTGTGTAACTTTGCCTTTTTATAACAGAGTGTGTAACTCTGTGTTTAACTCCTCTTTTCTGAGTAGTGTATGTGTAACTCTGATTCCATGAATATTTACGGGAGATAGAGCACGGACAGACAGACAGACAAACCTAAGTCATTAACACTTTTCAACTTTATTGGAAAGTGTTAAAAACATTTAGAAAGTGATAAAAACGCTTATTATAAACGAAAATGCAATTCAAGCAATTTTCCAACTATACCTCTTAATGTATCTGAATATTTTTGTGTGGCCTTGTAAATATAATGCTAATAATATTGTATTTTATGGAAGGCATTCTTTTGTGCATATGAATAATATATATATATATATTTATTTATTTACGACTTGTGCAAAGTAAAATCATTAAAATTTGGTGCTTAGAAATACCTTCCATAGAATGCAATGCTTTTAAATACTTTCGGATGTCCCTGTATACAAACCAGTGATGGTATTTACTTCAATTTACATGGGGAACATCCGGCAGTGGACTTAAATGATATATTTCAATTTCATTAAAATTTGTTTAAAGTAAACGTATCAAAATACGGTTTATAGAAATATCTATCATGGAACACAGTGCTTTGGAAAATTTTGGGTGTCCCTGTAGACAAATCAGAAGAGGAATTCCCTCCATTTTCAATAGGGAACATCCGATAGTGAACTTGAATACGATATATCAGCTTCAAGAAATTCCATGAAAATTTACAGGAGTTCGACTGCGGACAGACAGACAAACCGAAGTCATTGACACTTTTCAACCTTGCTGGAAAGTGTTAAAAAAAAGAACGAAAAATCATGCAGTACGCACTGGTTATTAATATTCTCCAATTGTACGTGCTTGTTGTATCGTATAACTTTCAATATTCTTTGCCTGCATTATCAAACAAAGGAGAGAAGCATAGAAAAATATACAGATTGACTAATTCAATTTAAAACCGCTCTCAGACATCGTTGAAGAACGTTAAAAAGGCTTAATGCAAAAGAAAATCCAGCCGTTAGATTATAATTGCTTCCCTTAATGTATTTGAATATTTTATTGTAGTCCTGTAAATCTGAAGGTTGATCATATCATATTCTCAGGGGTCGTACTCTCCGCCCTTTTTTCAGGACACTCTTTGACACGAGAAAGTTTCGCTTTTTTTGTTACCACTAATTTTATACATAAATATTTGTGGTTAATTTCGTAGTAATGTGTCGTTATTAAACAGGACTGAGATTATTGTATACAAATAGTGGTAGCAATCAGAAAATAAATTTCTCATCGCTGTGAATGTCCTGAAAAAAGGGCGGAGAGTACGACCCCTGTATTCTATACAAAACATTATTTTAGAATATTAAAATACATTTCAATTTATTTATAATTTTTACAGTAGAAAGTTATTTAGATGTGATTTATAAAAATGTCTGTCCTAAAACGCAAAGCATTGGAAGTTCCCTGTACACAAACACGTTGTGTAGGACATATTAATGGCATTTTAAATAGGAAACATTCCATAGTGAACACATATCAATTTTTCAAAATTCTGAAAATATTTAAGAACTCTCGGGAGGAGAGCCAGATAGACAGACAGACAATCGGACAGAAAGATAACCAAATTAAAATCATATTCGCGCTTAAAAATTGTTAGAAAGTGTTAAAAATGCTTATTGTAAAAGAAAATGCAATTACAGCAAATTTTTATTAATAGCTCATAATGTAACTTAATATTTTTATGTGGCCCTGTAAGATTAATACTAATCATACTGTATTTATAAAAAGCATTCCTTTTTGCATATGAATAGCATATTTCAATTGCATTAAGATTTGTGAGTAAGTAAAGTTATTAAAATTTGGTTTGCAGAAATACCTCTCATATAACGCAATACTTGCAAGTCTCCCTGTACACAAAACAGTGGTAATATTTTCTCCATTTCACATAGGAAACATCCGATAGCGAACTTGAATAACATATTTCAATTTCATTAAGATTTGTCTAAAGTAACGGTATTAAAATATGGTTTATAGAAATGCCTCTCATAGAAAAAAAAAATAGTTTGCAGTACTTTCCGATGCCCCTGTACACAAACCAGTAGAGGTATTCACTCCATTTTTAATAGGGGACATCCGATAGTGAACTTGAAAAACATATATTAGTTTCAAGATATTCCATAAATATTTACCGGAGTTAGAGCGCCGAAAGACAGACAGATGGGTAGACAAACAGATACACAGATACACAAATTGAAATTATATTCACACTTAAAAATTGTTAGAAAATTTTAAAAACGCTTAATGTAAACGAAAGTGCAATTCCAGCAAACTTTTCTTAATAGCTCTTAATGTATCTGAATATTTTTTTGTTGCTCTGTAAAACTAATACTATATTCTATAGAAATCAGTCTTTTGTGCATATGAATAACACATTTCATTAAGCTTTGTGGAAAGTAAAGTTATCAAAATTTGGTTTATAGAAATACTTCTCATATAACGCAATGCTTTGGTATGCTTTCAAGTGTCTCTGTGCCCAAACCAGTGGTGGTATTTACTCCATTTAATATATAAAACATCCGATAGTGAACTTGAATGACATTTCTCAATTTCATTAAGGTTTGTGTACAGTAAAGGTATTAAAATATGGTTTATAGAAATATCTCTCATAGAACACAATGCTTTGTAAAAGGTTTGGGTACCTCTGTACACAAACCAGTAGAGATATTAACTCCTTTTTCAATAGGGAACATCCGATAGTGAACTTAAATAACATATATCAGTTTCAAGAAATTACATAAATATTTACTGGAGCTAGAGCGCGGACAGACGAACAGACAGATACTTAAATTGAAATTATATTCACACATGAAAATTGTTAGACAATGTTAAAAACGCTTAATGTAAACGAAATTGAAATTATAGCAAATTTTTATGAACAGCTCTTAATGTAACTGAATATTTTTGTGTGACCCTGTAAATCTAATGCTAATCATGCTATATTCTATGCAAAGCATTCTTTTGTGCATATGAATAACATATTTCAATTTCATTAAACTTTGTGGAAAGTAAAGTTATTAAAATTTGGTTTATAGAAATACCTCTCATAGAACGCAATGCTTTGGAGTACTTTCGAGTGTCCCTGTGTACAAACTAGTGGAGATATTTATTCCATTTTATATATGAAACATCCGATAGTGAACTTGAATAACATGATTCAATTTCACTAAGATTTGTATACAGTTAAGGTATTAAATATGGCTTACAGCAATACCTCTCATAGAACACAGTGCTTTGGAATACTTTCGGGTGTCCCTACAGGAGTTAGAGCGCGGACAGACAGACAGACAGACAGACGGACAGAGGGACAGACAAGCCTAAGTCACTTTTAAACCTTGTTGGAAAGAGTTAAAAAGGAAAAAAGGCTTAAATTTCCCTTAATATATCAACTGTAAATTTCGCCGCATTTAAGGGATAAAATTTGTCGCATTTAGGAAAATGGTGTAAACAGACCCTTAAATGCGATAAAAATTTTAAACCCCTCTTTTAAAAAAAATGTAGTATTTTTTTAAATTTTCTTCTGGTAGGTATAAAGGGTATTCAAGCACATGACGTAACAGTGGTTATTTGACCTTGAAAAATAAAAGGATAAAATTACAGTTACTATTTGAAAATTTTTCATCGCAATTAGGAAAAGACTTCGGAAAGCCATAATGGACAATGTTTACTGCAAAAGAAAATTCTACTAGAAAAAACCTTTAAAATTTAATGAAAAGTTTCGCGAACTGTTCTTGAAATGTGTATGTTCCATTATGATTTATAAGTTTGTGATTTAAGCATTTATATTTTCAGTAGAAGAACTTTGTCGCATTTATGGGTTATCGCATTTAGGCACAATGACCTTACATCACATATCCCCACATGACCAATTACAAAAAATTTTATGGCACTGGAAACATGAACCGGATATGGTGAAATTGTGAACAGAGCCAGAGACGGTTTTTGTTGACAAAAGACATAAATTTTTTTGTGAATAAATTGTATAAAAGAATAATATAAAAAAATTCAGAAACATTACTAAATATAACATATATATCAATTATTTTACAACTAAAAGAAACTTATCGTTATTACACATACGAACTTGTTATAAGAAGAAATAATATAATCATAATATCAACCAAAAAAAAAAATCACTGAACACATGAGCTTGTTATTTGAAAACACTCACGTGAAAAAAAAATTTCTTTTTTTTTTTTTTTTTTTTTTTTTTAATTTCTCTTTAAAGGAAATCATGCGAATGACAATAACATGGCTCATAAAATTAAATAATCTCAATTGTTATAGAAAAATAAGATACACATAAAATATAAATGTAATATTTTAAATGTAAACACAGCACATGAAAATAGATATCTATTAATATATATAAGTATGAATATAAACATGAAATCATATTACACAAGTGACATGTCATGAAAGAAATATTCTATTTGTTACCAGTAACATAAGAATTGTTTATAAAATAAATAGGAATATATTTGGGCCCAATTATTACATGTGAGAAAGCCCCTTGGAAATAGACCAAGAAAATATCAAACGAAAATAAAACCCAATTAAAATAATAACCCTAAAATGAAAATAAAAGAATGTGCTTTACAAAAAAAATGCTATTTCCAATTGGCTTGCTACTATTACACAATTATTTTTACATATATATATCTATATCTGAATAATACTCTAAAAAAAAAAATATATATATATATATATATATATATATATATATATAAATGAGGAATTATTTAACAGAAGTGTGGTACAGCAAAATCCAACCATCTAACACATTGAACACTTTTTTTTTTTTTTTAATTTTTGTATACTTTACTATGATAATCTTGAGATATTAATATTATATTTTCAAAAATTAACTCTTTTATAAAACATAATTTACTGGATGTGACTTTCCAAGAGTACTCCCAAGCAGGTTGATCAGTCCTATTCTGAAGCACTCCCGGAAAGACATAGAAAGAAAAAAAAAAAAAATATTTATATATATATATATTGTTAAAGATTACTATTTTTATTCCTGGGCCTCAGGTTGTACCTGGGGGCCGAGCTATCTGGTATACAAGTGTTATTTTTCTTGTTGACAATAGGAGCAGGAGATTGACTATTTTCTAGAACTGGTAATTTATTGTTTGTAAGCAGAGAATTTGTATTGTCTTGTATAAGATATTGTTTCCTTTTTGGGACAATTAAAAGTCTATCGATATTAATGTGGAACGGTTTTGCTGTAACACTTTCATACTCTTTAATTTGAACCAGCACCTTAGAAATTACTTTAGTGACAATAAAAGGCCCGATAAACCTTGCTTTGAAAGTCTCTCGTGTTTTCATGTAAACAAGGTCGCCCGTCTTGAACACTCTGAGGGAAGCCCTCTGGTGCTGTCTTTGATTTCTGTAATTTTGAGCATCCTTCATATTTCTATGTACCTTTTCATAGACTCTATTTAGCGACTTCATGTATTCATAATACTCAAAAGGGAATTCCATATTTGACATTTCATGTAATTCACATATATCAAATATATTAGAAACTGACCTACCAACATGTAAAAATGCTGGTGAATACCCCGTTGATGAATGTATAGAAGTGTTGTATATACTTTTATGTATCATCAAGGCTTGTTTGAAGTTGAAGCCTTCACCTGCTAATGAAGCAATAGATGATTTGATACTAGTATTTATTCTTTCAGAAGATCCTTGCGTCTGTGGATGTGCAGACGAAGCATGAACAAGGCTTATTTTCATGGTTTTGGTGAAATGGTTGAAAATATCTGCTGTAAACTGAGGTCCAAGGTCAGACATTAACGGCCCTCTTCACTTAAAAAAAAATTCCGATGCCGGCTAAAACCAGATAAAAAGTGTCCCACGTGGTTTTGACAGCTGGTGTTAACTAATTGAGAAGATTGACAGATTCACTGACGAATCGTTGACTTTTTGGAAGAATAAATGAAAAATCAGCTGCTTACGTATTTGCGGTTTTCCTGAAGCTTTGTTTTGTTTTAATTCTGTCTTTCTTTTTTTATTTTTGTGTCTCCTATTTTTTTTATTTATGTTTTCTTTTCCATTTTCAAATGACAACAAATAAATTTCTTCATTTATTCTTATCTATTTATTGTGTAATTTAATAGCGTAGCCTGATACGACCAAGTGTTTTATGCTATTTTTAGTCCGCTTCAGGCTTTCAGTACTTTATATCGGCGAATTATGTAACAGTGAAATTTAATAAAAAAAAAATAACTAAGATGTATAATGTTACTGAAATATAGAGAAGGGTCTGTATGTTTCTCTGCGGTTTGTAGCTCAGAATACTGACCGCAGAGTTACAAAACCTGGCAGAGGAGTAATTTGGACACGACTTTGGATGCAGGAGTGCACTTTAGCGACATATGTATATATATATATATATAAAATATGTATTTCGATTTTATCCATTATTAAATTTATTCTTTTATTTCAATCGCTTGCGTCCCATAGCAACGGCTGTTACACTATTGAACCTTGGCTTATTAAATTAACTCATATTGGTAATATAGCAGAAAAAATTACTTGAGTTTAACTAAAATATATTTATTTAATTCCATTAAATTTTTTTTACTTTTTTATATTATTAATTATATGGTAATATAGTAAACAGTGCAAGGGCTATGAATTACATGGTGCCAAAACTAAAATGTTCAATGGATGCTGAGATAAAGCCATTTTTAAAATTGTTTTAGCAACTCAACATGTAAACCGATAAATCATGAAAAACGGCAGTTTTTCGAGTGACGCAAGCGGAAGCCCAAACTGAACGCTGCGAACTCATATATACGGCTAGTTTGACATCAGAGAGATTTGTAAAAGCCGACACTTAATATCTCAGCAAATATGCCATATTTTGTTCTGATCTTTTCAAAATAGTCTTTTATCTACGGTCTTAATCTATCCTTAAAATTTTACATTTCTACATGCAGTATGTTTTGAGATCTGAATCTCAATTTAAAGCCAAAAAGGGAAAACGATTGGTGTAATGGACTAAATTCTGAAAAATATCTCTAAAACGGCTCGAAGGATTTTCATATAATTAATACGAGTATATGCTGTTAATAGGATCTTTCTTAATCTAGTAACGTCTTCGTTTTTTTCAGGAAAACTCTTGTTTTTTATAAAAGTTGTTTTAAAAATAGAACTATATTACTCCGCCAATTGCATGCTTTTCTTCGGCGAAAATGGCCGTAAATCGGTTCTTACTTCTTACTTGCAAGGCTTTGTTGGTTGGCTGACCAACGTGAATGCAGTCAATAACTTTTTGTTTTGAAGAAAATATTTTTAATTTTAAAATTTCCCATTTCGTCAAAAAATTATTTAGATAATATTTAAAGTAAAAGAAGTATTTTGTAATCATAGATATTCTATTTCATCGTTATTTATAATGAATTAATTTCTTTTTAAAGCGAAAAAGTTTATCACTCATGCACACAAATTTATACCATGGTTCATGATCTTTGGAGCGCATGCGTACATCCAAAATTTTTGGCGCTCGCTGACTCGCTGTAGACAGGCGCTAATTGTTTACCATCGAGGTTTGCACTGTACTATTCCGCCCATTCCGCCTATCAAGCTTTCAGCTTCTTTACGTTTTTCTATTTTATTTATTACTTCGAAGTGCATTAATTAATCAAGAAAGAAGATATTCTAGTTGAAAACCCTAAATTAATTGATACAGGAAGGTTTAAATAAATGATTTGAGAAAAGCAAATCTTAATACTATTGTCCCGTCAGGTTTTATAAATTTCATAAGAAAGAGGATAAAATATTTCTTACCTGACAGGTCTTGTTCTTTTTCGCCGGCTTATTCTAAGTAATCACAAAGTAGTCGAAATAAACACAGCTCAAGTTTCACGACACAAACGTTTAATTAGACGCACTATTTACATTTATAATACATAATTGTTTCATTAATATCTGCAGCTATCACAATATTTAATTCCAAGCATTTAATATTAGCTGTCGAGCGTCAGAACGCTCTTTCATATCCTTACGGATTCACATTCCTTCTTTTTACAACAGAAAAACAAAACTTTTTATCATCAGAAAAAACCATGTTGCCAATCAATAAAACATAAAAATAGGCAGACGATCTCCAGTGGAAGAACAGTCCGCCTCCTGACGGCAAGAATGGGTCATCCTCCCACCTTTGATTCTGGCAATCTTGTACAAAATCAAACTAAAAAAGAGAAAAAAGACATATTAATAAACATTACATCAAGCAAAAATGAAAAGGAACAGAGAGAGAGAAAAAAAAAAAAAAGAAAAAGGTAAATAAAAGTTCTATCAGTCAATTATAAATTCAGTCTATCTGGAGCTCTAATGGATCTACCCCTCCTGGTAAATCGTTGTTTTTCGTCAGGTATCTCAACAGATTTCTTGACATTCTTTGAAACAGTTCTAGACAGTTCAGAGGGATCAGGGCATCTTTTCGGTGTAGAACGAGTAGGTATCAAAGTTCCATTTGCAGCATACTTTGCACGAAAATCACTAGATTCATCAGAAGAGATCTCTAACGGATAAAGTCTTTGAACTGGGCGTATCAAAAACCCATTTTCTGTCTTGATTTTTGCCACTCGAACTATTCCGTCTTTACCAGGATAAGTTTCCACAACTCTGGCTAATGGCCAGTTGATTCTTTTGATTATCATGACCGACGAGAACTATGTCTCCTACAGCAATTTTTTTGTCAGTCTTAGCGATACCCTTTGAATTTTTTAATTGTCCTAGATATTCAATTCTGAATCTTTTCCGTAAATCTTTCTTCAATTTTAGCAAATATCGAAGTCTTCTTTTTAAATTCACATTTTCGAAGTTATCTAGGTCAGGAAGACCAGTTTCTTTAATTCCTTGCAAAAACATGCTCGGAGTCAATGGAATTAAATCATCGGGATCCTCAGAAATAGTAGTTAATGGTCTGGAATTCATCAAACATTCGATATCACATATAATTGTGTAAAGTTCTTCAAAATCTAGAGCTGCTCGTCCTAATACTCTTCTCAAAATTTGCTTTGTACAGCCTATTAAGCGTTCCCACCAGCCACCCCACCATGGTGAAGCTGGGGGGATAAACTTCCATATTATGTTCTGTACTAGGGCTTCCTTCCGTATTTTTGCAAGTATAGGATCAGTAAATAGCTTCGAAGCTCCTGAAAAATTTGTGCCTCGATCGCTGTATATTACAGAAGGTCGACCCCTTCTCGCAACAAATCTTCGCAGGGTTTGCAAAAATGCTTCAGAGGATAATGATGTTAATAATTCAAGATGTACCGCTCTGTAAACAGCGCAGGTGTACAGCACAATCCAACATTTTTTAAGTACAAAGGTCCGGCTAAATCAACCCCGGTAATTTCAAAGATAGCAGCATCTCTGATCCTGTCTTCCGGCAAGGCGGTGATTTCAGGCTGAACAGAATTTACGGTGAAGCGTTTGCATCTTATACAACGTAAGGTAACTTGCCGTATGGACTTTCTGCACCTGAGAATCCAATATTTTTCTCGGAGATGGTTCATTAATATTTGTACTCCTGCGTGGTTTAATTCGTTATGTTTCCATTCTATCAATTTCTGCACGATGTAATGATTTCCTGGTAAAATGATAGGCAAACGAAAGTCTGTATTATCTTTACTTCTAAGTATAAGAGACTTTACCCTTAGAAGGCCATCTTTGTCAACGGTGGGATGAAGTTTTCGTAAACGATCATCTATTCCTTTAGGAAAGTCTTCCCTTTGAACCATCTTTAACAGGATTAATTCAGCATGTTTAAGTTCTTTATTTGTAAGATCCCCAGAATTTCATTTAGAATGATTTCGAAGATTCGAGATGAATCTGTATATCCATGCCGTAACTCTTAATAATTTCACGTAAGACGAGTATCTCTCATAAAACTTCTCAGTAGTTTCAGTACTTAGAGCAGAAATGATCGACCTTTTTTTTTTCTGAATTGACAATCTGTATTTCGGGTGAGATTTCTTGTCTCGGCCATTGACTCGTTGGTGTCTTCAAAAATTCCGGACCCTCCCACCAAAGGGATTTGAGTAAAGCATCAGCATTGCAACCTCTTGATGGAAGGTCAGCTGGATTTAAGTTACCCGGGACGTATCTCCAGTCGTTGGGATGACTCAAAGATCTTATTTCTCTGGTACGATTCAGCACAAATACTCCCCATGGTTCTTGATTTTTTATCCAGAACAATGCGTTCATGGAGTCAGACCAATAGAAAGTTTGAACTTGGCTGTCACAGAAGTCTCCTTTTATAGAATTCATTAATCTAACACCTAAACAACATGCTAATAATTCTAGTCTCGGAATGGAGACTGATTTCAAGGGTGCTACTCGAGCACGAGCTTGAACCAATTGACATCTCACATGAAAATTATTTTCTTCTCTGATATATATACAAGTTGCATAAGCGTGGCTTGATGCATCACAAAACACATGGAATGACACATTTGTATTTCGAGCATGATTTTCTAATATCCTTCTAGGGATTCTAATGCCTTCCAAGCATTTTAATGCATTTTCCCATTTCAGAAATTTTTTCTCGATGTCATCTGGTAGCTTGGCATCCCAGGGCAGTTTCCTACGCCAACATTCTTGCATTATGATCTTTGCAATTAAAGTGACAGGACAGAGAAACCCAATGGGGTCAAAAATCTTACTTGCTAAGGACAGGATAAATCGCTTACTTAGATTTGCATTTTCGCACTCATCAAACTTTAAACTACAGTATAGAGTATCTTCCAAAATATTCCAATTTAAGCCCAAAACTGAGACAGTCTCTTAAAAATCTTCTACAGGAATTCCGTACACACTTGGTGGTAGACCATTACCTATCCATCCTCTAAGATCAAAACATCCCGCTGACATGATTTCTTTAGATTGTGCCATAAAATTAACTACTTCTTCTTCGGAACTGCAACTTGTAACACAGTTGTCGACATACATAGAGTTTTTAAGTTTAGAAGCAGTCTCTTGCAAATAATCTGGAACATTACTTAGGTGGAAATTTAGAGTAGCTCCTAAAAGAAATGGGCTGCAGTTTACCCCAAATACTACTCGACGATGTCTGTAAATCTTCACTTTATTAGGATCACCGCCCTCCCACCACAGAAATCTTAGAAAATCACAATCTTCTTCATTTATTCTTATTTGTAGAAATGCTTTGCGAATGTCTGATACTACCCCATACTTGTTCAAACGAAATTTATTCAAAATGTTAGGAATCAACTCCATGTAGTTTGGACCTTTAGCTAGGCAATCGTTCAAAGAGTAACTGTTCTTTTCTTTTGCAGAAGCATCGAAAACAGGACGAATTGTTGTCGTTGAATGCTCTTTTATAACTGCTCTATGAGGCAGATAATGGCAATCTATCTTCTCGAATTCATCAGTATTTACTTCTTCAATTATTTCTTCACCAAGTCACTGACAAAAAACTTCTTCATAATCTTCAATAAGACCCTTATTCTTCAGAGTCCTCACAGTTGATTTTAGCCTTCGTTCAGCAATTGTTTTGTTATCTGGGAGTTCTTGGTGTCCTTCTATCCATGGTAATTTTACAACATAGCGTCCGTCATCATCTCTACTTAGAGTTTTCTCAAAATGATTTTTGGATGCTTCTTCAAGTTCTTCCTTTGACTGTTTCTCTGCAGGATCCTTAATTCCTAGGACATCTAGTTCCCACAGATCAGAAATTTTTACTTCTCTAGCTAACATCGAAGTGACATCAAGGTTTTCAGTATCTTCAGTAAACTTCTTAGTGCGTCCCATAACAGTCCAACCTAGCCTTGTTTCAATAGCGGTCAGGCCGGATTTCAGATTCTTCAGCTTTCCTGTCATTAATTTGCCAGCTACATCTGCACCTATAAGGAGCTCTATGGGGTTAAGGCAATCTTCTAAATATATCCCCGTACCTGATAAATCATCTTCACACAGTTCTTGAGTGACCGGTGGCATAGTAAAACAAATTGTAGGCTGACTCAAAACTTCAAAATTGCAACGATCTGACATCAGAAAGGTAAGCTTTGTAAACATTGTGTGTCAAAGTATTCGTGTTCGAACCACCAAATAAGGAATGCTTCAGTTTTTCTTTTCTTATTGGCTTGTATCCAATCTTTTTTGCAGTGTTTTCTAAGATGTAAGACCTTTGGGAAGCGGAATCAATAATCGCCCGAATTTTTAAAATTCTGTTTTCACCTCTTAAATTAATCACGAGTGTCTGTAGCAAAACACTGGGAGTTGATGAAACATTTGATAATGTTGTATCTTGATCGGAAGCATTCCTGTCATTTTTAACCCTTTGTGCGTGCGCAGCTGATTTCGGATCATTCTTACAGAGAAGAGTATGGTGGGGTTTCCCACAAATCGCACAGTTACATCTACTTCTACACGAACTAGAAATGTGGTTCAATTTTAAACATTTAAAGCAGCCTCCCTGTTTCATAACATTTCGTTTTCTTTGATCATAAGTCAAGTTTGCTACTTTTCTACATTCCGCACTTAGATGTGGCTTATCGCAGAACACGCACTCTTGCTCTCGGTTTTGTTTACTTTGGGACGAGGTTAAAAGTTCCATACCTGTTGGAATAATTTTATTGTGTGTTAGAAAATTTTTAGATTTCATTGTGTTAAATTTCTTGGGTTTGTTTTCAAAACCAAATCCACTTGTCGCTAAATTAATTTTTTCTTCACCTTGAATTTCATTACGTAAAAACTGCATTAAAGTTTCTAATTTATTAAAAGATTTATCTTCCGAACTAAGAGAAACAGAATTCAAGTGTCTTTCCCAAATACGCAAAAGATCTATTGGTAAACAAGATTCAACTAACGGGTATAACATTGAGGCATATTTATCGCTTGTTACACCAAGCATTTTTAAAGATCGTAACTGTGTTTCTAATTTATCATAAAGCTTCACAATTGGTAATTTATGTTCCTGATTTACAGTATTACTTAGCACAAGGCTTAATAATTCCCTAACATAAACTTCAATTAGTACATCTTCCCTGCCAAATCTTGTATGTAAACAATCAACCGCTTGTGAATAGTTCTCAGCTGTTACGGGAAAAGATTCTACGACTTCTCTGGCTCTAGACCCCTTTTGAGTAGATTGAAGTAGATACTGAAATTTATCTACCTCCGAAATATTTGGATCTTCATGAATTTTCTTAAATAATCCCCAAAATGATAACCAGTCCTTTAAATTATCATCAAACTTTTGTAATTCAATTTTTGGTAACTTAAAACTTCTTTTAGAATTACTTTCGTTTTCAAGTACACTTGAATTTAAATCCGAAGGTAAATTTATTCTACGTTCAAGTTTTGTTTTTAAATCAATATCATGAAAAACGGCAGTTTTTCTAGTGACGCAAGCGCAAAAACAAACGAACGCCACGACACTCAGCGGAAACGGAAAAACGAACGAAAACTGCGACACTTATATATACAGGAATTTTAAGATCAAACAAACCGCTGAAAGCCGACACTTAATATCTCAGGAAATATAGGAGGTTATGTTCTGATATTTTCAAAATGGACTTTCACCTTCTGTCTGATCCTACCCTGAAATCTCTACATTTCTGCGTGCAATATATTTCGAGATATGAATTGGCTCATTTAAGTTATAAATGGACGGACTAATGTGTAAGAATTTTTTCTCGAATATGGCTCGAGCGAATTTAGTTTAATTTATATATGATATTAATCGCTTTTATCTGATGTGCCTGACATCTCCCTTTTCCCTAGGAAAACTCTTGTTTTTTTTATAACTCAGTTTAAAAATCGAACTATTTTTTACTCCGAAAATACCGTGATGCGGCAGTTTCGCGGACGAATTTCTTCTCTTCCATCTGAAATACTGAATATCAAATAATCGTTTTGGCTCCATCTATCGGAAAGCGTCAAAAATAAACACAAAAAATAAAAAAATAAAAATATTTTTCTCTTTTTAATATATATATTAAATGAGTTATTTATTTAGGTACTTGTATTTTATATGACATTTGTTTATCAAAAATATTCTTTGTATTTACATTGTTTTCATGCTGATACGTTGTTAACTTTCAAAATTGGTTCTATTTTAAAAGGTGACTGCAACAACAAAAAATTTTTCCTTTATTTTCATAAAAATGACAAATAATATGATAATCATATGCAAATATTTGTAATTTTTTCAAAATTAGGTGATAAATCACTTAAACTAAGGATTGAAAAAATTCTTAAAGCAGAATTTGAAAATAATTAATTTGCTCATTAAGTTTCTAGTATATATAATATATAAATTACAAAATGTTAAGCTATAATAAAATTTTGAATAGATTAAGATTTTTTTTAAATTAAATTCATAACAAACTATACTACTTAAATATTTACCAGTATAAAATTTTCACCTTTTAAAGATTTTTCTATTATTATTTATTTTTCTCTTTTAAATCAAATCTATACCTAAAAAATTTCAATAAGAAATAAATATAAATAAGAAATTTTTGTCATTTTTAAAATGTACTATATTATGCCTTTGTAATGTTGCATGTGTCCATCTTTTTTATCACTTTTTATAAAATTTTAAAATTTTATTTATTTTGTTATTTTGTTCGAGTATGACCTATAAAACAACACTTTTAATACAGTGTTATAACTCATTACCATGCTCCTTTAATTTTACGTTTTGATCATTAACCCCTAAAAAGTAATGATATCAATACAAAAAACCCTTAACGGGTTAAAAGTTTGTGACGCAGCACTGTACTTTATGGCTATAAGAATTAGAAATACGGGTCTTAAAAATAATGATATCAAATTTTCAGTGACGCTTTGATATTAATTAAATTATACATAGATTTTCTTATTTGAATTTGCTTTTTCCTTTTATTTATATTTACAGTGTAAACGTTATTTTCAACATAAAATAATATATAGCATTTACTCATTGATACCTTTCCATTCACATCTCTTATACTATGAAAGCATGTGTTTTAAAAGAAATTATATGAAATTCCAGTAACGCAGTGGTGTTACATTAAGTGATTTGTTTTTAAATTTCTCTGCAATTATTTTGTTTTGCATATTAAAGTATATGTGCACATTGAAATATTGCTTTTAATTTTCAAATACGCTGTCAAATATATCACTTTCATTAAGCTTATATTATGTACTGAAATATATTTATTTCAATGAATTATTCTATCTTTTGCGTCACGCCATCCAAAACTGAAAAAAATTTCACAGTTTTTTTCTTTGCATCACGATATCTATTTGCATGCATTTTCAATTTATTTGGATGAAATGACACAAAGTAAACATTTCCATATATTTTACTTACAGTTTTGGATGGCGTGACGCAAAAGATAGAATAATTCATTGAAATAAATATATTTCAGTACATAATATAAGCTTAATGAAAGTGATATATTTGACAGCGTATTTGAAAATTAAAAGCAATATTTCAATGTGCACATATACTTTAATATGCAAAACAAAATAATTGCAGAGAAATTTAAAAACAAATCACTTAATGTAACACCACTGCGTTACTGGAATTTCATATAATTTCTTTTAAAACACATGCTTTCATAGTATAAGAGATGTGAATGGAAAGGTATCAATGAGTAAATGCTATATATTATTTTATGTTGAAAATAACGTTTACACTGTAAATATAAATAAAAGGAAAAAGCAAATTCAAATAAGAAAATCTATGTATAATTTAATTAATATCAAAGCGTCACTGAAAATTTGATATCATTATTTTTAAGACCCGTATTTCTAATTCTTATAGCCATATAGTACAGTGCTGCGTCACAAACTTTTAACCCGTTAAGGGTTTTTTGTATTGATAAGTACTACTATAATTATCAGCACTTTCGATTTCGCTATCCAACATGGTCTGAGTACATTTTTCATCACCTTGTAAATTTTGAAGAATTTCTTTATCAAGCGTTTCAACTTTGGAATATTTTTCTTGTAACTGTGCTAAGAACCCAGCACAAGAATCGATGTCACAAGTTTCAGTTTCTAAAAGGTTTTTTACCTTTTCAGTAAATTTTGTAAAGGTACCTCGATAAGAACCGCGTAATTTAGTTGCGGCTTCCATAATTCAAATAAAGACTGATAAAATAATAAACAAACACTTCAAATCAAAGCTTCATAAAACGAGAACAAAAAATATTCCGAAATCGAAAGTAATTCTGGGAAGAAATTTTAGAATTCTAAATAATGTTTTGAGAACAGAAACATTCAATTTTCGAAACACTTTGATTCAAAATAACAATTTTCATATAAAATAATAATCTTCTTTATTAAATCAAAATATGCAAAATCAATGTAAAATCAAAATATGCATTCATAGAATATGTATTAACATTTTCTTCAACATAAACAAATTCTTCATATTGTTCCAAATATCAAATGAGCAGTTCAAAAATAAACATACATTTTATGTTTTCAAAATTATTCTCAATAATACTTACGAAAAGTATTTCAAATTTTTAATGTTATCTTCTCATAAAAATGAGATCATATTTCAATTAGAATAAATTATATTCTATTTCTATACTTTATTCATTAGAACAAATTAGAATTTATTACTTAGAACAAATTTTTCTACCGGCGTCCCTGTGAACGGGCGCCATTAAATGTCCCGTCAGGTTTTATAAATTTCATAAGAAAGAGGATAAAATATTTCTTACCTGACAGGTCTTGTTCTTTTTCGCCGGCTTATTCTAAGTAATCACAAAGTAGTCGAAATAAACACAGCTCAAGTTTCACGACACAAACGTTTAATTAGACGCACTATTTACATTTATAATACATAATTGTTTCATTAATATCTGCAGCTATCACAATATTTAATTCCAAGCATTTAATATTAGCTGTCGAGCGTCAGAACGCTCTTTCATATCCTTACGGATTCACATTCCTTCTTTTTACAACAGAAAAACAAAACTTTTTATCATCAGAAAAAACCATGTTGCCAATCAATAAAACATAAAAATAGGCAGACGATCTCCAGTGGAAGAACAGCCCGCCTCCTGACGGCAAGAATGGGTCAACTATATTTGCATCTAGAGGTACGTGTTTTATTATGGTTACATATTTTTTTTCGATTAGTCAATAAATGTGTTTATATATCTTATCCGCGATTGTAATGAAATGCTCGCCCTCTGGTGGGCTAAGGTGAAATTACAATAAACATGGTTTAATTCGAATTCCATATAGCCGCCATTGCTTGCCGATATTTAGTTTCACATATATTTATTGAATAAAAATGAATAAATACGGTAAAAAAGATAATACATACTTTTGTGTGCCACAGTGTAACTCCAAAAGATCAAGAAATCCAGAATTGAGCTTCCATTTACAGGGCCGGCTCGACCATATAGGCAAACTAGGCGATGGCCTAGGGCGCTCAAATCTAGAGGGCGGCACAATCCAGACAACAAGATCTATTTTATTTATTACTATCTAACGGCACTTTAGAATAGATAAAATGTAGTCTTGGAAACATAGCACTCATGTTGTGGGAAAATTTTAAACACTTACAATCTTTGTCTAGAAAGGTCTGAAAGGTACAAGTCTGCTGCTATGACATGGAAATATTTACTGAGTTTTTCTTGGTGTGTTTTCAATTGGATGTGTAAAAATGAAGTAAACGGATAATCCTCGAATTGACTTTTCAGGGCACCAAAGTCAATTTAATTTATCTGATGAGAAGCGCTAGACAAAGAGTCACAAACAACTGGCTTGATTTTACCATAATAACGATCTATTTATTTCAAAAACTTAAAACGTCGAATTGAATTTTGAAAACAGTTCGTCATTAAATCTGTCCATCGAATTGTTAATAGCTTTACACTATATCTAAAAGTCACCGAGTCATTATTTAATGGGGCTGTACTTTATTGGAACTATAAAGTTTTGACTTTCCATTCAAGGATCTAAAAAAGGTGTCCATTCAAGGGGACATCATGTTTCATCTCATGAATCATCCCTTGCACATCTTTTATGTTTCGATCTTTCCTTTGTACATCTTTTCTTTTTTTTAAATACTTTCCCCTTCTTTTATTTTTGGAGAAAAGAAAAGTGTGTTTTATGTTGCACTAGTGCTACATATGGGCGGTTGGAACCTTTAATTTCTAGAAACTTTGCTTGAATTGTCTTTTCAACTTTAATTTTCGTAAATTTTATTTTTTCCTCAAAAATTTCTCTCGCTCTTGCATTTTCTCTTGAATTACTTTAACTTTTCAACAAATCTCTTCTTACATGGCTTCTATTTTATCCTTAATTCCTCTTGTCAGGGTTTCAGCTATTCTCTCAATTAATGTTGTCTAGCTTTCATCTTCTTTTATCCATCCTTCATCTCTTCATGTCCGATTTTCATCTCATGTTGTGCTGCTATCATATGATTTTGTCCAGCTTTCAATTCTTTTAACTAGACAGTCTAAGCTATGTCTTTTGCAATACTTCTAGTCAAAATCATTAAGTGTATCTGCTTTACATCAGGTGCCAAATCAAATGTTATGAAACAGCGACTTTCTTGTTCAAGAAAAGAAGATTGTGAATGCACACATAGGTTCAAGTTGATTAATGAGCTTTATTTAACTCATATTCTCGAAACAGTCCATCAAAACTGTCAATTCAATGAATATTCTCGAAACAAACAAATAAAACTAGGATTTTTAAGAGTATTTTCGAAATAGTCCTATTGGACTGTTTCGAATCCTGGGGCACTTGTATCACAAAAGTAAAGTAAAGAGCATTAATTACATTACACTATAGAGCAGGAATTTCATTTATTCAGGATCAGGAATGATAATCAAATTATTGAAGCGCAATCTCTATGAGACGATTGCTCAGAACAATTTACTGAATACAATCGACTTCTCGGGAGTTAATCAGCCTCTTTTTAAATTCGTGACTACAAATGGTAAAATATCGGGTTAATTATGTGCTAAAATGTAGCTCGAAATTCCAGAACTCGGCTTCTATTGAAATTAGAACTTCAAAACTTTGGCAACTCGAAACTACCATTTTTTACTGAATACTCATCAGTTTGTCAAGGTCGACCTTAATAAAAATGTATAAGACTGTCATTTTTGTTTCCAGTTTAACTGTAAATTTGCTTTAGCTGCAAGAGAACATTTTATGAAGCAAAGTATTGGCACAATGTTGAGTTTAATGACTATAAAAAACTGACAAAAAAGATGAAACTTCAGCCTTTTTTTTTTTTTTTTACTTTGAGTGTGTTTTGCACGCAAAAGATATTTTTTGATTCGTATTTTCTCAGTTGCTCAGTTCATAGAAAAGCAATTTTACCAGGGTATAGCAATCGAAAGAAAAAAGGATTACTTCAGATTACCTTTGTATACACGTCTGACGCAGATGATTGATTGAAAAAGATTATAGAAGTAAGAATGTGTATAAGTATTACATTATTATTTATCTTATTACTTTTTGTTATATATTTACTTATATACGAAAAGTTATAAATATTTTAATTTTATAATTTTGAACTGACATAAAAAGAAAATAATAATAATAATAATAATAATATTTGAAGGAAGCTAGCTCTAACTAGAAAGAAGTTTTAGTTCTTTAGACTAGGTGACTTTGTAGGGGCTATGCGTGGGGGCTTTTTGGAATTTTACAAAGTGATTCTGTTATAGTTTCATTTTGTAGTACCTCAACTTAGTAATAAAATGTGAAATTTCGTTTTCAGTACAGTTGATACTTGAGACTAGCTGTTAACAGAAGAGAAAAATGTTGGAGTACAATTTTGTAAGAGAAAATTAGAGAAGAAATATCATTAGCAAAGCAAATTAGGCTCATTTGAAAAGGTATTTTCGTCCGAATCCTAAAGAAACACTATCAGGATAATAATTTGAAAAAACAAAAGATTTTTCCACCTGAATCTGAATAAGCAAAAATCTTGCTTCATCTTCCAAAATAATTAGTAAATAAACAATAGTTTGATATGAAAGAAATAAAGATTGAGGCTTTGATAAACAGAACATGAAAAATGCTTCCGGTTTCACTTTGAGTTTATGTATACTTGCAGTGTGAGAAAATTTTATGGGTAATCTGCAGCGGATAGACGACATGACTCTCTGACGTCATTCAAAGTCCTGAAGATTTTCTTTTATTTAACCTGTAGGGTAGGAGTCTTCTTTTAACCCACAAACAGTGGAATGTAGCCTATCATAGCACAGCTTTTCCCCCACAAACACTGAAAGCTCCGCCTCGATCTAGTTGTCCATTCTCGGCAAACACAAGCCAGATCATGTATAAAAAATGTTAATTTCCTATTAGAAAATAAGTGAAGAAAGTTTTCGTCAGTACATAACAAAAGACGACGCGCCAATGGTGAAAATGTGACCCAAACTCCACTACTAATGCACTACTAAAAACAAAAATTATTTCTTGGAAACTGTAAAAGTGATTTCGGATTTGATAAACAGGAGGCATTTTCAGAAGAAATTAATATTGAGGTATCATTCCCATCGGAGTCAGAGCTAGCCCAATTACGAAAAATGAAAAAGAAGTTTAATTATGCAATGAACTGATAAATCAACAAGTGATGCTAAACATCATTTTAAGATTAATTTTTATATTTCTTTTCTTGATACAGCAAGAAATTTGAATGATGAGAAGTTCAAACAGACCAAAAAGATAAATCATGTTTTCTGATGCCTTTCTAACGATTGTGAGTCGTACAAAAAAAAAAAAAAAAAAAAACTTTCAAAGTGATTTTGAAATTATGTAGAAGATTAGGAGATTATCTGACTCAAGGAGACTCTAAGGATGTTGATGAAAGTACACTACAGGAAGTTTTGAATAATTTTTGTGAAAACGAACTAGTACATTGCGTATTGAATTTAGTAACAGCAATAAAATTGTTGCTGACACTTCCTGTGTCTGTGGCCAGTGGAGATCCCAGCTTCATATAATTGAAATTAATAAAAATTTACCAGCGTTCTATAGTGACGTGAGAACGATTTGTAGGACTATCACCATTATCAACAGATCAAGATGAAGCTAAAACAATTCATTTGAAGGATATTGTTTCCACTACTGCTAAAAGTAGCGACGAAAAAACAATATGCAATATGTAATAAAAATAAATAGTTGATTATTTATTACAGTATTTGTATGTATATAATTGTCTGCGTGTCTTACATTTAAAAAAAAATTGTTTTAATGGGGCGCCACGAAAATTTTTCGCCTAGGGCGCCAAATTTGCTCGGGCCGGCGCTGTACCATTTATTTCCAAACGACAAATTTAAAATTTCAGTTGCTTCGGCTAATGGAAGTAAAGAATTAATCAGATGATTTGAAACTAATATTTGTTCAACTTCAGTTAAAAATCTACTTCCGATCGAACTTTGAATAAACTGAAGTATTTTTTCCAAAAGCAATCAATTTTCCACAATGTAATGGCGGAGAAATTATAGTACGAATATTAAGTAGAATAACAAAGGAACACTAATGGAACACACGTGGCTATGTTTACTAACAACTGCAGTGTTCACAAAGCGCCGTCTATCAATCATTACAAACGCGGATCTTTGATCTGTTTGCACTGCCAAGCCTAAACAAATTATTACTCATAATCGCCTGTAATTTTCAAAATATGCCTGTTTTTTAGTTCCATGTTTATGTATTGCTCGGTAACCTAGAAAATAATAATAATATATACTTTTGTTTCAATATTCAGACATTCCTACCCAAGAAATTTGTTTGAATAATAGAATAATTTCAGTAAATAGATAAAATTTCAGAATAAAAATATAACTTTAAAAATAATTAAACATTAAAATTTAAAAACAAAGCAAAATATATATGTTATGTAACCTAAAAGTAAATTTCTTTCTTATTTTCAGCAGAGGTCAATCTAGGTTTTTGAGAATGGTAACCCACTTATAATTTTTACAGTTTGTGAAAATAAAAAATGCTCTGAACAATTACCGACATGTACAAAATAATTTTGAAATACAATTACATATGATAAAAATAGAACAATTGTAAAATAACTATAGATGTGATTGGATAAATACCAAAATTAAAGATTTTCAAATCACTCTGTAATATGATAATAATAAAATATAAGAGGGAGCTTTCTAGCAGCAAGCGCTGCAGATTATTCCGATAAACTTATTATGGACAGCAGTAAAGTATGCTTTTTGGATTACCAGTTTAATAGTTTAATCACAATTGCTTACATGCTGTTATTTCGCTGCTTATCAATAAAATTTTCACTTTTTTTTTCTTTTTCAAGCTATTCCTGAAATATTTTTTGCTTACATTTCGCCATAATACACAATTATTTTTATTTTTTATCTATAAAGTCTGCGATTTTTTGAAAACTATTTTGAATTGAGCGATAATTTTACAGCTTAATAATAACAGGAGACTTGGCGTTGGAATATTAAAACTCGAATAAACGACTACGTCAGAAACGCCAAAGAAAAATATTGGAAATGCATACAGCTGTTTCGGCAGCTTTAAGCGTGCCGTCATCAGTGCATCGTTTATTCGAGTTTTAATTTTACAGCTTGTTAATAAAATATGGAATCATATTGCTGCTTATTGAGAAACTTTATTTTTCACAATACAAATAATTACTAAGAATAGAGTATTTTATTGCAAATTGATAAAATTCTTTTTTTTTTTTTCCACAAAAGCTATTTCTCAAAATCCATGATAATTTTGTGGCCTGTTATTGAAATACAGAATCTTTTGTATTTTCTGTATCTATCATCAAATTTTATGTTTAATAATATAAATAATTGCCAAAATTCATCATTATTTTGTTGCCTATCAATAAAATTTTTACTTTTTTTTTTTTGTTCAGTTCTGTTTACCAAAATATGCAATAATTTTGTAATCTGTTATTAAAATGCACAAGCATTTTGCCGCTAACAGTTCAAGGCAGGCATTATTTATGAAATCAAGCATAACAGAATTTTACCCCCAAATGCGGAACTAAATTTGCTTTTACAAAATAATTAGCTAGTTATTAGGAATGTACTGAATATTCAGTATATATATTCGATATTTGACCGTAATGCTGAATATGAAATTATTTGGCTAGATGAATCTAAAGATTGATTTTGAATTTTATACTATAAAATAAATAATGTAAAAAACTATCATCTATTCAGATACAGTCAACCGTCGAGCAAAAGGTGTGCTTATTTAGTATTTTAAGGACAAAAAAAATGTGAAAAGAGGAGGGGCATTTAACTGAGTAAAGGATTTTATGGTATTTTACAGTATATATAAAAAAGGTAAATACACTAAAACGTTATCTAAAACGTATTTGCATAATTAAATCTGCTATTTTGCCAATTATGGCCATTTCTACGATCTGAAGATTAATGTTTGAAATTATAAAATATTTTAATGTTCCCCTTTCATATGTAAATTTCATGTATCTTAAATTAAGTCTTAGAGCATAATAACTTTTATATTCTCTAAGAATTATCTGAGGACGATAATTTCGCATCTAAAAAAGATGTTAAGAATAAAGTTATCAGTTTTGGTTTTAGTAATTCACTATGCTGTAAGTATCAAAATGTAGCAATGAACCTAATTATGTATATACACTACAAAAGTTCTGCATGAAAGCGTGCTGTTTACCATTTAACTAAATTTTATGTTCAAAAGCCTTTTTTTTTTTAATTTTAAGATGTGCAAATTTTCATATATGCTTCAATTATTCTTTCTTGCAACTACTCGGTATTCGGTGCTCGTCCAAGCACTCAGCAACTACTCGGTCAAAGTGCTATTTGGTGTAGCACTAATATCTAACAAAAGTTGTTTTTGTTAACAACAGTACTTAAATAAAGATTATATCTTTAAAATCGAGTTAACAAGGAGTGCACGTATTTTAGATAATGTTGCCATCTAGGACATTTTAGGAGATCAAACAAATATTATGTCCACCCCCATTAAAAAAGGTGATACATGATACAAGTAAAAAAATAGTGAATTTGAGTTTATGTCATATGAAAAGCCCAGTGGCAGAAACGCCGCAACACGGCGACATAGTCACGGACACAGAAAAACGGCTTGCAGACAGTTTTAGTCTGCACTAATAAAAAAAATTGACCCTAACTTTCAGACACTCTTTGTCTGTACTACTAAAAAAAAAATTTCCCACAACTTTAAGACAGTTTTTGTCTGCAGTCATAAAAAATTGTCTGCAATTTAGATATTTTTGCCCACGACAATGTGCTACTGATGTATGACGTCTTAGACGCTCTGTGGTAGGAACTCTAGAGCTCCCTATAGGTGCCTTGGTAGGAACACACAAAACAGTGCTTAACAAGGGCGACTTAGGATCCTAGATCTCCCTTGATAGGCAGTGTTATGCATGTATTCTTTTTCTCCTGTTACCTGTTACTGAGATTCTACGGGAATGTAGGAAAGTGCTAATTTCATTTAAAACTGCTCCAAAACTTCTCCTCCACTTCAAAATTCACTTATAAAAATTTCTGTATCAAAACTAAAATTAATACTTTTATTATTTATAATTATTTATATTGTGTTGTGTCAAACATTGCTATGAAATATTTAATTGAATGAGTTAAACTTATTATTTTATAATTGTTTATACTATATTATTTTGTAGTAAAATTGTATTGTGTATTGTTGCACGAGATCACCACTGTTGTTAACACCCCCCCCCCCTCCTCCCAGATTGCCGCTTTCAGCTTTCAGGCTTTTTGAGTACAGATTACGAAATTTTAAAAACCTGTCGCAGACAGCTACAAAATTTTATGTCACTGGGATGAAAAGTGTCCCACCTAAGCTATATCATGCAGTTTATTCACCTGAGTGAGGGGCATTTTTGTTAGTTTTATTGTAAGCTAGTCAATGCTTTATTGTTATCTTTAAGTTGATTTTTCTCAAAGATTATTTTTTATTGCTGGGGTGCAACATGATGTTGTCATCTAAGAAAGTTTAAGTATTTATTGAGGAATCTAACAGTTAATAACTTTCTTTGCTGTGAGCTCAGCATCATGCCACTGTGTATTGTAATATTTTCTAGTAATTTTCTACATTTAAATCAATCACCATTTCTGAAAAGGAATTTTTTATGTTAATTTCTCATAATTAAAAAAGTAAAATATTACTAAATGTAAATGGTACTATTTAAATAGTTCGAAAAAAATTAGGAAGTTGACAGCTGATTGTCAGTAATTAGCTGGCCAAATATTCGGCATTCGGCCAAAATCATTAAATAAACAGATTAACCATGAAAAGTGTCTAAAACTGATTATTTTCGTAGAGCTAAAGTTTTAATTAATACAGACATGGTACAATCTTACAGAAAAAAAGGCTGAACTTTTCCCGATCCCCCCCCCCCTCAAAAGTGGTATCAGGCAACTGACACAATATAAATTTTTCAATAATAAAAATAATGTTAAATTTGATTGCATACATGCACACACAATAAACAAAATCAGAACAATAAATCTCATATTGAATATCATATTAATTATAATTAAAATAGTTGTAAGTGCTTAAAAAACAGACAAACTTATTACGTATACTTGAAAATAAGTTTATTCTGTAGAAGCATTGTTTGCTGGGGCAATTGATTAGTAGAAAAATGTAGTTCTAGTTTATTAGGAAAATGCAGTTGAAGAGCTATTTCTTTTTCATTTTCTCAAAGTTTGAATTTGACATTTCTTGAAAGCCAATCACATAGAAATTGCTAATAATATATTGCACAAATTCAGGCTGACCCCCCCCCCCCCTACACATGTCCAAAAAGTTTTAATGCAGATTTGCATTGATCCCAAGAATAATAATTTTCAAGCTTAAAAAGGCTGAAAAGTAGCATGTCTGTTAATATCTTTACTTTTTCTTTTCCTCTTGAATTTCATTCTGTACACCACTGAAAACAGAAAACTCTCTTGCGGTAAACATTGCAAAAAGAGCCATTCTGCCACTTCTTTCTTTTTAACTGTGGTATGCTCATGCATGCAAGAACATAGCAGCGCCGGATCTGGGGGGGGGGGGGGGGGCTAGGCTAAAAGTACTGACATTCATAATTGAATATTACAATTGGAAATTTTTCATTGATATGGAATAACATCTTGAAAAATCTTACCCCCCCCCCCCCAAAAAAAAAAAAAAAAAAAAGTTTTAGATCCGCCACTGGAATAAGTGCATGAATGGTGCATGAATAAGTTGTCTGCATTTTCTTTTTTGTTTAGAAACAGAATTTAATATTAATTAAAGTGAATTAAATTACATTTAGTTTAAATTAATATTTTGTATTTTAGAAGATTAATTTCTCAAGTAAATGTTTGAATATTGAAGTGTGGAACTTTAAAACAGGCATATTCGAAAAATAGAGGTTACAAGTGATTTGTTTATACTTGAAGATATTTTTGTTTTAGCCAACAGATCAACAGACATTTATTTACTTTTCGGAAATATGAATAACTACATTTTAGAAAATAAAACTATAAAACACTTGCCTCTAAATCATAGTAATGGAAGTGTATATTTGTAATTTATTTTCCTTGTAGCTGCAAATCTTATGCATTTCATGAATTGCTAATGGAATAGGGATAATTTTGGATTTGGGTATGAATTATATTTCATGAAATAAAATGAAAACTAATAATTTCACATGCCTACAAGAATTCACATTTATATACATCATCATTACCTATAATTATATACTGAAAATATATTAGCAACATTGAAATTGAAATTGGCACAAAAAATATTTTAGTTTTTGAAGATGGCAATTCAATCAAAACAAGTACTTTCAAACAGTGTTGCTAATTAACATGCTGCTATATATTTTCCAAATTTAGGTATATACTGCACATTATATATGTTTACTTTAACATTTTATCGAACTGAAACATTTGGGGAGCAAATGTTCAAATCAAGTTTTTTCTTAAAAAAGAAAAAAAAAAAAAAAAGAGTTATTTTTTTAATTTATTAGTTTTTTTTTTTTTTTTTTTTTTTTTTGTCTGAAAAATTGTATCTAAAGGTGAAAACATGGTTTGAATGTTTGCTCCTCGTTTATGTTTTAATAGTTTTAATGTAATTAATGATTTTAAAACATGGGGTACTTTGGGTTAGGGTTGTTCGGTTTTTTCCATAGTGGAAAAAACCTGGTTAAAATCGCCCCGGACAAAATACTGTTTTGTCCACTATTAATTATTTGCGAGTCCTAAATTAAAAATTACCTTTATTCTTTCCATATATATAAAACAATTCTTTATCATTATGTGTATGTGAGAGCTTGTGAAATACGGTCGCCATTGGCGACCAATATTTTTTAAAACTAGTAATAATGTTTTCAACTTTAAGGATTATTTTTTTTTAATATACATATTTTGGTAAAAGAATTGGTCCCGAAATCGGGCTCCAATTCTACTTTCGCTGTTTTGCCCTCACCACTTTTTGAGACACTGTGTTGAATTAGGGAATTTACACATCTCCGTGCATGTTTCACAACTCTGTGTTAAATTATTGCACCGTTTTAGGGAATTGGTTTACACTGCTCCTGTCTGTGCATGCTATCGATCTGGTGCTGAATTTTTGTACCTGTGTAATGATGTACCATTGCCGATGGTGTATTAATTTAGTGAAAATAATAAAACCAGTTTCATGATGTTAAATTTAAACAAGTGTTTCCTGATGTAAAAAATAAATCATTCCAGCCTAATAAATAATTGATTTTTAGTTGGTATAATAATTGGTATATAGAATCTTAATTTCTATATTCCAGGGGTGCAGAAAATGTTCAGACCTCTGAAATTTCCCCCAAAATAACGCATCAACCTATTATCTGAAAGTTTTTTTTTTTTTTTTTTTTTTTTTTTTTTTTTGGGGGGGGGGGGGTAACGGGTATTTAAAGGGAATACACTTGTAAAAGAAGAATACAGCTGTTAATTTGTAGTTTAATATTCGAAAATTTGTTTTTTCAGTAATTTTTTCTTACTTCCGCTTTCATTTTTATTTTATTCTAAGATAATAATTATTCAAAATTTCCCCAGACAGCCAGAATTTCCCCCCGAACATCGTTCGCACGTTCGGACATATTCTGCACCCCTGCTATATTCAAGTAAATTTTGAAACGGAATAAAAAGAAAAAAAAAAGAAAGAAAGAAAATGTTGGAGAATATTTTTTTATGGGCTACCATAATTTTTTGTTGGCGGCCATATTTTTTAATAAATTCCTGAACCCTGTGCAGGGTTTAAACTGCCATAAGTTTTTTTAGCATTTTGCTAAAACATGTTGGTCAGAATTTCACTAAAAAACTAAAACTGGATAACTATATAAAATATCTCTATATAATAACTCAGATTTTTTTTTGTAATATTTGCAGGCAAAAACTACGAAAGAACTGAAATTTTTGGGAATCATTATTTGTATAGTAATTTGGATTTATTTTTAATGATTGAATTTAAATGCAAAAATATTTAAAAGTATGTCAGAATTTGCTTCATAGAAGCATTCTTAGCACTAGTATTTCACGATTACCTACCACTACACTTTATTTAATTTTTAAATTGCTTTTTCATTTTACATGTATGATATGAGTACCTCTTTTTCTATTGTTGAAATCAAAACATAGTTTTCCTGATTCATATTTTTAAAGTCACAAATATGGATGCTTGGTTAAAATCATCAATGAACAAAAGGAATAGAAAACAAAACTGAGGATAACAAAGCTAACAAGGAACACCGTGTCTGGCTGTGATTTTAATGAAACTTTAATTTCTGATAGAGGGCATGTACCAAATATTTTTTATCACAGAAATTTTTGCTATCATCCATGTTTTCTCTATTTATTGAATTTTTAAAATGTTAAAAACCACATCAGCCACATATCAACAGTAAGCTCCGCCTTTGGGTGTGACTTAAAAATACTAAATGATTTTGCGCTTTCATGTTTAAGTTACAAATGAAAATTTATAGTAGTACTGAAAATTATTTCAACTGAATTATTCATTTGAGTATTCACTTGCTGTATAAATACAAATTTTTCGCATATTTTTGAGTAAAATTTGATAGCATATCAAATATGAAAGAAACGCCTCTCTCTCATTGAAATCCGAGCCGGACGCTTGGGTGATGTTCCTTGTAAGTAAAAGAAATCAATGGTATCCAAAGAATTAATTAACTTTCGAAAAAGCTAAAATAGTGCTTGCCTATTTTCGCTAAAATGCTAAAGTAATTTTTTTGCCAGGTTAAACCTGTGTATGTAAATAAAATCAATTGAAATATTTCAAAATAGACATAAATGATTGAAATAGGCATGCAAAGTTAACAATATTTAATAAATAAATATATCTATTTCTAAGGGTGAATTGGGTGCAAAAGTATAGTTTATAGTTTCAATTTTAATTCCCCTCCTTTCCCCCCCCCCCCCCCCACTGCTTTCAACTACATTATCATCTCCTCCCTCATAGTCGTAAACACCTTTAAAAAATTTGTTATTAAGCATGATGAAATGAATGATTCACATATATTTCATGGAATTTTTTACTTTCTGAAAATACATAGGTAAGGAAAGTATTGTAATTATAACAAAAATTTGACGTGAAGTTGGTGTATCTACATGTTTGAAGTTCCATGAGTTCATTTTTGCTATTTTACGATAATGTATGTACATATCTGAGTAGAGTGAACACAATATTGTCTAAATGCTTTGTTCAAATGAGCTAAAAGTTGGTGCATATGTTATAGGTTATCGTAGTACAAACTGTATACATCTTGGAGAATCTAGCACAATTTTATTTATTTATTTTAACCAGGACACAAAGATAAATTCTTTATCATTATAGTCTATGGGCTCAAATAATTTAAAGTGTGATAGCATCTGAATTCCTTATTCAATTCAGCTGAAACTTTTATATACATGTTATCAGTCACTGTTGAATGAATCGTATAGATATATTTTGCTGAATCTAGCATTTATAGTTTTTTTTTACAGGGAAATAACGAAAAATTCTGTAATATTATGGCCTATAGTCTGAATTTATTTAAAATGTGATGGCGTCTGAAGCCTCATTTGATTGAGCTTTGAATTCATATACAAATTATAAGTATATGTCACACAAACTATATACATTTTGGTGAATCTAACACTATTAGTTCTTTTACAGATATACACAAAATAATTTGGATGCATTCCATTCCATTAAACAATATATTATTTGTGAGCAAATAATCAAATAATTTTCTCGATTGTTTATTTAATGACTCTCTTACGTTATTTTATTTAAACAACAGTGAATTACTTTCATGTTCAGAAAGTCGACTGGAGTCACTCAACATTTTTATTATTTCTCTTTAAGTTTCTGCATATTTATCAAATTGATTATATATATATATATACAGTCATACACATGTCACATTTATATTATTAAAGACATTACTTTTGTGAAAAATAAATAAATAACTTTTCTATGTGGAAGTAAAATTTAATTTTGTATTTTTTTCATCTGGAATTTCTATTACCAAGTAATAATTTTTTTTTACAAAATTAAAATAAGAAATATATTCAGAAAATTCAAAGTCGTTAAATTAGTACCCATTTTCCAAAAATTGATTTTTTAAATTTTTAGTATTTCATTTTGTGGTTAAAAAAAGCAATTTGTGTGAAAATTTGCATTTTTGAAAAAGATATAAAAATTGAAACACATACAGATTAAAATAAGTAAAGAAAGAAATAAAAAAGAAAAGAAAACTGTTTTTTTTTCTTTCGAATGAAAAAACAAATACAACACAGCGTGCTGTAAAATTACAACACCAGATATCTTATTTACATTTTAACTAGTGCCTAGTAGGTAATGTGCAGATTATCTAGGTAATTCGCAGATTACCTAGGTAATTTGAGAAATGAAACAATTTTTCTCACTTTAACGGATCACCCTAGTTAATGTGCAGATTACCTAGTTAATCTGCAGATTAACTGATTTCTGCACTTTAGCGGTAACATATATATATATTATATATAATAAGGAACAAGTAACAATAATCTGTTGAATAATGCGTGATGCAAATAGGACGGTGAGGTTCCTGATCTGCATATCCACTAGCTATATATAGAACTTGTTATCTTACTCGTCAATCTGCAATCTATCTTAATAGAATTTTAATTTTATGTAAGAGAAAGTCGTATGTGTGCCATACCAGATTATTTACTTTGAATTCTATTATTGAAATTCTGTTTAATTCAATAAAATATTTTTTACGAATAGCTAAAATAGATGTTCGTATATTGCCACTCATTGCTTTATGAGTAAGATATCAGATTTATTGTGCAAACAGTATTATGTGCAAAGAAAAATATTTAAAATAAAATGTGATCATATATTTCGCAAATTCTTTGAACGATTGTCTTCTAAATTTATATGTTACTCAGACTCACATCCGTAATACAAAAAGAAAAAAAAAAAAAAATCTATAATAATAAAAGTAGTAAAGAAATAAAAACCACGACCATGTTTCTTCACCACAAAAATATAAACATTTGGCTCGTCTAAAAGCAAAAACATCTGTCTGAGAGGTGGAGCCGGATAAAGGGTGTGTCAAAGAGGAAAATCGGCATAAATTTGTAAAATTTTTGGACTTTCTTTACAAATTTAATTGATTTAAAATTTTATTAAAATACAGGATTTTTTTCCGCATTGAATTAAACTCTTTGAGATTGACGCAGCTTTTTAAATTCTGTTTTAAAAAATTGAAAGAGTTTTTTATAAGCCATTTAATGCATCAACCCAAATATTGCAATAAAACAGCTTTTTTAAAAAACAACTGTTATTCTTTCATAAAATCTAAAAAGCTGCGTCAGTTTACGAAATGAGAGTAATCCAATAAAAAAAACCGCGTCTCAATCAATTAATATGTCACTGTTTTAAGTGCAAAGAAAGTTTTCCATAGGATAACATTGGCTTTTAGAAAAGGAAATGATGAGTGAAGAGGGCCCTTAATGCTGCAGGACGTCCATATGATGTGATATATTTTGTTAGGGAGTCTACAACAGACTGTGCCGTGGGTCTTTTAATTGGAAAAAGTTCTAAGAATTTGGAGAAGTCATCAAAACAGGTACGTACAAACATTTTGTTGGAGAATGGTCCAACAAAATCCATAGATACCAGTTCACCAGGTTTATTTGGAATGAACATTTCCTGTAAAGGAGCTGCAGGAATTTTGTGAGGCTTATTTCTGATACACAGTTTACAAGAAAGCACGTAATTTTTGGTATCTCTGTATATTCCTCTCCAGTAATATGACTTCAGGATTTTACGGTATGTATTATAAATACCAAAATGTGGCATATGAGCTATCTTTAAAATTTTAGGTTTTAGTGAATTTGGTACAAGAATCTTGGAGGAATTACTATCTTGTTTGCTATTAAATTTTCTTTTTATCATCAATAGACCTGTATCTGGATGAATGAAATAATTTTTGAATTTCTGTTTTGGATTTTCAGACGTAATATTTTGTACTATTTTCAATAAATTATCATCATGTTTTTGTTCAATAAATAAAGTATCTTGTGAAACTTGTAGTTCTGGGTCATTATTTTCTCTATTAGTTAGGTTTAGGTTGCTGTGATTTATATTGTGCAACTGTATGCTGGGTGAATTGGATGATACAGGTAAGATATTTTCATCATTTATTAACTCTGGATTTGTTGTCAAATTTTGGGTGGATTCTGAAAAGTCATCACGTGAAAAATAATCTGCCAGAACATTAGATTGACCTTTAATGTATTGGAATGTAAAATCATATGTGTACAACTCTATTAGCCATTTTGTAGTAAGATCTACAGGTGAAGTAGTACTGCGATAGAATTCTATGGGTTTGCTATCACTTAAAATTGTAAATTGTCTATTATATAAGTAGAACCTGAATGCTTGAACTGATTTAACAATTGCCATAAGTTCTTTCTTGAGTGCCGGATAGTGCTTCTCAGAATTAGAAAGTGTTTTGCTGAAATAGCTAACTGGTTGTAATACATTGTTGCGTTCTTGCAACAGAACCCCAGCTATAGCTACATTGCTAGCATCGGTATTCAGGAAGAAAGGCTTGTCAAAATCAGGTAAATTTAGAAATGGTTTAGTAAAAAATATCTTTTGAATTTTCTGAAAAACTTCTGTGTGTTGATGTGTCCATTTAAACGGGATCTTTGTTGAAGTTAACTGTTTTAGTTGATCCACTAGTTTTGCATAATTTGGAAGAATTTTTCTGTAAAAACCACATAAACCCAAAAATCTCTTTAAATGTTTTCTTGTTTTGGGAGTTGGAAATGCTGTTATTTTGGTGATGTTTGATGATATGGGACTTATAGTATGGTCTTGTATATGAAATCCAAGGTAATCAATAGCCTTCTTAAAAAATTGGGATTTCTTCGGAGATAAGGTGATGTTATACTTTAGTAAAATTTTGAAAAGTTGAGTCAGTTTTTATAACATTTCTGGAAATGAGTTGCTACGTACAATAATATCATCCTGGTATGCAAAGATACCAAGACATTTTGTTTCTTCAATTATCGCATCAATCAACATTTGGAAACTGCTTGCTGCAGATCTTAGTCCAAACATTAGACGACTAAATGAATAGGTCCCCCACTGAGTTGTGAATGATAACCTTTTCCTGAACTTCTTTGGGAGATGTATTTGATGATATGCAGACGGGAAGTCCAGCGTGGTGAAGTATTTATACTTTGAAATGTTATTAATGATATAATCAATTCGTGGCAATGGATACGATGAACTCCTTATCATAGCATTGATGAGTCGCAGATCAAGGGCTAGGCGAAAAGATGGCTTTTCATCAGGAGATGTGGGTTTTTTCTTCACAGCAAGCATGGGACACGCCCATTCAGAAATGCTCCTTTCAATGATGCCAGCCTCTTGTAGAGCATCAATTTGTTTCTTTATCTCATCCTGCATAGCTTCAGGAACTTGATAAGGCAACGTTCTTACAGGAACATCACTTGTGAATTGTATGTGCGGAGTCACATGGTCAGTGTGTCCCAGTGATTTAAGTGATGAGGAAAAAACCACTTGATGTTCCATAAGCAATTTTTGGATAGTCAATCTTTCTTTAGTAGACAAATGATGTAAGGAAAAATTATCAATACTAAATTCAGATTTTCGGAGTTGAATAATCTCATCCGATGCTTGAATCAGATTAACTTGTGCTCTGGGCTTTTGTTTAATTTCCTCTATTTCTTCAATTTGGTGAATTATTCCAAGCTTGGTACCTTTATTTAAATGTTGATCTACTTTAGAATAATTTGTTAACGGAACTGAAAATGACATTACTTCAATATTTTTACTATGTGAACCCTCTTCAAGGTTGACAATTGCAGTGTACAAACCTATACCTTTGTTTTTATTCAGTGTGGGAATAAAGATTACCTGTTTATCAGCATATATTTGTTTGCACATAACAAAGACATAAACTGTTTGTAGCGGTGGAATGATCACTTTGTTTGTTTTTGAGTGTACATTTATAAACTTCATCTTGACAGTCAAATTGAGAATTTTTATCGTTTACGAAAGTAGGATTAGAGGTAGAACTACTGGTCTCAAGAACAGCGGGTAAATTTTGGAGGCAATTAATTTTGGATTCAGGAATCTCATACTCATCTTCAGGAATTGTGCTATAAATGTCAACATGACAATCGTTAATTTGTACGAGATTTTGTTTTAAATCAATTAGGACCCTATGGGTTTTCAGAAAATCAAATCCCAATATACCAATGAATTTAGAGTCTGTAGGAATATCTATGAGAAAAAATGTATGTCTGAAAAAAAATTTGCCAATTTTGAATGATAGATTGATACATCCCGCACAAAATACCGCTGAATTGACAGTAGCAATTTTAACTTTTGTAGCGACTCTTTTAAAGTGTAATTCATTTCTGAATTTATTGAAATATCCTTTGGCTAAAACTGAAATGCTCGCACCTGAATCCAAAAGAAAGTTTTGTAATGACTTATTTATGTTTAACTTAACAATAGGTAAGTGAGGACTGGCAGCTTGAGTGTACAATAGAAATCTTAATGAATGAATAAAAATAACATCCTCATCAGGCTGATTTTCTGTTTGGGATGTAGCATTAGATGATATATTTGCAGGAACAATGGTTTGAGTACTTACTGAACTGACCAATCTTTTTGATGAGATAGGAAATTTTAATCTAGTGCTTGGTGATCTTAGGATTATATCCTGACCACAAATTTTTAGACCATTCGAATGTTCATTATGAATGGGAGAGGAAGTGTAGGACTGACCTCTCCCAGAAATTTGTCAGTCTTTATGAAACTGACGATTTTTGTAGTTGAGCCCTTTACGTTTATGTTCAAAAGTTGCTGACTCCGATTGAGCCTGTGCTGACCGGGTGTGTGTGAGAGAGGAGTGTCCATCCGAAGGAGAATGTTTACGGTTATATTTGGATCTAATTTTATTTCTTTGACATGATCTGAATCCCTGTCGATCTGTGTCAAATCTTCTGCCACCCTGATAATCTTTTAATTTGTAACAAAACCGAGCAGTGTGTCCAACCCGAGAACACCACTGACATGTCGGTTTATGACCATCAGACCGATCTGAATTTAATTCGAGATGATGCAGCTGGGAGTCCCGATCCGAGGCATTGTGCTGTGCAATTTCAGCAGTCATGCAATGATTTATATTTGAAAATGACGGCTGGGAAACAGCCAAAGATTCACCTGATTGAACAACCTCCTGATATGCAGCCAGATTGTCAACCATTTCCTCAAAATTACTACACTTTCTCGTTAAAAGATGTAATTTATATTCGGGGGTGAGAGTATCTGTTAATTTTGCAATGAGTAGTTGGTCCATTGATTCTTGTGGAAATTTTGGAAACCTCTTATAAACAAGATGTTGGAGCCGATTAGCAAAGTTTCGGATATTCTCCAAACCATCAAATTTAATGGCATTATATTGTAATGCTACACTCTGTTCTGTTTCACCTTTAAAATTCTTACGTAAAATCTGAAATAATTCATCAGGAGACTTGGCTCTTTGGCATGGGATTGACGATGTATAAAATTTTAAAGCCCTGTCGCAAAGTTTAGATTTAATAAAAATAAGGGCCTGTTTAGGATGCCATTTAAAAAAATCTATTTTAGTCTGCACCTGTTCAATAAAAAAATCCAAAAGATCTGGATCACCATTAAATGGTGTTACTGTGAATTTAAGACAATAAGTTTTTTCAGAAGTCATGATTTTAAGAAAAATTTGTCAAAATTTTGCAGAGACAAGATAAAAAAAGTTAATACATAGTCATATATTTTCAAAATATCAAGCAGACATACTCATCTACTTTAATCTTATTATATTTCATAACAAATTTTCATATTAACTGAAGTTGACCCATCTTATTATGTCTATTTTTTAGAAGTGATAGCAAACTCCCAAACACAATAAATTATAACATGTTATTCCTTCAAATACAAAAATATCATACAGCCTATTTTCAAAATATTCTCTCTCTATTATCTTGGCATTAATTCTAAATCAAAACAGTATTTTTATTTTGCAAATGAATAATACCCTATATAATCCAGAAATACATACCAATATATTACACTTCAAATGTGAAAGTAAGCTTTTAATTATTATTCTTGATAAACTATTTGTTTAAATACATTCAACAGATTAGATTATAATACTTAGTTCAATATGCCACTATGGAATTTTTTTTTGAAAAAAAAAAACACTTTTCAAAAGTATGTTTTTGAAAAAATATATGAATTCTTATTTAACTATTTCATTTTATTATTATTACTATTATTAATGAAATGGCTAATAGGCATCTTAAAATAAAATTTCACCCATACAAACAGTACTACTTTCAATAATTACTGCCCTTATGGCTATGAAAATATGAATAATAACAAAAATATACATCTTTCTAATAATTTCTTAAATAAAGCACTTTCAGACCAAAACTGGCAATGTACCTAATGCAATCTTTGATTTTTACGATGGGCACCATACCCACACAGCACATACGTCCAAATTTTGTTCATTTCTCGTCTCGTACGTTGAAAACACGTCCCTCCAGAGAACTGACATCCCATTTTTGTCAGATGCTCACATAAATTCAACCATCATGTTGAAAGTATGTGTCGTGAGTAACCAAATTTGGACATACATTATTAGAAAAATATCTTGGAAGTAATGTGTTCCACAATTGAGCGAATTCATCCCCAATGAAGTGTCCTTTTACGTTGAATTCAACAAGCATGCAGCGTACTTTTTACTAAAACGGAACGAGCAACTGGGCATGCGCATTCAACCAACCATTCCACTTTTCCTCTCGTCCATCGCTTCGCTCGCCGCCATGTTATTTTTGTAAAATGTGAAAGAATTGCGCTGTTTAATTAATATTGTGATTGTCACATTACCGTAGATTTGACGAACCATTCAAGCATGCCTTTATTTTAAGCAGAAATGAAATTATATTACAAGTAAACATTATACTGTAAACTTAATCAGAGTTTCCATTGCATTTTACTCATTCGAAATCGTCACATTTGACAAACATCTGAGATGTGCATTTCATCCTAATTATGTGTTTCTGAAGTGAAAACAATTTTACATTATCGTTCTGTACAGTATACGATTTGATAATAATTATCATGTAAGTATATAAAATCATTTAATTTTATTTTCATTTCTGATATTTGACTTTAGTGTAATAATGCATATTATCCCTGAAAAGGTTTATTATTTGTAAAATTTAATTTCATGGGTGGTTTTAGTTTTTGCTTGTTGTGTAATAATTTCTTATCCGTTGATTTATAGTTCCATAAATATTATTACATGGCCAAATGGACCTTTCTTTTATTTTAAGCAGAAATGAAAATATCGGTACGGTACAAGTATTTTATTGTAAACTTAATCGGTATTTCCATTGTATTTTAACCATTCAAGCATGCCTTGATCAGTTGTTTACCTTTAATAAACAATCCAAAAATGTGTTCATAAAAGCTTAAATTTATTTTAAAACTGTTGTAATTTTATTTAACTCTCTCAAATTATTAAAAAAAATAAGATTGATTTCATTAATGAAAGGTGTTATTTAAGTATGAGAAATTCAGTGATTCCGAAGTTAACTTATATGAATAACAACTGTAAAATTTTCTAACGAACAACGAACCATAGAAAATGAGAATAAACAAAGATTTCTCATGAGCTGCTTGTACTGGTTTGGATTCTCTTATCTAGAATATATGTATACTCTTTAACTTGTTTTTCACGAGTAATTTTTTTCCTAAATATTGTAAATATTATATATTTATATATATTAAATTTTATATATGTGCAATTTACAATTAGAAGCCAAACCATTAATTTCTCTTTCTCTTATCTACAATATGCATACGTTTTAATTTATTAAATTTAGTTATGTTTTTCTCAAGAGTAATTTTTTCCTAAATGTTGTAAAAATAAAATATTTGTATACATTAAAAATATATGTGCAATTTACAATTAGAAGAGAAGCCAAACCATTAATTTCTCATTCTCTCACTTTTTATTTAATGATTTTAAATTGATATTTTTAGTCTTCTGCTATTTATGTGTTAATACCAATAGCAGAAACAGTGCAGCTAACACTGCAGTTTAATTTAATAATCTATAAATGAGATACGCTTAGCAATTTTTCTCCTGAATGTTGTAAATATTATATATTTATATATATTAAATATCATATATATGTGCAATTTACAATTAAAAGAGAAGCCAAACCATTAATTTCTCATTCTCTCACTTTTTATTTAATGATTTTAAATTGGTATTTTTAGTCTTCTGCTATTTATGTGTTAATACCAATAGCAAAAACAGTGCAGCTAACACTGCAGATTAATTTAACAATCTATAAATGAGATACACTTAATAATAATAATAAATCAATGTCGTAGCTAAAGAGTTATACTTTCTCCTTTGTACAAGCAAATTTTGCACATTTTATGAATTATATTATTTCTTTTTATTATACCAGACCTGATCCCAGATTCTGTGATTGCAGAATTTTGTTTTATTGTAGATATATATAAAAAATTCTTCCTGTGCACATGTGTATACGCATATTTATATAAAGTCTAAAATTACAGTTAACATTACATAAACTATGAAAATTGTAACTTCGTGTTGATGGTATTTTTTGATTAGGCATAATTTTTGTTTTTAAAAATTTGATTTCTCTTGGAGGTAATTATTAAATGTAAAATATTACTCATGATATGTTTTTTTTCCCCTCTAAAGTTGGAATATAAACTTTGAAATGTTTTTTTTTTCTTCCTGTACTATGCAGTATTTATAAGCTATTTTTTTTTTTTTTTTTAATTTTGGCCTTTTGTATTTTTCTTCCCAGATTATTTATTTAAGAAGTTTATGAAGAATATGTAAGGAATCTAGATTTGGCCTGCAGTTTCCTAGCAACCCTTCAGTTTTAAAAGCTTGCAAATTAATGAGTAAGATGCTTACTTTCTGCATAATTATAACATAACTCACTACTATTCTTTTTTAATTCACGATTCTCAATGTTTCTTGAAAGTGGCATTTTGGGCTCTCTTTATATTGGTGGCTAATAACAATACATTATAAATGACATTTATTTCTTTTATTGATGAATTTCAACAGTCAATGAGATAATGAGCTTTTTACTATAACAGATAGTTTTTAGCCATTCACGTAGAGATAGATCAAAATGCTTTATTTATTTAAATGTTATTTTACAACTATGTATATAAGCTTTTAAATTATATTAATAATGTTTCTGTAATTTAGCATACTGGTTATACAACTATATTGATTTATACAACAGATTCTTTTTTTACATATGTTTAAAATTATTTTAGACATATTTATCAATGTACATGTATGTAGTGTGCACCTATATATATTCATTCATGTTCATAAAAAAATCATGTATGTATTTTGCTTAAAATCAAAACAATCTTTCAAGCTATTTCAAAATTTTGTAGTAAGCATGACTAGAGATGTAAAATTTCCGGAAATTTTGAGGCAGTGGAAAAAAACCATTTTTTTTTCGGTTTTTTTCTGGAAAAAATGGGAAAAATTGAATTTTTACAGATTAAAATAGGGTTTCTTAATAGTTATAATATTTTAGAAAATATGAAGTGTTAAATATTTAAAAATACATGCAATCCATATTATTTTTTCTTAACAGAAACGTACAGAAAGCTTTTATTATTAAAAATGAGCCTTTCTGTTTCATAACTGCCAGTACCTTTGCTTATACAAAACACCAAAAACTAGTCAAATCATCTTTCAACCATTAATTTTGCATAGGGTGTGCATTTCTATGGAATGTTCCTCCCAGCAGCATTGATAAAATGAATTTAGATTAGAATCAAACTAACAAATATATATATATATATATATATATATATATATATACACACACATATATATATATATATATATATATATATATATATATATCTGACCCGAACCTGATGTTTTCATATCTGAAACCCGAAAACTAAATTATATTTAATGATTCGTCTGAAAATCATGCAGAACTTTTTAAAGTTGTAAAATAAAATTAATTTTTATTGTTACAAAGTTAGTAAATCATTTAATTTTTTTTAATGGAATTGATACACTAAGTTATATATTTAAAAATCTAAAAAATAGATTAATAATTTTTAACCATTTATGTGTGCTATGCACTTCGAGTACAAAAATATGCTTTAAGTTTAGTATATAATATATTTATACATGTATGATTTTTCTTTGTTTATTGCCTTTCAGCAATATGTATGCAATAATTTGTGTGCATGTATATTTAATCATAGGAATATGTAGCATGTTTATAATTATATCAAACAAATTTCTGTTTATTATGATCATTTTTTTAAAAATATGTTCTTAAGTTGACCCGACTCATTAACAGGGATGAGCGTACACCACTCTATGAGTGGTGTCGAGCGATTCTAGCTATACTAGGCCCCTCCTCCGGAACGTTTATATATTAAAAAAAAAAAAAAAAAATTAGAAATTAAAAAAAAAAAAAAAAAAATGGAAACTTAAACCTAATTTGCAGGGGAAAAATTCAGTCAGCCTAATCCGAACCCGACCCACAAAAAAAAAAAAAATAATAATAATAAATAAATCGGACAACCCAGCCCCCAGGAATAAAATTAAGTCAATCTGACCCATAAGAAATATAAATCAGTTAACCTAAACCGAGCTTAATATGCAAGAGAAAATATTTAGTCAACTAGACCTAAACCTAAATACATGTCAGGCTTACCAATTTACACTAGACACTGGACGTAATGCTAGACTGTAAATACAGATTTTCACTGAAAATGAAATTAATCACAAGATAAAATTTAAAGTTTAATTTAAAGTTAATTGAACTTCAGAAATTTAAAACAACATTTTATTATTTATTTATTTATTTATATATATATAATATAAAACTTATTAACTAAGATGTAAAGGACATAAATCAAGTAGGCTTTTGCACGTGTAAAGTGTAAATTTTATAAATTGTGAAATAAATTTTTTGATAGAAAGTAGCTGCTTAGGTTTTTTTTTTTACTGTTACATGCATTTATATGTATGTGTGTGTAATACATATCCACATACATTAAAATAATAGACAAGTCTAAGGATATATATTTTAAAAAAAGAAAAAAGACGAAAGTATAAAGAAACTTGAAAAGAATAAGTAATTTCAAATGAATGTGATGGGAGGGAGGTCACTGTAATACTTAAATATTTCAGGATTACCATTTCATTACATGGTTAAAACTTTATTTTTGAAATATGAACATTATCAGAGTCAGTGTTTTCATGTAAGATACTGAACATGAAAAAATATTTCACAAAAAAAGCATCGGAATGCAAATATTATAAATTTTTAAACACGTTATTTCATTATAGAAATTTCAAAATTTTCAATTTTCCCGGCGGAAATAAACCCATTCGGAAAAAAACTGGTTTTTTTCCCAAAATTTCCGGTTTTTTTCGGACCATTCCCATCTCTAAGCATGACTAATAATCAAGATTACTAAGTATTGTACTAAATGCTAATAAATTAAATTGTATTGTATACACTTGTGATTTAAGTTATACAGTTATATAAAACGTTACTTATTTTTAACTGTTAACTTCAATACTTAACTTTAAATCAAAGAAAAGTTCAAATTAAAGCCAACTATTTTATCTTTATTTCGTAGTAAAAATAAACTGTAATAACAATAAATGGTTTTATTTATTAAGGATATAATAAAAAAACTAAATGTTTAAATTAAAATACAAATAAAACTGAAATATTTTTAATTGGTAATTGCAATACTTAACTATGAATCAAAGAAAAGTTCATATCAAAAACATAGTATTTTACCTTTATTTCACAGTAAAAAAGAAACTGTAATAATAATAAATGGTTTTATTTATTAAGGATATAATAAAAATGTATGGTTGAAATAAAATATATAATAAAATTAGGACAGTAATGCTATGTACATTATGCTTTTAAATGTTATAAAGCGTTTTGCCAAGAAGTTTGGATGAAATTTCAAAACAAATAAAAATAGTAAATTAAATATGCTTATTTAAATATATATATATATATAATTAAAATCAGGTTTATGTTAAAAATGATATAATTTGTAGTCCAAATTAATCAATATAGAACAAAAAATGTCCTGATCCGTAATTCCCCCGGGGTCAGGGTGTGATCGATACTTACCCGGTTGCTGGGGTAATTACTGATCAATGAATTTTTTCAATTAATCAAACTTTTGAAACATTTTAATCAAACTCTATATTTTATTGAATTGACACATGGTAAAGCTTTAACCATGCTGAATTTGGTTAACATCAATTGTGATATTTTTAGAGTTATTTAGATGTTTTTATTTTTTTGATCGGGAATTACCCTCGTCCACCCTAAAATCTTATCCATGCTATGGAACTGATAAAATAATTTTGAAAAAGGGTAATTTATTAGGGAAAATGACATCATAATCTGAAACAATGTATTAAGAGGAAACTTTTACTCATACTTCCCAAAGAAAATAGAATAAAGAGTTAAGAAAAATAAAAGTAGGATATCTTAAAAAACTTATATTTAGGCTAAACTAATATAATTTGAATCAAGAAAATTTTTTCACGCTATACCCATTAACAAAATTCACATTTTCATTTTCATCAGCAGTGACAGCTGACTTGAACTGTATGTAACTGATTATATGTAATTAAATGGGTATGGAGTTTTTAAAAAAATTTTGGAGGCTTCAGCAGGGACTGTTTTATTCCTGTGGAGCACTGTGGCACTCATGTTTAATGGACCCCTCCTTCTCAAATTTTAATATTTATAATCTTATATTCTATTAATCTATACAGAGAAAATATTTTAAAGGTAAATATTTTTTTCTGCACATGATTATACAGTTTACGAAAGGATTAAACACTGATTATCTATATTTAAATAATTGATAACATACTATCATTTTACGGCAAAGTATCTATTGTTCGAAAAAATACAAACAACGTTCAATCTTCCATAGTGCACACAATGGAAATATTCACAATTAGTAAAAAAAATTGTATTTTATGTTATAGGATAAAAAATCAATAAACAAAAAAGTGTAACTTATGATGAAGTGTAACTTACAACTATTTTAATTATAATTAATATGATAGTTAATGTAAGATTTATTGTTCTGATTTTGTTTATTGTGTGTACATGTATGCAATCAGATTTAACATTATTTTTATTATTGAATAATTTATATTGTGTCAGTTGCATGTTACCACTTTTGAGAGGGGGGGGGGCATGAAAAGTTCAGCCTTTTTTTCTGTAAGCTTGTACCATGTCTGAAATTTGAAAATTTTATGGATTTTAGTTTTTTTTTTTACTTTTTTTTAGTATAGACAAATAGTTTTTTTATTCGTTTTATTTTTATTCTTTGAAATTACTTTTTATTTAAGCACAAAAACTTTTTTATAAATTTCATTGTTTACTTTGGTTGTAACTTTATTTATAATTTTAGTAATACATATTAGGGTATTTATTTGCATTGTATAATTTTATATTGCTACTATTCAGAAGTTCTTAAAACATTGTTTTTATCATATTAACTAGTATGCTGTGGCCATCACAGGTCTTTCTTCTATATAATCCTGTACATATTTACACAATATAAATTATTTGTTAAATTATAATTTATTAAAATTATTTTGCATGATGGATGCAGACGATTTTTATCTGAAAGTAGTTTAATATTAAATGCCAAAAGAAAATCAGTTTTGTTCAGACATGAGAAGAAATGAATTTTCTTCCCATTATTTCATTTATTTATTTTTTCATTAAAAATGGAAAAAATCAATAACTTAGTATAAATTATCACTGATCTATTGTTCGATCATTCATTTAAAAGGTGTTGACGAGTTCTTTCGAAGATACCCATATTGAAAATTAACGAAAGGGGGATGGAGCAGAGCAATGCTCCTACATGCACTTACCTTTTTCCCCTAGCTTACTACCAGGCTTAGAAATAAGCGGTCGTCAGTCGCATTTTGCGACCAGTTATTTCATTTTGACGTCTAGAATTCCAATCATAGGTGCCATATTTGACGCCTGGAATTTTTCCTCATCATACCTAATAATTTTCCCAATCCCATCAGACTGTAAACAAGTCTATTTCAGTCAATTGAACCTAATAAAAACTGATTTAAGAAATCATATCTCTATGAATGAAGTAGAGATATGATTAGTCAACTACGTCTACTACTCTATGAAAGTAGTTGACGATTTGTTAATGATTAAACTAAACAGCCCTAAATTGGAAGATTTCTGCTTAGAGAATGCTATTAAATTGTGGTGGAATGATGTATCTTTTGGGTGAAGAATAAATTTGCGATTTTAAATATTTACGTTTAATATTGTCAATGTAATTACATTCATTACATAAATATGTTTTATATAATCTTGCATATATTATTTACAAGTTGATGCTTTATTATTATTATTTTTTTAATACTATACATATTTAATTATAGATGGCACCTAGATTTTTCATTTTGACGCCCAAAAAATTAAACCAGGCTTCATTTTGCCGCCTAGTTTCAAAATTCTTATTTCTAACACTGCTTACTACTACTGTTAGCAATAATTCATCCAAATTTTACAATCATGCTTAAAATAATTCTCATCATGTTCATTTATACAAAATTTCGTCTTGTATTGCCATGTTAAAAATTTAGAAAGAATAGAATAACAGCACGGCCTGTTGAGTGTTTAATCCCCAAATCTAATCATTACCAGTTTAGGTAAGGCTCCAACTAAATACCAAGTTTTGTTCAATGATTTTGAGATACAGTACCTACAAAGTTTGTAACACACACACAGACAGACATTTTCTAAAAGCAGTCAAATTGTGATCAGGAAATCTCAAAACATGTAAATACGTCAAAAACTGTTTAAAATTTTTCACAAAACCAATATTTTCTTCTTACATAGAAGACAGTAAAAATAAGATTTTTTTTGCTAAGTTTTTTATGGCAAAAATGAAAGAAAAAACCGATAATGTTGTTTTAAATTAACGCAGATCAGTGGTTCAGCCATTTGTTATTTTTTTTTTCTTTTTCGTATGTATATAAAGAGAATGTATTGCATTAGTAAAAAGTTTCAAACTCCAGTTTTGATGGATTTACACGTTTCAGGATATTCTGACTTCTGATCACGATTGAACTGATTTTAGAAAGTGTCTGTCTGTCAGTCTTTCTCTCTCTGTGTGTGTGTGTGTGTGTATCACTAATGTAGTAGACACTGCATCTCATTAACCAATTAACAAAGTTTAACCAAACTTGGAATTTTGTTGAAACCTGACATAAACTGATGCAGATTTGATTTGGCGATCAATTGTTCAACAGGTCGGGCTGTAAATTTTTAACGTGAACAAAACAAAATTTCATATAACTCTAAACAATGCAATTATAAAATTAATTGTTAATTAATAATTTTTAATCAATGATTGTAAAATTAATATAAATAATTGATAATAGTAGTAATAAATTAGGGGGGGGGGATGTGCATCTGAGAACTTCGTTTCCTGTAGTGATGTAACTCTGTTAGATAAAAATCGTCTACATTTATATGGAAAATAATTTAATAAACTTCTATTTTATGATTTTGGTGTATAATTAAAATTATACAGAAGAAAGTCTTGTGGTGGCAATATCACACTAAAGGTATTGATAAGCTCTTTTGAAAGATACCCATGGTGAAAACTTGTCCCCTCTGGGCAATAAATGTAAAGGAAAATATATTCCATAGTCTGCAGAACTGCTTTTCTTTTTCTGTTTTTTAGTAGCTTTTAATATAATTTATATATTTTTTTCCATACATTTGGACAGTGATCATTGTATTATGTGATCTGTATAAATCATTGTAAAAAAAATCACCTAGGAAGATCTATAAATAAAGCTTATAAAATAAAATTTGATTCGTAGAGTTTAGAGTGCTATTCAGTCAAATGTGATATCATTGACAGTTTATTATCTACAATTTGACAGTAAAAATATAAAAAATAATTATAATAGAACTAACCTTTAATAGCTATTTGTTTTTAGCATCATGAAGTATATATATTAACATTTATCAATAGTTTCAAAATTTTTAAGTTATAATGATGTTCTATTATTATTATTATTCACGTTTAATTTTAATATGTTTGTCAACTAATTTAAAACTAATATAAGGTTATTATTATCATGTTTCAATTAATTAAAAAATGATGAAAAATTTGAAAAATCGGGCTTTAAAATGCACTAGGATGTCTCAGTAAGCATCTTCGTGTTGAATCACATGACTGTCTTTATTACCATTTTAGTGCTATGCTGTCTGGAGACACACGTCCAGACACTGTCTTTTTTATATATGAAGATTTACTCGTATTATTGAAAAATCTAGTACTTATTGTAGATGAGAAAATTCAAAACTGATTGGTTTCAATTAAATAATCATACAAAATTGTTTCTTATAAATACCATAACTTGCATATTGTTATTGAGTATAATTTTTGGTTTATGGGAGGACATAACTGTCAGTTTTTATTTATTTATTTATTTTTCCTTTTGAAATGTTTTTTATTTTCTCTCTCTGCAGGTGCTGCGAGAACTTGTCTATTACAGAGAAAAACATTAGATGTTGAATTAAAATAGTAATGTTCAATTAGCTTCGCTATGCAAATAAAGAAATTTTATGTAATTTTTAAAATAAAAATGCATAAATACATATTGTTTCTTTTGATTCTTTTTGAAATTTGAATCTCAAACCAATACAGGTAGGTTGGAAGTCAGTCCTTCATGGTATCTTGCCGAACAGTCTACAATTTGTAGTAGTTAAAACAAATTCAGCATATGGAACAAAGCACAAGTTTGATTAATATGTTTAATCAAATAGAAAATACGTATGTATATATATATAAAAAAAAAACATATGTTAAAAAAAAAAAAAGTTAAGCAAATCACTTTTGATAAAAATATGTGTGTTTTTAAGCTACGTAAGTACTTTCTAATTTTTTCTTTTGTTTTTATATTTTATCTAAAAATTGCACTGAGTTAGAGTTTAATTTTGTTTCTAATTTTGACATTCACTGAGACTTGATTCTTGGCTTTTTCTTTTTAGCTGCATTTCATTGATACAACCTGTCGTCCGAAAAAGTGGGATCATATTAATTATAGTTTAGTGATTACCTCTACAGTTTTACATCACAACCATCATTATGCATCACGATGTGAAAACATGGAGGTAATCAGGAATTTAACTGCCTGTAATTAATGTGATCTAACTTTGTTGAATGCCAGGTGGTATGAAATGCTACTAAAAAAAAAGTCAAGAGTCAAGTTCTTTGAACGTCAAAAGGGGATGCAACTTACTTGGAACAATGAGAATGAATATGTTCATAAAGATAAAATTTATATGGTGGTATTTAAAATATTTGAAAATTGTATATACAGTACACTTATTATGCTGCTATTGCACAAAAACTTTTTGCACAACATTTGAACCGGTTTTTGCTCTAATTTCTGGAGACTGAAAAAAATTTTTGGTTCAGAAAGTTCTCCAAAATACTTCAGATCTCAGTGGATGGTGTCACATTCAGTCTATGCCTAGAACCGGTTTGTAGCTGCATCTATAATGAACCAGTTCTGGTCCTAGACTGAAAGTGGTGCCATTTACTCAGATAAAAAAAGGAGAGTGACAAAAAATCAGTTTCAACTGTCAACATCACCTAAAACATGTGCTGAGGAAGTTCTGGATGGAAAGAATGATATACATATAAGCTCTGAATAAAGCTATTAAGTTTTATCTTTAATTACAGTATAAAAGTTTCATGTTTTTTAGTAATAGTAAAATGTGGAATTGATTCATTTTTCTAATTTGGATTCTGTGTCTCCATTTGACATATTTGTGATCCATGTTAGTTAAATGTAAATTGGAAGAATGTAATGTTTTTATTATAAGCTTTTAAGACAAAGTTGTAGCAATTCAAAAATCATGAGAAAGGTTCAAAAAATTTTATTTAAAAAATTGCTCAAAATTATTTACAAGGAATTAGGTGAATAATAATTAATGTTCATTAGTTGTTAATTAAAGAAAGCACTATGTTATTTATAGACATAAATTTTACTATTAAAGATGTGATTCTTTTAGATTAGGTTATGCTCAGTGGGTGATCCATGTATGCTAAATTAATTTTATATTAAAAAATCTGGAGTGACTCTGTTTGACTTTCTGATAAATTAAAGTAAGAGAAGAGAAAATTATAATAGGGCATTTGAGTAATTTTCTCCATATAGTGTGTTCTTTAACATTATTGCACTTTAAAGAATTTGAGCCTGTAGATCATAATGTTAAAAAATTTCACATTGTGTCACTATAAAATAACTAAGCGCTAGATACTCCAAAATCAATAGGTCTTGTGTTACGGTGACCTATAGCATATATACCAACATTCAGGTAAATTCATCAATGCATTCAGATGCTATCATGTTTACTCACACATATATACTACACACACATGCATATAGTACCATGAAAATAGCAAAAATGAACTCTGAGACCTCAAAGCCTATCGAAATACCAAAATCTCAAAGTAAAATTTTTGTCATTATTACAATATTTTCTTTACATATTTGTAGAGTATAAGTAATATTGCTATTGCTAGGGGATAAGGCTGATTATCTTTTTTATGAATTTAAAACTGCAGGGATACTTTTTTATATTTGTGTGTTGGCGGGGGGGGGGGGGATTCACTCCCCAACAGACAGAATTTTCTGTAATGATTTGCAGACTGCAGTATAGAACTGCTAAACTAAGTTTTAAATCACATGAAGCTATTAGCAATTAATAAATTAAGTAATACCTGCACATAAAAAGAAAACAAAGAATGTACAAAAGAACAGTAATCTAGAGACATGATGTAAATTGTATTACTTTTCTTATCTGTATACCTGATAGAGAAAGTTTTTTTTGGGGGGGAACAATAGCTGAAATTGAGTTTTTGTTAAATTTAAATGTTTTGAGGTCCCTGAAAATCATGTTTTTAGCAGTTAGTCTGTTATCAACATATCTCTAGAACAAATAGTAGCAGAAAGTCCAAACTGTAATGTACAAAATGTGCATCATATAGGGATGCTACACTAAACTTTTCTTTGAGATCAAGCAAGTAGTTCGTGTACAAGGGCATCCAAGAGAATTCAAATGTATTATCCTTGGAAAAATTTTGAGTAAGTACAGTGTAACAGCATTAAGCTGACTTAAACATTTTTTTTTTTTTTTTTTTATGCATAAAAACATGTCTTGTGTATATTGTGATATGGAAATCTTTTGTTTACAGGGCTACCCAAAATATTTGGATATTTGGGGCTATACTTATATTGACCAAACGTCCCCATTTCCTGGGGACAAATGGGGATTTCCTTTTTTTTTTTTTTTTTGAAAGCATTTTTCTAAGTTTTAAATAATTGTCGAAAGTAAATTATTAATCAGTAATACTTTATTTTTAGTCCTTATTTATTAGGAATGAAAAAATACACCCATAATTGGATATTTGTAGCAATTTTTAACGCTTCTCTATTATAAAGATATTTTGATCTGGACAGCCTAGCTATACTTGAAAATTGCTGGAATAGTAATTCATTTTTTGGTAGGTGTTTTTTGATTGGGACTAAATTTAAGTACACAATATTGTTTATAGACAATATGACAACAGAGCTACCAAAAATTGAGCTAAATGTTCTTTTATATTCAATGTAATTGATGGGAGTGCTTCGATGCACGTTACTGTGTCGACAAACACTGCTCAGAAAGAAAAATTAGTGTTTCAAATTCATACTGTAAAAAAAGTAATTTTTGAAATTTAACTTTGTTTTTTCTTGTATAATATCATGTTTTGAGGTACCCTGATTACAAAAGTCCAATTTTTAGTGATTAATCTGTATGTATTCATATTACCATATCTTAAAATATCTAGTGTGTCACACACATCATTTTCTCTTACCCTGCATTTCAATATTATAATGATTGATTGCATATTAAATTTTAAGTTCAATAGCATAAGATAATAAAATTCAATATACTTTTAGAACATTCTAAAATAGTTTTAAAAACAATTTTATTTGATATGCAGTTCTGTGCATAGAATTATTACAAAAAAAAAAAAAGGCTATTAATAATTTACCTTCAAACTTGCCAGTCTTTATAAAATTTTTGCCGGTAACCTAATATGAAATTCAAAGTGCTAAATTTGAATTTCCTGCAGTTATTTACTATTAAGTTATGCGATAACAGACACACATACAGATCAACTGCTAAAAATTGGACTTTCGTAATCAGACCACTTCAAAACATGATATAATACAAAAAGCAAAGTTGAAAATAAAACTTAAAAAATTACTTTATTTGCAGTATGCATACGAAACATTAATTGTGCAGTGTCCGGCACCATAGTAAAATATACAAACCACTTCTGTTAATTAGATTCAATAGAAAAGAACATTTTGCTTAATTCTGAGTATCCCTGTATATTGTCTATAATCAATATGCACTATTAAGAATACTTTATATTAAAAATTAGTCTTCTTTGAAAAGCATTTAATGCAAAAGGAATTATTATTCCTCCAAGTATAGCCCCATCCAAATACTTTAATTGGCCTTGTAAATGAATGATGAATAATTTTCATACCACAATCTACACAAAACATGCTTTTAAGAATTAATATATATATATATATATTCCATTTTGGTTAAGTCAGCCTGTAGATGTTACACTGTATTTGCCAGATATTTCCCCTTAGACAATGTATTTGAATTCACTTGGATGTTCCTGTACACAAACCATTTGCTTGGTCTCAACGAAAAGTTTACTGTAACATCCCTATATGATACACATATAGAATACTAAGTTTGGACTTTCTGCTATTATTTGTTCTTGAGATATGCTGATAACAGATACACACTCAGACTAACCGCTAAAAACATGGTTTTTGGATTCAGGGGACCTCAAAATGTGTAAATATGATAAAAACACACTTTCAAAAATTTTGACTGATAAACAATACGTTACCTATGTGGGAAGAGAAAGTAAAAAAAAAAGTAACTGCATGAAATTCAAATTTGATATTTTGAAGTACGTTTTAAGTTGCCACTTAAAAGTTTGATCAAAATAGGTAAGTTTGAAGTCAAATTAATAACAGCCCTTTTTTTAAAAAAAAAATAACTCTAAGCACTACTGTTGAGCGGGGCTTGAGGGGTTGGTATCCCTCTCACATACAATTATATGTCAAACAACTATTCCTAAACCAATTTTAAATTATTTTTGAATTACATTGAACTTTATTATCCTACGCTATTTATCTCAAGACTTATGCAATCTACTTATATAATATTAAAATGCAGGGAAAGAGGAAGTCGTGTGAGTGATACACCAGATTATTTAAGTACTTTATTGAAGCCTGGCATTTTTTTTTTTTTTTTTTTTTGTGTGTGTTTTTAAATTAATCTGCAGAGCTCTCTGCTATGCTGTACTATTTTTGCTACTAGAACCTGCTCTTATATCAGATTTTTTTCCTTTTCTTTTCAAAAAAGAAAAAATTATAAATTTAATGTTGCAATTAAACCGTCTGTTATTGCTTTACGACATTTGATTTTGTAATATCTTCACTTTTTTAATATTAAGAATAAATGCTGTTAATTTTCATAGCAGGTAATCTTCAAAAATATCAACAGATTTTCAGAAAATATGTCATTTTAAAAGTGCATGATGTTACAAGTCAACAAGAAATAGATTGTTAGGCTTTGCATACAATCTCCTGTTCCCAAGATTAATTTCAGATTTTATTCCACCAATACTGATCTTGTACTTCTGCAAAAGAAAAAAACTGATGTGGACACCACATGACTTCCTTGTACACCTTTAGAAATATATACATAATGTTAAAAAGCATTATCATTAGACCCGAGACAGTTGGCTAAAAATATTTAAAAAATGCATTGTCAACGTGTTCTGAGCTTTTCTGAAAGTTTCAAATGCCTAACTAATCAAGAAGTCAGTTAAAAATTGATTGCAAGATCTGTACTTGTAACGCTGCTGAAGGCAACAGGGACCTGAAACAGTTCTCTAAAAGTATTAAAAAAATGCATTTTCACCATGTTCTGAACTATTCTGAAAGTTTAAAATGTCTAGCTGGTTGTAAAGTTAGTTAAATAAATTTTCTGTTGAATCATATAAACACTGCTGAAGGCAGCAGGTATCCGAAACAGTTGACTGAAAATAATAAAAAAATGCATTTTGAATGTGTTCTGGGCTTTTCCGAAAGTTTCAAATGTTTAGCTAGTCAGGAAGTCAGTTAAAAATCATTTGCAAGATCTGTACTGGTAATGCTGCTGAAGGCATCAGGGATCCAAAACAATTGGCTAAAAGTATTTAAAAAATGCATTTTCACCATGTTCTGAAATATTCTGGAAGTATCAAATGTCTAGCTAGTCGAGAAGTTAGTTAAATAAATTTTCTGTTGAAACCGTATAAACGCTGCCGAAGGCAGCAGGGACCCAAAACAGTTCTCTAAAAGTATTTTTTAAATGCATTTTCACCGTGTTCTGAACTATTCTGAAAGTTTCAAATGTCTAGCTGGTTGAAAAGTTAGTTAAAAAAAATTTCTGTTGAATCATGTAAATGCTGCTGAAAGCAGCAGGTATCCTAAACAGTTGGCTTGTTGGCTAAAATTAAAAATTGCATTTTCAACAGGTTCTGGGCTTTTCTGAAAGCTTCAAATGTCTAGCTAGTCGCGAAGTCAGTTAAAAATCATTGCAAAATGTGTACTGGTAACGCTGCTGAAGGCATCACGGATCCGAAACAATTGGCTAAAAGTACTTTAAAAATGCATTTTCGCACTGTTCTGAACTATTCTGAAAGTTTCAAATGTCTAGCTAGTCGAGAAGTTAGTTAAATAAATTTTCTGTTGGAACCATACAAATGCTGCCGAGGGCAGCAGTGACCCGGAACTATTTGCTAAAAATATTTAAAAAATGCATTGTCACTGTGTTCTGAGCTATCCTGAAAGTTTCAAATGTCTAACTAGTGGGGAAGTTAGTTAAAAATCGATTGCAAGATTTGTACAGGTAACGCTGCCTGAGGCAGCAGGTATCTTAAGCAGTTGGCTAAAAGTATTTTTAAAAAATGCATTTTCACTGTGTTCTGAACTATTCTGAAAGTTTCAAATGTCTAGCTAGTCGGGTAGTTAAATAATTTTTCTGTTGAATCATATAAAAGCTGCTGAAGGCAGCAGGTATCCGAGACAGTTGGCTAAAAATATTTAAAAAATGCATTGTCAACGTGTTTTGAGCTTTTCTGAAAATTTCAAATGTCTAGCTAGTCAGGAAGTCAGTTAAAATTCGATTGCAATATTTGTCCAAACAGTTTTTGAGTTAAAGCTTTTTGTTACATTATGGCCAAAACCTTTGTATTTTTGGTCATTATTAACCTAATTTTCTTAAATATCTCCAAAACGGAAAATCATACGAAGTCCAAAAAGGGAGGTGCACAACTGGATGTTATAACAAACCTATGTACCAATTCGCAACTTTCTACGTCCAATCGTTTTTGAGTTATGTGACATACACACACATGCGTACGACGTCACGAAAAACCGTGTAAAGTCGCTTATATCGCTAAAACGAGAGCTCGTGTTAAGACGACACTTGCAGGTGTACAACTAGACATCATGAAAGTCACACATATAAATTGGCAACATTCAGCGATCATTCGTTTTCGAGCAATGTGAAATACAAAATCCATTTCGCAAATCGGGATTACTATAATTCCTTATACTTTGTATGAGGAAGTAAAAATTGGTGAAGAATTTTATGAAACCAACTAGAAATTTTCAAGGAGTTTGAAAAAATAATAATGTCGCCTGTACCAAAAAAAAAAAAAAAAAAAAAAAAAAAACAGTATTTTGCAATGAGTAAAATATGTCTCATATTCTAATAAGATGATATACAAAGTTTTATCTGAAATAATAAAAAAAAAAAAAAAAAAAAAAAAAAAAGGCTATCTTGCCAAATTTTCTGCCTGGGTAATGAATTCCATTAAAATCTACCAAAATTGGATGTGGAATATACATTTAGATTTCATCCCAAAGTTTTATAGAAGTTACATAAAATCAGCATAACTGATGCATTTTTCTTTTTTTTTCTTTCTCTTTTAAGCATTTTAATGCACTTATTTTAAACAGGGAAGCCAAAAGCATTGGTCTTGCTTTTTATTATGCAAATATTAATTTTAGACAAAAATATACAGGTACTGATTTTAAGCATATATTTTTAAATCCTGATGTTGAAAATCAATATCACATTTATGTTTAAAATTAATCTCTGCATTATAAAAAACAAGGTCAATGCTTTTGGTTCCCCTGTTTAAAATAAGTGCATTAAAATTTTTAAAAGAGAAAGAAAGAAGAAAAGAAAAATGCATCAGCTATGTTGATTTTACGTAATTTCTATAAAACCTGGATGAAATCTAGATGTATATTCCATATTCAATTTTGGTTGATTTTACATGATTTAGATGAGATCTGGATGTATATTTTACATCCAAATCTAGTTGATATTACATGAAATGGCTGAAAACACAATGTTGCATTTACATCCAAATTTGGTTGATTTTACATGAATTGAACAAACTCTGGATGTCTTACATAACAAGTTGGTTGATATTACGTACCAACTAAGTCTCATTTGGGGCCATGTTACAACTTTGCTTGTGACATTTCAACCAAAAATCAACCAAAGCAGATAGGAAATTTCAACGTAATGGGACGTAATATTTGATCGCGATTACGTAATATCAACCTAATCGGGATGAAGTGTGTTGTGTGGGTATGTGGTGGTACTTTATATACTACCTGCTCTTGAATAGAGACTTATCTTAATTTTATTTAATAATGGATAGAGGTTGCTTTTAATCTAAAACAAAATATGTTAACAAATTGTGATCGTATGAAAACAGTGATGAATGAACCCTAAGGCTTCGATCTGATCATACATGGGTACATACTAAGTATAAGATAGATTCAATTTTTATTTTATTGTTTTTATTTATAAGATATTTTAAAATTCAGAATAAAGATTTAAAGTAAAACATACCCAGTCTTGAAAAAAGAAAGGCAGTATTCAATTGTGCTAAATTAAAGATATTTATTAACTGGCTTCTTTATTTTCCAGAGTGTAGAATGTGTATAACCATTACAAATCTCAAATCTGTAATAACATAGCCATTTTCCTTTAAAAGAAATGCAAGATACTTTACAACAATATTTAAATAAAAAAATCATCTCCGGTCATTTTCACAATTTAGTTTGAAGTCATAATAACCGTTAATAATAAAAATCTCTCGATGGAAAAAGATTTAAAAATGTATCAGGGTGTGGGACCACATATAAAAAATAACGGTAATATATAACGCACGGACGCAAGCGCCCGACCATTCTTCTCTGCACCAAGGTGGAACACCAACTGAACTGATTTTCAAATTTTAAAAATCGCTCCTAAAGAAAAAACAGGTCCGCACACCTAAAATCACGGATATGCGATTTTGATTCGTTAATCGGACAGCAAAAGTAACCAATTAAACAGTTCGCGCACGCAAGAGAAACAATCGCGGATTCTCTCGGTGACAAGTGTCGCGGGAAGCAAACTTTACAGGGTGCGTTGAGCCAGGAACAAACGGCTGCGATGAGATGCCTGCAAAACGATGTATTTACATCGCAGATAGTATAAGGCATTTTGGATCAAATGTATATATATTATTAAAGAATTCACAAAACTCAAGCAAATTAGTTAAATTTTACGAAATAATATTATCTGTTTAAACATTTATATAATCTACTTTAAACCCAAATAATTTTTATTAGATATTATTATTTTTTTATTTACTTATAAATTCATGGATTATTTACATCTGTGTAGCGTACATACATCGCGGTAAAAGAGTTTAAAATATATTTTTGTATTTTACTACTATATGGAAAAACACATGGAAATTTGCATAGAAATTACATAAAAAGTTTAGATGATGAAAATGGGCAAAATTCCTTTCACTCGACTTTTTTCTTTTTTTTTTCTTTCCTGTTAAGTATTTTTTATCCATATTTACCAAGTAATATTTATTACATATATGCCCCTATTTTATGTATTTATAAATTTATTTGTTCCTTAAAAAAAAAAAAAAAAAAAAACTTCCATAATTAACCAAATCAAATTTTGTTATTATGTCGATGGTCATATATTACTTTGATCTTAAGAGTATTTGGAGAGTTTTTAACAATGAAATTGAGAAAAGTAGAACTCACTACGGGATTTTTATTATTACTAGTATCCGCGATTGTAATGAAATGCTCGCCCTCTGGTGGGCTAAGGTGAAATTATCATACCACTGATAGCTTTCACGCTGAAATGATAGAACAACAAGAAAGCGCAATAATAAATGCACGTGGCAATACTTACTAACAACTGCAGTTGAGAAAGCGGCATCTATCGATCATTACAAACGCTCATCGCCCAGTGGTCGAAACTCAACCTTTTTTTTTTTTTTTTTTTTTGCAAAGCAAAGCAAAGGAAAGTTATCCGCGATTGTAATGAAATGCTCGCCCTCTGGTAGGCTAAGGTGAAATTACAATAAACATGGTTTAATTCGAATTCCATACAGCCGCCATTGCTTCACGATATTTAGTTTCACATATATTTATTGAATAAAAATGAATAAATACGGTAAAAAAGATAACACATACTGTTGTGTGCCACAGTGTAACTCCAAAGGATCAAGAAATCCAGAATTGAGCTTCCATTTATTTCCAAATGACAAATTTTAAATTTCAGTTGCTTCGGCTAATGGAAGTAAAGAATTAATCAGATGATTTGAAACTAATATTTGTTCAGCTTCAGTTAAAATCTACTTCCGATCGAACTTTGAAGAAACTGAAATATTTTTTTCCAAAAGCAATCAATTTTCCATGATGTAATGGCGGAATATTAAGTAGAATAACAAAAAAGAACACTAATGGAACACACGTGGCTATAATGTTTACTAACAACTGCAGTGTTCAGAGAGCGCCATCTATCGATCATTACAAACGCGGATTGCCTTGTTTAAAACCGAATTAAATTGCAACACAGCTGCGGCAATTTTTTGCCGATATGCACCCTAATTGAATCAGCAGAATTTTACTTAATATATTTCTCTCCAGATGTATATTTTCGTAATATTTGTTGTATGAAATATTCTTTCATATTATTGATTGCTCTCTTAATATGCGTTGTTTAAATAACCATGATTTTTGAAAGGAATTAAATATGTTTGCTAGATAATTTGGCGATTTTTTTTCCCGCCAAGAACGACAGATATCAAATCTCTTCCGCTGCAACATATTAGTATATTATATCAGATACTTTATTTAGACATTTGAAAACAAATTTAACTTCAAATTATGATAGAATATTTACCATTTTCCTTTTATTTAGTATATTAGTTGGATATTTATTATGTAAATAACACCCTTTGAAATGAAATGTTTATGTTTACATTCGAAACTGGAAGTTTGCCATTTTTTCTTCTACAGTTTCTTAATTCTAAATTTAAAATTTTACCAATTTTACAGCAAAAATAACTCAATCTAACACATGTAGACAGTAATTTATATATAACAATACCCAAATATGGGAATTAAAATCGGGAGATAATTTCCGTTAATTTTTAATAATTTTTTACAAAAATCCAATGGACAATTAACATAGGAAATATTTTTCGTGGCTCCACGAACTGCCAGTGACGTCATCACTTCGCTTGCGTATAGTGATGCTACAGTATACAAATTACTGTGTCTATGGTTTTATTTGAGTTTTATGAAACTGCCAGATTTAACAACTTTTTACTTTTTGGTTATTTTTTATGTAAAGGAATGCGTGTATAGGGCAGTTCCTTGTTTGTAAACAAACATCTCAACTTTTATGAGTGGTTGGCAAAAAGGCTTGGGAAAAGCATAGCGATGGCGGATCACCAATATAGTAAATAGCGCGGGAAAGTCGAGCGCGCTTTTTTGCCAACCACCAGACGTCACTAGGAAATGCACTATAAAAGGGAAAAATGGGGGAAAATGCATAAAAAATAAAAGTATTTTTAAATACCTTCTTGACATCGTAAGAAAATAATATTTGTATTCGCACCTTCCGGCTAACCATACCTTTCGAATGATACCATTTTCAACCCTCTACTCCCATAATTAATATGTTAAAAAGGGACTACAAATTTTATGCTTGCCTATTAATATATAGATTATTATTATTATTATTATTGAGTTCTAATTTTATATGCTTATAAATTCCATTCATCTGTATTAGTACAAAATGTTAAACTCATTTATAAGTGCAAACATACTGCAATAGTACGACTAACTTTAATTTCTTTTTTTTTTTTTATTATAGAATTGCAAAGTGTTAAACCACTTTCTAAATGAAAGGTGTTATTGCAATAAAGACAGATTTACAATTAAAATGCAAATAGCGAGCAGTTCATTCAATTTTAACGGGGTAGGGGTCTGAGATACAGAGATACAGACTTGGTAACTTAGCGATGAATTTGGCGACATGGCTTCCAAACTTGGCGAGAAGTAATAATTTAGTATTTCCAAAGTTTAGAAGCTCTATCTTCAATAAGAACCGAGTTCTGGAATTTTCTGGATTCATTAATTGGCTTCTGGTGCAAAATAACCTCGAAAGTTCGCCAAATCACGACAGAAATTATGAAAACAGAAGAGACACTCCCAAAACAATCACTTATATTCGGGCATCTGTTCTGAATTTTCGTTTTGGTTTAAATGGTGTATATTTATTCTTAAATGAGTAAAATTCCACTCTGTGGCGTTTTTAACGTTGTTTTCTCATTTTTTGAGGTATGACTTTGAGTACGATAATTTACTGGGGTTTTTTCGAGAATAATCCTTGAATAAAGTATATCTTTTAACAAGAAACTGCCTGTTTCTTTACAATTAAATTTTTTACTCAAGAAAATCGACATTTTGGTAACAATGGATAGTGACCGATATTTTGGATCAATATGATATGCATAATACTCGCAAAAGTTGTAGTGAAGTGAGGGAACGTTCAGTTTACTAAGACTATTTTTTTGTGTTTAAATATTTACTTAAAAATTACACCAAACAAATAGAAACATTCACACTTACAGTTCTCATCTAACAGGGTGGCCACTGGTTAAGGAATCATGGAAAAGTCAGGGAATTTAGGGGAGTCTGGAAAAGGCATGGAATAGTCAGTGAATTTCATGTAAAGTCAGGGAAGTCTGCCCAATTTTGTAAAAACAGGCCTCATTTCAAAGCTCGTTATTGCAAATTGTTAAAATGTGCGCTAATTTTGTGAATTTTTGTGGGAAATAAACACAGTAAGTCAAGTAAAAGTCAGGGAAAATGGTGAAAAATAGTCATGGAAAAGTCAAAGAGTTTGGAAAAGTTCTAATGTTAACCACCCTGATCTAAACCATCTGTTGTAATGCATCAACGTGGCATTTCTGCACTCACATTAACATTAAATCTGCCTATTTTGGTTTCCTCTATTTGCCTTTACAGTTGTACCTCGTGTTTTTGCAACGCCCTATATAAGATTTTTTCTCTTTCTGCAAGATAGACTTTTTATTTCTTTTTAAATTTTATTTTATTTGATACATTTCACTTTTTATTAGCCATTCAATAAACTTATCACTATTAAGGTTCGAGATTCAATTGACTTGCTAAATGATAACTTTTTATAAAATTATTATTATTATTATTATAATTTTTAAGGTAATATAGGGCGCCATCTGAAACTCTGCACACAGGCGCCTGACAATGCTGGCGCTCCCCTGGCAGCTTGTGCCATTCATTATATATTGTTTCCAAGTGGCAGCCACTTGAATATTTGTTATCGCAGTAACTTTTGAAATACTTAATTCAAATTAAAGTTGAAAAATCGATTTATCATTCAAACAACTATGATTTCTGGGGGCAAGTTTGTTTTCAAGTTGTGTCCACTTGAACGCTGCCACATGAGACTATGTTATCGCGATAACTTTTGAAATACTGAATTTCTTCGAACCAAAGTTGGACAGTGGACTTATCTTACAAATATCTCGGATTAATTGCCTGAGCAACTTTCTCCGCCATTTTGATCCAAGTGGTTGCCACTTAATTTTCAAGACGATGACTTTTGAGATTCTGAATTAAATCGAACTAAATTTGTACAGTAGATTTTTCTCACAAATGCATTTGATATATTTATTTGCTAGCTTAGCCCGCCAACTTGTTTCCAAGTGCCAGCCACTAGAAAATTTTAATTTCACATAAAAAAAGTATTTATGAAACGATTTTCTTAAAACTCCACATGTACATAGCCTACATCAATATTTCTACCAAGTCCATTAATAATTTGTTGCCACTTTTTTGAAACAATATGAGAGTTACTCAGTGGCGTAGCGTGACATTTGAATCTGCGCATGCTCTGAAGCCAACTATGGAAAATACACTACTCATCAAGGTGATACCATTTCATCAAATTTCAGCGTGGAACTTTCCACTTTCTTGGTTGGTTGATTGATTGTAGGATTCAAGTCTGATTGACTACACTTGAGTCTTAGGCCTATGAATAAAAATGCCATCCAAGGGGGTCTTTTTAGGGGGTCCTAGCCCGTATTTACGTGAGTTTTGGAGAAAACTACGGAAATATTTACATTTATGGAAATCTTTTAACGGCCAGGTCAATGAGCGCGACCTTGGATCAAAACTGACACTTTCCATCTACCAACTTTGAGCATAGAACCACTCGGCCGCCGGTGAGCCTCCAATTTTTCGGAATCATATATAAAATTTTACATACAATTTTTGTTGCTTTAACTATAAAGCATATATCTAAAGAACTCTTATATTAACTTACTGCAGGCCGATTTGGTCGATTCGTCGATCACTGTATTTAAATGATTCAAAGAAATTTAATCACAGTTTTTTACATTATAAATTTAGAAGCAAAAACTTAAAAAAAAAAAAAAAAGTGAGAATTGGAAAGAAAAAAATTCATTTTAATCGCTGAAAACTTGGCTTCAGGTTCCCGCTGCTTTCTGCTATTTTTTCCTATTTCGGATTGAGGACCCCACTGCTAGTGGTAGCGTCTTAACCGAGAGTTTCAATGTAAAAGCTTATCTGACCTCGGATAATTCTTATACAAGAAGTTAATTGTTATAATTAAAAAAATAATAATAAGTTTAATTCTTTGTATCATATTACCATTTGATTTTGATAGAAACAACACATTAAAAATAATAAACATTTCACTTCAAAAGGAGACATTACGCCTTTACATAAACAATTATTTTTGAAAACGCTACTATAATGTGTATTAAAAAGGAAAAAAAAAAAAAAATTGTGTAGGAAAAGATATTACCAGACTGAGAAAATTTTTTTTATTCAAAAAGTAATATTAAAATAAATAAATAAATAAATTGGAAGCACTATTAAAATCTTTATTACATAAAAACTATTTGATCACATTACTTAATGCGAAAGAATAAAAAATAAATAGAATAGCATTCTTTACTAGGAATGCAGATGGATGAAAAGAAAAACACTTAAATTAAATAAAATTTAAGAAAATAAAGTAGAAAAATTAACGGAACATCTTCCAGTTTTTTGTAGATCTGTGATAAGTGACATTCATAGCGCATACAGGCACACATGAAGAACACATTTTGTTTTATTTACATTATAGAATAAACAAAATTTGTCGCATGTTTTTATTTCTAGCGGAAGTCTTGGCTTGGAATAAGTTATTTATTAATATATATATATATATATATATATATAAACTTTCTGACACATAAAACAATTTTTGGAAATTTATCCAAATTTTATTTTGCAATTTAATCATTATTTTTAAATCAATTCATTATTTTTTTCTTTTTAAGAAAGTCTTTTTATTACATCATTGTAAAATGAAGTGTAAGTTTTAATTTATCAATCAGTTGGAGAAACCAGCTATCCTCTATGCGAATATCTCAACCGAAGGTAACAAAATCCCTAAAGCGTTAAAAATATAAAAAATTCCCGAATATGCTCTGCAAGAATAGCATGCCTTAGATCATTTATGCAGCGGAACTCCCCAGAGTAAAAATTAGAGGGACGTTGAATATTCCCTTAAATAGCAAAATATCCCTATATCAGGGCAGGCTTTGCAAAGGTAGCATGACCTAAGCAATAACCAGTCAGCAGAGCAGAGAAAGAGGGGGACGCTATCTCTGGGACAATACTGGTCAGCTACAAAGCGGGAGGAAGTAACGACAATAGTAAGAAAAAAAAAGAACTCGGATTTATCTAGGAATACTGTAACAAAAGAAATTTCCTTTCACTATAATTTTTCAAAACTGAATGACTGATATGTATAAAATATTTAACAAAATTAATTGAAATACATATATATATATTTTTAAACAAATTCTGTTTAAAGTTTAGATAGTTTTTAGTGGGTATGCGGCACATACCTAGCATACCCAGAGAATACGCACTGCAGTAACTTGATGAGGAAAAAGAAATCAATCTACCCTTCCGAATGAGCCGGAAGCAGTGGCGCACCCACGGAGGGGGCTTAGGGGGCTCAAGCCCCCTCCAGAACCAGCTGACATGGTAAAAAATTTTAAACATGGATGAAAAAAATACTATTTAAACACAGATATTGTAAGCAAAAATAAAGTTCATAAATTATATATTAAAAAGTATTAGGAATTTTTGAAATTCTTATTGTCAAACACAAAAACAATGAACTAGTTCTTTGCTTTTTAGTTGAAAACATTCCATTGCAGTTTTTAGGAAAGGGCTTCTAAGGTCCTAAAGCATATACTGTTATCATGAAATCGAGAGAGTATCTAAAATGTCAGGCAGAAGAAGCAATCTGATGTGGGGGATGTATTTGCCAGAAAAATGGGATACCAGGCTCATACAATTTTGTATGTTAATTTTTGAGTATTTATAGCACTTTTATGAAAGTTTGTTTTGTCCCTGGGCAAAATTAACACATTCGCATCGGCAAATGAAAATTCTTGCTAATATAAAATAAAAATTAGCCCTGCTCTTAGTCGCTCCTCTAAAACAATATTTTAAATTGAAAATGGAATTTGCATATTCGTGTTAAACCCTGTAAATGTCACTAGCACATATACATGCTAGCAAAATTTCGAATCAATTGCTGAAGATAAAATTTAATTGATTTAATCACAAACATGTAAAATTATTTCTCTAAAAACATAACGATTTAGAGGAATGCCAAAAGGCACAGTTTACTGTTCAAAATAGAAAAATACCCCGATAACAATAAGTTATTTTACAGGTGCTTGGGAGGGTGGGATCACTTAACTTTTTTATTATGGTACGTAGAACATATGGTAGGGTCCATGAACAGTTTTCATTTTTGCCTCTGATGTTACTGAAATCTAAGCTCCGTTTTTTGATAATGCAATTTTTTCCTGTTATAAAAATTCAAATTATATATATATATATATTATACTGGAAGACAATATCCTGTAATGTATTACTCAGAAAGGTAACGCTTGAAATATTTGCTAACTGAACAAAATAAAATTCTAAGTAATATATTACATATTAGAATTAATGTTTTAGAATATTAAGAGTTTCTGCACTCTGCTTGCTGTGATAACTACACCCATAGACTACGTCGGACTTGTTTCTGTTAACCGAACCCATAAGAAGCATCGCCCCCATACTCCAGATAATTAAATAAAAATAGCCTTGTAAAAATTTTCACTGAAATTTTGTTATGATTCCTACATATCACACTGTATCTTTTATTTGGCTATAATTATTACAATTTCTTAGTTACTTACGTGTTATTGCATATGCATATAAAGCATTGCAAAAGAGTGTTAAATTTGATCAAATTTTATTTTCAATGAAAATATGAGGGGGGGGGGGCATTTCATTTCAGGCAAATTTTATGTTCACCATCTTGTCATATTGTACACATTTTTTTTATCATACATGAACCTACAACTTTATGTTTCCAAGCTTAATGACAACCCCAACTAACTGAACTACTGTAACTTAGCATGTTTATATACTGATATAAATTCCTCAGTTGCGCTATTCAACTTAAATTCAGTTTCATACATTCGTTTATTTATTTCAAAAGAAATATTTAAAGCGGATTCTTTACTATATGTACAGTCGGCAGCAAAAGTATCCGAGCACTAGCCAATAATTCCGATATAAAAAAAATACACTTAATACTGTTTTGTTAAATAAATCCTTGTCGAATCATGTTCTTAGACTGACTGAGAACATGACTCGACAAGGATTTATTTAACAAAGCAGTATTAAGTGTACTTTTTTTTAGATAGGGACTATTGCTAGTGCTCGGATACTTTTGCTGCTGACTGTATGTGCACGTATATACCCATGCCCATAAACCTATTACTATACTACAGGGCCCAATTATTCTTCAGCCCCCTCCAGATGGAAATTCTGGGTACGCCACTGGCCGGAAGGACTTGTTTTTTAACACGCTTTTATTACCTTCACCTGTATGTATGTTTGTAACCGCTCTGGGAGCAAACAAAAAAATCTATATTCTAAAAAAAGACTTTCCCTACGTGAACGCAGTGGCTACGAACCTGAAGGTCTAACGTTCGAGCCCAGTCAGGGGAGATTTTTACTTTCTTCTATCTTCAATAGAAGAAAGTATTGGATTCGTAAAAATTTTCGATTTCGGGTTTTTGATGGATTTACACGTTTTGAGAGATGTAGAACACGATTTTACCATTTTTAGAAAATGTCTGTCTGTGTGTGTGTGTGTGACAAAATTTTGTGGCAACTGTATCTCTGGAACTACTGCACAGAATTTCATACAAATTGGTATGTAGTTGCACCTTGACATAAATTAGTGCCTATCAACTTTTGGTAAAAATCGTCTTACAGGTTGCGTTGCCATCCCGCTTTTTCTAAATTTTCAACAGGGTGATAAAGGCAAAAATTTTCAAGATGGGTATCGTTCGAAAGGTCTCGTCAGTACCTTTAAAACGAATGGTTGAACTATAAATCTGTGATAATTTAAAACAAAGTTATCGATTTTTTTTACTTTTTATGAAAAAAAACAGAAAAAAAATCTTTTTTTTTTTTTTTTTTTTCTCCCCTTAATTTTATCAAACTCCCACGGTTTCCGTGTTCTGACAAACTTAAACTAATTTTTGCTTTTTTCCCCTAATTTTGTCAAAGTCCTACGGTTTCCGTGTCTTGACAAACTTTAACATATTTTTGCATTTTTCCCCTAATTTTGTCAAAGTTCCAATGTTTCCGTGTTTTGACAAACTTTGACAAAATTTTGGGTAAAATGTGAAAATTATTCTAAATTTGTCAAAACACGGAAACCGTGGGACTTTGACAAAATTGGGGGGAAAATGCAAAAATTTGTTTAAGTTTGTCAGAACACGGAAACCGTGGGAGTTTGATAGAATTAAGGGGAGAGGAAAAAAAAAAAAAAGAAGTGGGACTTTGACAAAATTTTGGGTAAAATGTGAAAATTTGTTAAAGTCCCACTTTTTTTTTTTTTTCCCTCTCCCCTTAATTTTATCAAACTCCCACGGTTTCCGTGTTTTGACAAACTTAGAATAATTTTCATATTTTACCCAAAATTTTGTCAAAGTTCCACTTTTTTTTTTTTTTTTAATTATTGTTGCTCAGTGAATTTGTATAGGAAAAGATAGAAGAAAGTCATGTGGTGGCCACAACATACTAGTTTAAAAATGGTTTTTGTTTAATTCTAAATTATTATTTTAATTAAGGATTTAAAAGTATGTAAATATTATGGTGTGTCACTCACACTAATTTCTCTTACCCTGCATTTTAATACTATAAAGATAGATATTTTGTGCTTTTTAGTTCACATTTCAATAAAAATGTGTTCTTTAATTTTTTCAAACTATAATTTATTTCTTCTACTTTCAAATTTCTCTTCAAGTAGATGGTTCCACAGTCTGTCTAAGCCAGCTTTTGAATTGTTACCATAACAAGATTTATAAATTCCTAAAATTACAATAGGTTCACAAAAAAATGCACACTCAAGACTTATAATATTCATATTTTCTTCCTAATATGTTTTAGCCAGAGCAGTAGTAATTTTTCCATATCGTTTTTGGGTTATTTAATCTTGTACTAATTCTTTTTTTAGACATTCCAATATAGCAACCTTCGTTATTACTTGGGCAGATAAACGGGATTTTGTAAACATCAGCAGTCTCAGGGGCGAGAACAGGATCTTTGTCATTATGGATGATTTGATAACTATTAGAATTGGATTTAATGTGGGTATATTTATGTTAAATTTTTCAGTTAAACTTTTTATTTTTAATTGAGGCACCTTGATCGTAGGGGATCAAAAAAGTAAACTTTAATGGGGTTTATTTACATATCAGACTTCATTACTGAAAGATAAAATAATTTTTTGGATCAAGTATGTAGATTAATTTTTGCTATTCTTTACAAAAATTAAAATGTTCATGAAAGTTTAAATATTTTAAACTAACTCTATAACAACATTAAATTTACCTATGATACTGAAAATAATAAAGAAATCAATTACTTAGACATAAAAATAAAATGCCTTGAAAATAGTCTCAATACAACCATTCACTGAAAACTAACCTCCAGCCAAGAAATTATAAGTAACTATAGCAAAACCTCTCACAATTACAAATTTAACACTATACAAGCCAAAAATAAAACGTGCAATCTTAATTTGTTTAGACCCCACCGATCTAAAAAATGAACTTAAATTTATCAAAGAATTGACCATCCAAGCAGGTTACCAAAAAATCTAGTAGATAAACTATACAGAGGGAAAATCTGCCACCTTAATTATATTCCTGACTACCAAAAAACCCCATTAAAGTTTACTTTTTCGATACCCTATGATCAAGGTTGCATAACAATCAGACTATTGTTATGTGACTTCAATGTAAAGTTAATTCTATTTCAGCTAAAATATCATGGATTAAATTACTTGACAAAGTTTTAAATCAATATAATTTAACACCTCATTCTGTAACTCAATTATCACTTAGTTATTTGTTATTAGGAGAATTAGCATATGACCCATTATTGTTAAGTAATAATTACGTTCTTGCTTCATCTGAGCAGAAAAAGTGTAAAAGACAAAACAATACAATATCATAACAAAAATAAAGTCTGATACAATGCTTAGTTTCTTCCTGTTAAATTTCAGGTTGGTGATGATGTAATTTATGAATTCCAGTATCCAAATACATGTAAATTAAGCTAATCTTATTCAGGACTGTATAAAATTTTAAAACAATCCTCTTAAATGAATTTTGTGATTAATAAATTTAATTCCCATTTTTAGAGAAATTCAGAAATTGTCCATTCTTCTAAGTTAGGACACTGCAATAATCCTCAAAATTTGAAGTTATGAATAATTTAGTTTAGGAATCGACACTACTTATCCAACTATTCTTTTTTATTTTTGCTTTCCTATCTCCCAATATGCACTGGACGAGGGTCTACTGAGTCGAAGAATTGGTAGGACATAAGGGGACATAAATTATTTTCTTTGATGCAGCAGCAGATGCATGTCCATACCCCTTTTTTGTTAACAAACCTTTTAGGTTTAATACTTAACTTACAAAACTAATATTTACAAATTCGAGGATCCTCCACTCCTGAAACCCTCTTTCTGTTGGCAATCTCTTTACTTACGGTCTCTTGGCTTTTACCACTGTGAAGTGTTTGGAGAGCATGGGAAAACTGACTTGCTTTACTCTCTGTTGAAGTTTGCCAGGTTCCACTTTTTCCTAAATTACCTTTTTGGGAAGGCTTGACTTCACAAAGTTTCAAGGCAGGAATGTAGCAATTCAAAAATCATGGGAGAGGCTCAAAAAAATTTCATTTTAAGAATGATTCAAAATTAATCTTAAGAAAATAAATTAATAATTAGATGTTAATTAATATTTACTAAGTATTATTACTAATTATAAAATATCACTAATTATGAACATTCATAAGACATTAATTTTTCTTTTAAATCGGTGATTCTTTCATATGACTGTAAAAGAAAATTTTGTAATAATGAACAGGAGAGGCTTGTGAGCCCCTTTTCCTACGCCTCTATTTCAAGGGTCACTGCACCCCAAAAAGTTTTTTTTTTTTTTTTTTTGCTTATTTACAAAATTTTTATTTTATACCAATGTGGTATATTGAAACTGATAATTGATATCAGAGAGTGATTAGTCTACTTTTGTGTGAATAGATTGTAAAATTTTTATAATTATTAGTGTTAGTATTTTTATTATATTATTTACTAGTAGGCTACGCCCGCTTCGCTGGTCACTATATTTAAATGAATTTTCGAAAGAATTGAATTAATATTTACTTTTTTACACAAATACATAGACAATATACATAGACAAAAACTAAAAAAAAATAATGTACTTTATAATATACTAAATAATTATATTTAATTTTTTCTACTGCATTACGATTTTATTTTCAATTAATATAACATATAATAATAAAAAAAAATAAATTCGCCTTCAAACGAATGTATTAAATAAAAATAAGTTGTGTAATAGCCGTTGCTAAGATACGCAGACGATTGAAGCAAAAGAATTAAATTTATGAAAAATGAAGCTTTAAAATCGGAAAAACATTAATTAAAAAAATTCAAATTCGAAAAAATCTCGATGAGGTGCACATCTGCAGGGTCCCAGGTACCTATATGCCAAATTTGGAAGCTCTGCGATCAATAGTGTGAGCACCAGAGCGCAGACAGACACACACACACAGACACTTCTCTTTATTTATATAGATGAATATATTATGATATATTTGAATATACATTACATATTGTTAGTATTTCTTTGAGTTGAAAACATGATGTAAATATTTGTTGTTAATAATTTTAGTGTATTTTTCTCCATAGTCTCTGGTCCTGGATTTCTGTTTACTTTAGATGAGATGTAACTATGAAGTTGTATTTATTAAAATACTTATTTAAAGTTTATTAATTACCTCTTCTGTGTATTTTTGTTTAGGTAGTAGTTTTATACAGTTTTTGAATTTCTATTTTTGATAATCACTTTTCCATTCATCTATATATATAAAAGAGTAAACTGACTGATTCACTGATTCACTGACTCAACACGGTTGTGGCGATCCTATGGGAGATAGAGTCACAATTTTTGGTGAGCAGGTTGATTTTAGGACCCTGACGCTCACTAAGACGGGATTTTGCGAAATACCCCCCCGGGGGGGCAGAAGGTAAAAACCACCTTTATAAGCATAACTCGGCTCCAAATTGCTTCACGGTGAAAAAATTGCAGATGGGGAGACTAGACTTGAATACAAAAAAATCATTTTCTGCGATTTTGGAATTTTGGATTTTTAAGGGGGGTAGGGGGTAAAAATGAGATGTTCGGGGGCGCATAAGTCAAAAACACATTTATAAGTATAACTCGGCACCAAATTACTTCACAGTGAAGAAATTGCAGATGGGGAGACTAGACTTGAATACAAAAGAAATCATTTTCTGCGATTTTGGAATTTTGGATTTTTAAGGGGGGTAGGGGGTAAAAATGAGATGTTCGGGGGCGCATAAGGCAAAAACACATTTATAAGTATAACTCGGCACCAAATTACTTCACAGTGAAGAAATTGCAGATGGGGAGACTAGACTTGAATACAAAAAAATCATTTTCTGCGATTTTGGAATTTTTGATTTTTAAGGGGGGAAAAGGATTTTCGGGGGAAAAATTAGCAATATATGGATTTTCGAGTAAAATTCTAGCAGTAATAGCTCAAAGATATATTAAAAAAAAGCCAAACGTCTTCTTGAAGGTATTTCCAAAAACTCATTTTTGATTTTTTCCGATTTTTGATTTTGGGGGGAGGGGAGTTACGCAGGGGCAAATTCGACCCCCCCCCTTTTAGCACTAAATTCGTCCCTGGAAATCTATAGGAGCTGAGGTCACAAATTTTAGTGTGTGGCTTATTTACGTGTGTCCAAAACCCATTGTAACGGGATTTTGTGAAAGCCCCCCCCCTTTACCCCTTTGGGGGCGTGGTGGGTAATAAAAGAGTCAACACAGCCGTGGCAATTCTATGGGAGATAGACTCGCAAATTTTGGTGAGCACGTTGGTTTTAGGACCCTGACGCCCATTAAGGCGGGATTTTGCAAAATATCCCCCCCCCCACTCCCGCTGGGGGGGAAGAAGGCAAAACCTCCCTTATAAGCATAATTCGGCTCCAAATAGCTTCAGGGTGAAGAAATTGCAAAGAGAGAGACTAGAACTGAGTGCAAAAAAAAGCATTTTCTGCGATTTGAGTTTTGGATTTTTAAGAGGGGGGGGGGGGTAAAAACTATCTTCGGAGGCAAATTTAGCAAAATACGGCTTTTCGAGTAAAACTGTTCCAATAACAGCACAAAGATATAGAAAATCGTCAAGAGTCTTCTTGAGGATATTTCCAAAACATCATGTTTGGTTTTTTGTGATAGTCGATTTTTTTTTTTTTTTTTTTTTTTGGGGGGGGGGAGTTACTAGGGGGCAAATTTGAGCCCCTCTTTTAGAGCTTAATTCATCCGGGAAAACCTATAGGACCTGAGGTTACAAATTTTAGTGAGTGGCTTACTTACATGTGTCTGACACCCACTGTAATGGGGTTTTGCAAAAGTCCCCCCTTTTCCCCTTGGGGGGGCAATATAAACCCGTTTCCAAGTATAACTTTGCTTCAAATTATCTCAGTAAGATTAATTTGCATATGTGGGTTGTTTATGCTTTTCCAACACGCACAGTAATGGGATTTTACAAATTTTCACCCTTCCCCCCTTTAAAGGCGGGGGGGGCGAAAACACGCTTATTAGAGTAACTGTGCTCCAAATTGTCTCAGGATAACGACTTTTTGATATGTCAATTGGTTATGCGTACTCAAGACACATACTACAAAGAGATTTTGTAAAATTCTGTCCTATCCCCCTTTGGGGGTAGGGGTGGGGTAAAAAGCATGTTTCCAAGCATAACTTTGCTTCAAATTATCACAGTAAGATTAATTTTTACATGTGAGTTGTTTATGCATTCTCAACACGCATTATAAAGGAATCTTACGAAAATTCCCCCTCCCCTCCTTCAAAGGCGGGAAGAGAGGCAAAAAACGCTTTTAAGAGTAACTCTGCTCCAAATTATCTCATAATAACGAGTTTTTGATATGTCGATTGGTTATGCGTACTCAAGACACACACTACTAAGGGATTTTGTAAAATTCCACCTTATCCCCCTTGGGGGGTGGGGTGGGGCAAAATCATGTTTTCATATGTAACTCTGCTCCAAACTGTCTTAGATGATTTTTTATGTGCGAGCTGGTTATGCGTTCCCAACATGCACCATAAGGGGATTTTTGTGAACTTTTCTTTTTCCTACCTTTAAAAGCGGGGTGGGGGCAAAAACACGTTTTAAAGAGTAACTCTGCTCCAAATTATCTCAGGAAAGCGATTTTTTGATAGGTTGATTGATTATGCGTACTCAACACAAACTACAAAGGGATTATTTGGAATTCCGTGCTATCACCCCCTTAAGGGTTGGGGGTGATTTAAAACATGTTTTCATGCGTAACTCTGTTCCAAACTATCTTAGAATGGCAATTTTTGATGCGTGGACTGCTTATGCGTATTCAAAACACACTACAAATTGATTTTGTGAAACTCTACCCCACCTCCCCTTAGCGGGAGGGGGGAGCTAAAAAACACGTTTTAAAACATAACTTTGCTTCAAATAATCTTAGAATCCCGATTTTTTAATATGTGGGCTAGATATGTGTATGCAACATGCATTATAAAGGGATTTTGTGAAGTGTGGCGAGTGGGAAAACTGCTATCGAAGGTATCGAGAACTTTAACTTAGATTTTGACTGATTTCAATGATTTTATTATTATTATTATTATTAAGGATATGGTATTTTGAGACTTCATTTCAATATAATGACCAGCGAAGCGGGCAAAGTCTGCTAGTTTAATATAAAGTGCTAGTTTTGGAATATATTTAATGTGTTGCCTTACAATATCGTTTTACTAACTTTTAATCACTTCGTTGAATGTTATCATTTAACTATATACATATTTGTGAAGTTTGCTATCTACTGTCAACTAAATGATAAATAAACTTTAGTTTATTTTTGAAACAAATCTTGTTGTTAATGAGCTGCCAAACATATAAACATAGCTTAATTTTAAACAAATTTAAACAGTTTCAATTTAGTTTTCACTGTGATATCATACTTTAAATGGAATTTAAAAACACTTTTTCTAACAAAACATAATAAAGAATTGAATCATATTGCACAATTTTATATAACTTATACCACCATTAATTTAACTTTCCAATTGATCAATTAATAAATGAAGTTCTATATTCTTGCTGTAATTATAAGGGTTAAGGATTTTGTAAAATAAAATGAATAATTAAAATTTTTGTTGAATTTCTTTAATTAGTAGATTGAACTTATTGAACTCATTAAGTTATATGGTTTTAATCAGAAGTCAAATCCAATTCTCATCAATAACGTTAATCAAAATATTAACCTAGAAATGTATTATCAATACAAATATAAAACTTTTGCCTCTTTAAAGTAAAACATTGCAAACATTCAATTCTCAGTTTATTTTACTGAAAATTTCGTATAGAGGTGTGCTAAATTATTCTGAGTATGATCCTATGAAAAACAAGACACTTGTGCTGAAAATATAAAAAAAAAGAGGAAAAAATACACTCACCAACTTGTAGAATGACGACAAGAAACACAACATATTTTTTTTTTTTTTTTTTTTTTGGACGGCACATTTATTTTTATTTATTTAATCAATTATATATGTATATCAATTAATCACTGGTCAGCTACACAAAAGAAGATGAATAAAACATATTTAATATGTTTTATTCATCTTCTACAAACAAATCTATCATACTGTTGTAAACAATATCATGACATCTTAAATTTTATTGTTTAGCCAAACATTGCTCAATTGTTCATATTAGCAGTTTTTATTCGTAAAATATCAAATTAATTTTGTAGGTATTGATCTCTTTGTCGGAAAAGATCGCTCGCTATCAACTGGAGATGTATAGATATGACATCATTGGAAGTCTCTATAGAATGTATCCCTCAACACAATTAATGATATCTTTTTTTTTTTTTTTTGATCCAATATCAAATATGTAGGTATTAACGATGTACTTAAAGATGTGCATTGTCATATGATGACAAATTTGGATTGACTATACGATAAGAGAAGATATTAAAGATGCACATAGAAATAAGCTTTCACTGATGCACAAAATGATGATGATGTTTGATTCACTATTTAATAAGTGCAGATATTAAAGATGCACATAGATACAAGCTTTCATTTACCCCATATCCTGGGTTAGAGCAAATTACTGTCCAGTTGTAAAATAAGACATTAGCTAGCGTATGGTATTTTCAAGATGGCCTCTCTACAAAACAAAATGGCTAAGGAATAGGTGTGGATGGTTCGGAGACCACAGCAATAATTGTCGGGTTCCTAGTCCCTACCTTGCACTTTCAGCAACTAACTGGAACTGTTTTCAACCAAAAATTTTCGTCCCTGAATTTGAAGAGAAGCATCGAGAAGAACCAATCAGCATCTGCAAATGGTGATCAAGTCAATCAGAAAGCGAACGCATCGTCACTTCCGAGGAATATTCTAGAAGGTTCTGGTAGGATTTCCCCCATCGACGCAGGAGGATCAGAAAACATGGCTGCCACTCAAATTCGCTGGCGCGTTTATTTAAAATTGCCAAAATCACTGCAATAAAAATTTGAAGATCAAAACTTTAATTCTTGATGGATTTTAAAAAGTAAGGTATCATTTTAAAGGTTATTTCTTGTAGATTAACCCCATCACTAAAGAAATTCCGAAATACTTACCAATAACATTTTAAAATTATAAATGACTGGAAGGAGGTTAATGATAAAATAGTTAAAATACCGAGAGTTTCTTTTCCTTAAATTGTATTTTTTGCATTTTAGCTATTTCAAAATTTATGATAGCAATTGTTGTTCATCTGAAAAGTAATTGTATTTACGTTAATTAAGATTTGATTATCTAAAATCTTGATTTTGGTATCATTTTAGCTTCACTGAACTGTTACTTAATTATTCTTTTACAAAATCCTTCATGTAAATGATGTACATTTAAATATTTTAAATATTAACCTGAATGTTATTGTAAAAGTAAAGCGTAATACTTGCTTTATCAACTAAACAAACTAACAGTGACATTTTAATTAAATTTTAGTACCTTAAATATTTTTAGCACTTTCACTCCAGGCCCAAAGCTTCTTCAGTTGTGTATTCGTTCTTGAGATTATTCTTTTTATCTCTCTACTTACATTCAATACGTATTGTCATCTGGTGTCAATTTAAAAAGAATCCATGCCATTGCAGGCTGGCCTATTGGCCAAAATTTCAATAGCTTCACATCAAGGGGCATAATAAAAACTCTTATAGTTTGCTATTTTTCTTCCCATTTTTAAATTTATATTTTCTTTTTGATTTGTATTCTGTTTGCATTGGGTTTAATTAACAGGTTTATTATTGTTTTTACTGCTTTATAAAAAACGAAACAGCAAAAATAGGAATCAACATCCTGTTTAAATCCAGTAAAACATATTTCAGGAATGATAAAGACAAAGTAGACTACCTGGAGATCACTAGGAATCATCAAATAGATTATAACGCTGATAATAATTACACCAGAATTTGCATAGGCATGACCAAGTGGAAAATTAGTAGTCAAATTAAGAACATAAAAACAATATTAAGTTTAAGGGTAAAAGAAGTAATCTCCTGAGCAACTACACTACTGAGGAAGCTCTGGGCCCTGAAAATGCTCTCAAGAAAAAAAAAAAAAAAAAAAAAAAATAAGGTGCTTAAATTTAATTAAAATATGTTATATTGCTTTGCTACATAAATTTTAAATTCTAACAGTGACTGTTGGTGCCTTCGCAATTAAGGAATAGGTTGGTTGGTTGTATTATTAAGGCCGATTGACTCCTTATGTGTCCTAGGCCTACAGGGGGAATGCCCTCCGTGGGGGTCTTTCTAAGGGGTCCTAGCCCGTATTTACGCGAGTTTCGGAGGAAACCACGGAAAACTCCGAACGGCTAGGTCGATGAGCGCGACCTGGGATCGAACCCGGCACCTCCCATCTACCAGCTTTGAGCGCAGAACCGCTCGGCCGCTGGTGGGCCCATTAAGGAATAGGAGTCACTGGTGTGCAGATCTTAAGAGGCGATTGATCAATGACAAGCATTCTATTTTAATATGACACAGAATGCAGATAGTATCTTATCTTAAAAATATATACATGTTAAAAAGAAGAAAAACAGACAGAAAACATTTTAATTTCAATAACAAAGATTTAATAAACAAGAAACAAAAATATTTACAAATAGATACAATGCATTGTATTTTTAATAAATAGAACTGTACAATCACAGATAGCATTTGAACACTAACATTTTCACAATATATGTTCATTAAAACATTCTATGAAAATTAAAGATGAATTTTATTTTATAGATGTAACTCTATATTATATATAATAATTATGAACCGGAGAGATGGAAAAAAAAAAAAAAAAAAAAAAAAAAAGGAAGAAAGAAAAACAGAAATTTATCATGTGATATTAAAGATATTTCTTGAGATTATGATGAATAATATCACTTGAAAAATGGATGTTCAAAATAAAGTGTGGTAAAGTATCATTTTATGCAAAATAAAACCACGAAAATCATAATTATAAATTTAAAAGTAATTAATTAGAAATGCCTTGATATGTCAACTTTCTAAAACTTCTTGCTCTATTTCATTACTACAATGTATTATTATTATTTAAATGCAATAGTTCAAAAATTGAATAATTTTTAATATTTATTACAACAAATATTATATTTCATGCCATTTTTGAAATATCTGTTAATTATTATTATTATCATTATATATATAAAAATTTTCATTCTTATTGGTCTTTGTAGTTTCAGTGATCTTGTATCTGTTGCTTGGCTTTTACTATGCTTAATAAATCACTATTATATATATATATAAAGTTATAAAGAAATTTCTTTTTATGATGTACAGTAAACTCCCAATTATCTGCAAGCCAATTTTGTACGTTGCAGATTATCCACATTGTACCTAAGCTTCATTGTAAGTATACTTTTTTGTTTATTGTTTTTACATCCTTTAGTACATAAAATAAAAATATTTTTACTGTACTGTGAATATTTTCACTGTTAGTATTATGTTTTATATACAATACAATAAAATTTTTGTCACATTTGTTTTTATCTCCTTTGTCCTCATTTGCAGCTTATTTGCAATTTGTATTATCCATGGCACCCATGCCATTCAACTCTGCAAATAATTGAGAGTTTACTGTATAAAAAATTAAATTAAATAACAAATTGGTAGGATTTATAAAGTTTTTTTGTTTCCTTAAAATGTTTTTATATCTAAATTTACTTTTGTCCAAGATGTTTAAAAGGCAGAATTCAGAACTAAGCAAAAACCCTTATTTTTATTTTTTAATCATGTAAGTAAATTTGGAATGAGTAGATGAATAAAGCAACTAAATAATTTCTCCAGAAGTTATCTTATTTTCTAATATTTTGCTACAGAAAACTATTCTCTCTTTGTTTGATTTTTCTTTCATATTTATAATAATTGCATTTAAATTATTAGTTAGTGATTTGCTAAAAATGGAAAAAAAAAAAAAAAAAAAATACTTCTAGAATTACAAAAATTCCTGCACATGCACAAAACTTTTTTTTTTAATGAAATAAATTAAATAAAACAGAATAATTCATTAGATATTTTGTACAATTTCAAACAAGGCTTGTGGAAAATAATAATAGTAATAATAATATATATATATATATTAAGAGAGAGAGAGAGAATGCAAAGATAGCACACGCAATTGACTACAATAAATTAAAAATGTCATCCAGTCAGACATAAACATATTTAACTGAAATGGTACAAGCTTTTTCTTACAGTACAGATTTAAATATATAATGAAAACAAATGAACACACATATATATCAGCATTGTGATACTGACTTTATGTATATATATATATATATAAATAATACAGTAGTAATTAATAGATAATAAAAATAAAATAATCCATACGTATTTAAAATATATTACTAGAGTATTTAAAATTTGAATTCAAAGTTTTCCATATTAAGCAGCAATTCAAGAAAAAATGTTTCATTTTGAAATGATTCATTTAAAGAAAAATAACCTTCAAAAAGACTTGTGAGGAATAATAATAATAGTACAAGATATTTTAATTTATACTATCAATAAATTATTTGATATTAATTCAAAACATAGTAAAACTAAATTAAAAAGAATATATCAAAGACAGCTAAATTAAATGCAGAAACTTTAAACTCAAATGTTTTCTGGTAATTGTCATGACTACACTTGTGGTATGTAATTTAATATGGCAACACATTTGCATTAATCTTTTATGTCTTAAATTATGAAAAACAAAAGATGTATTCAAACCTATTATTTTTTGTATTTGAATTATATTTTAGCAGTTTCCCTTTAAATATAATCAAATTTATATATATAAATTGATTTCAAACTTTAGTTATTAAGAACTAATAAAAATAAAATAAAATAAATAACGGGGCATTAAACAAAAATTAATTAGGATAACACAATATAGTCTTTCATTAAAGAAGAAAAAAAAAAAATAATAACACTTAAATTATTCATAAATATTTTTATATCATTTTGAAATGCCTGTTAAATTATTTATAAATATTTTTCTATTGCTGTTTAATATAACAGGCATTTCAAAATGATAACTTACACTGAGAAAAATCTTCAAACAATCACATTGTAGAATTACTAATGACAAACAGGTTACAAAGCAGTGGCTCACTGTTCATTAAACAGAACAGTTTAAAATTATTTCTTTGCACTGTTCAGGATTTTTCATTTAAAAAATAATAAATTTATATTGAGAGAGAGAGAGAGAAAAAGCTTAATTTCAAACTTTAACTGTTATAAACTAATTTAAAAAATACAGCAAAGTGTTGAACAAAGAAAATAATAATAATAATACACCATAGCATTTTATGAAAGTCTACGATGTGATATTTGAAAGTGATAACTCAATCTGAGAGACATCTTTGAAACGATAACATTGGAAAATCAACAATAACAAACATATTACACAGCAATGATTTATTATTCATTCAGGTGAATGGCTTTAAATTATTTCCTTCTACTGTCATGTTACAAACTTCTGAGGATTATTTCTTTGTACTGTCAGACTGCAATCAAAATTCAACAAATAATTTCTTTGTACTATCATATTGCAATCAAAGTTCTGAGAATTATTTCTTTGTACTCTTTGAATTCTTTGTTACAAGCAAAATTCTGCAAAGAAAATATGTTACATGTACATGAGCTTTCTATTAAATTATAAAATAATAATACCATGAAAAAAAAAAAAAAAAAAAAAAGTTGAAATTCTCCATAATAATTGGGAAAACTTTTGAAGAACCAGAAAAATTTCTACTGTAAGAAACATTTCAAAAGTCATTTAATCTAATTTTTATATCCTTTCAATTAAAATTTATTTTCCATTAACCCTTTTGTGGACCATTTATTTCTCTTTTGAATTTGTCCCAATTTTTTTTTTATGTTTTATTAACAATTAAACAATAGCATTTAAGAAAATATATTTTATTTTGCCAAATTTGAGTTATTATTTATTCAAATATTATTATTTTTTGAATTATTTATTATTCAAATTAGGTAGTTACTGGCATAAAATATGCAGAAATATACAAAATACGAAAGTGTTATTACAACAAAAATAGTATTTTACTAACATTTGCAGTAGAATCATTGAGCAGTACAAATGTCATGTCAAAACAGGTGTCATAGCAAAACAAATCTCACATAAAACTTTCAAAACAAACGTGCTAATTCTATTCAATCGATTGAACAATATATGGCAGCACAAAACTGAAGCAGGAATTAACATTCCCATCATTATAATAGCAAGGCCAGTATAATATAATGGGAACTACACTTCCCACAGGTATATTTTGTAAGATCATGTAGGTGGAAAGTAATCTCCCCAAGGCCCACGAAAGGGTTAAATACTGTTGAATTTTGTATTAAAATTAAAACTGGTATTGAATGATAGAAAATAAGAATTTTGTAAGCAAACATCATATAAATCATAAACACATACACAAAAAAAAAAAAAAAAATATATATATATATATATATATATATATATATATATATATATATATATATATATTAAGACCTGTTTTCATGGTGCACTGTCATGCCTATTTCTTTTCATCTGATGAAGAGATATGTGAAATTATATCAATTAAAAACAATTGCTGCATGCTTCGAAACTTAGTGTTTGCTTACAAAGCTTTTTTTTTTTTTTTCCTTACTTTTAAATGCAATATAAGTTCAAGCAATTTTAAGAGAATAATCTAATCAGTTCTAAAAAAAAAACTTCAGATATTGTAAATAATCTAAATTTTTGAGTTTTGGGACTATGATACAATATTACATAATCAAAATATCACCCTCTTTTGGGTGAAATCTCCACATGGAATAAATTTTGAAAGGACAAAATATATATAAGAAACTTTTAAAAGTTTCTTATGTATTATATGTATGTAAATATATTTAATAGGGAATTTACATGCTTAAGAGCATATAATATCTATCTTTGCCGATGGCCAAAGGCCACGTTATTCTATAGAGAAATTAGTTTTTAGAATTACTCATTACCTAATATATACATAAATTTTTTATTCCATTTTCACAATCAAAAAATTCACAACTGTTAAATATGTTCTCCTTTTCCAAAAATTGATTTTTTAAATTTTTAATATTTTATTTTGCAGTTTACACTTAATTAATTTTTCTCAATCTTAAATTTGAAAATTAGAATTTCCTAAATGTGAAAATGGAATTATTAAAAAAAAAAAAAAAAAAAAAATGTAATCAGTAATCATAAAAAAAAAAAAAAAAATGCCTATAGAATAACATGTGTGTTTAGAGGTATTGCAAACTCTTAACAACAATTTTGAAGCTCTCAGAGCAGCCTTTTTAACTTCTCGTCCTTACAAGTCTTAAATGACCTATCAAGTGAAGATGACTGGTTTATAATTATATGCAGGGATGAGATTAGCAGAAATACAAAAACGCTGAAACTGAACGCCAAGGCAAGATGTTGAAATGAAATACAAGAACTTTGATGACAAAATCTATTATTTTAGAGTAACAAATATTTATTTTAATCTTCAGTGTATTGAAAAAAGAACAAATGCACATCAGAAACATTAAAAAAAAAGCTGAAAAAATTTAACCCAATCAGGTTATTGCTTTTTTCAGCACCTTGTCAATGTATCATGGGTTGCTGAAGACCCGAGCAATGTAAGAACACATTATTTTTAAAGAAAAAAAAAATCTGATAAAATTCATGAACACTCTTGAGCACTTTTACTTTAAAGGTAAACAATGAATATTGCAAAAAAAAAAAAAAAATTAACAAATACTTTATTTTTCATACGAAATACACATATTTCCATAAAATGAAGGAATTTACTAAAAAATTCATAACTTTTGAACAAATTAAGCTATCTAAAATTCAAATTGCATAATAAAATTTAAGAATGGTACTTTTACAGGAAAAATCATAGACACGATGGATAGTTATTTTTTCTATATGTGAATTCTGAGTGATGAAACGGAAGAAAAATGGCTTGGGTCTCAAATGACCTACGATAACCTGATTGGGTTAAATAAACTGGAAAACTAAATGTACAAAAAAGCTGAAATCAGCTAAAAAGCTGAAAAATCTCATCCCTGTATATGAGGTACCAGATCCTTTATCTAACAGCAGTTAATGTGTGTAAGGTTCTTTATATACTCAGAGGGATACTACTAGGAGTTAGGACAGGGTAAAGATTGGAAATTGTATGGCCACCATTACTTTTTTTTTACTAAAACTGTTGAGCGCTTGTAAATGCTTCATCAGACAAAGCACTGTTGATACGTTTTTCCTGAAGTCAATATTTGAGTAATCTATACATATATTAAAATAAGATGTATGCTTGTGTGTATGTCTGGTGCTTTGTAAGAAAACAGTTAATCACATAGCTATACAAATTTGCATGGAGGCTCACACTGACCTGATGAACCTCAAAGCCTAATTTCTGAAATTTTGATTAGTTTTTAAAAATTAATTAAAATATGAAAATAATAGCATTATGATACCTTTAAAATTAGCCATTTAAATATTAGCTTTAAATTTAATTGTTGCCAGAAAAGTTTACAAGTTCTTTTTTTTTTTTTTTTCGACATAAAAAGAAATATATTTTCATACAAATAATAAAAAGTATCAAAAATTAAATTTGCTTATGCATATGACAAAATGATGTCCTTATAAACTTTAAAATTAAATAATAATCTTATAGATAATCCTAAGCAATTTTTTTAATTTTGATACTGAAGTAGACTGGATATTTTTCATCAAGGACTTTACTTTCGCAATAGCTATTTTAAGCCAAGTAGTGCATCAAAAATATAAATAAATTATAAAATATTGAAAAAAAAAGAGAAAGAAACAGAAACAATAATCACATATATATAGACAATCCTGAGTAATTTTTTAATTTTTGACGCTGAAGTAGATGGGACATTTTTAGCCAAGGATTCTACTTTTGCAACAGTCATTTTAAGCCAAGTTGTGAATTAAAAATATAAATAAATTATAGAATGCTACCAAATTTAAATTAAAAAAAAAAGGAAGAAGAAAAGAAACAATAATCACATAAATTATCTATTTTTGTCTCAATATATCATTTATAGAAAAAAACAAAATGGCGAAAAAAATTCAAAAGTCACCAAGGGGAGCTATAATAAAGCTGTACCTGTACCATGATTAGGTTTACATATTTATTTATTTTTCTATATACCAACCACTATTAACTAACTATAAAATATTTGAAGTAGAAAATATATAAAACCACAAAAAATTAGTTGTCTCACACAGTAGACCTACTGCTTATAGCATATTGTAATATTATATTTGGCATGAAATTGCTGTCATTTTATGGTCGACCAGATAAATCAAATAAAATTAACGTGAAAGTAAATGCTATGTATAGTACGCATAGTGTTATTCATATGTAATTGGGATTCAAATATGAAAGGATTATTTCAATTTTTTTTTATACTATCCGTTTTCACACTATCATGTGATAAGCACCCAAATTGAAGCTCATGGGTAAGACATTGTCACAAGCAATAGGGACACATGACCGAGATTCTGCGGGTGAGGGAGATGCTGCCAGAGGCAGCGCAAACCATAAGCAAGCTTTTGAGCAATTTCAATAAATTATTTTTATTAATAAAGCGATATAAAAAAGAGTGATTTTGTTTTCAATTTCTTTAATTATAGTGACCAGCGAAGTGGGCAAAGCCTGCTGGTGTATAAATAATTAGATTTATATATAGTATGCACTTATTAATTTTGAATGAATAATTATTTAATTATTTATTAAAATTAACTAATCTTATTTATTAATCCTGTTAATTATTACGTTTTGAATTTTTTTCTTAAATTTGGGGGATAAATGCTCTTTCCTTGAGTTCAGGAATGATCACCAGATATAAAAATCAGCAATTTAATAAAAATCTCTTTAGTTTAGAATGAATGCGATTTTATAAAGTGGCAGGAACTATATCTGCTAATAATAATAATTTAAAACTAATTGGCCTAGGTGGAATTTACTCATGTCCTCATATACGTATTTATAAATTTCTATTATTGGACATACTACAATTGTTTTAAGAGAAATAAAGTTTACTAATCACTCAGCACAGTCACAAAATGATATATCCCACTCACAAGGCTACCATAATTCTGCTTCGATACTATTACCTTATCCTAATTTGTGATTTAATTTTATCACATTCAGTTTCATATTTCAGTTTTCATTCAACTTCATAGAAGATCAAATTCAATAATCGTTATAATGCATGTTTACGTGAAATGTTGTCCTATTCTGCTATGTTAAGATCACAAAATTCAATAACTTACAAAGTTTTCAAAATAGAATACTCATAGTTAATGATGTTCTTGCCAGTATCATAAATGATATTTTAAAACTTGTCCAATATTTTTACGATGAAAATAATCATTATCATTTATGCCAAATTTTGTCTCATTCTCCAGTGTTAAGAAAATCGTACATTTTGAATAACTTACCAAGTTTTCTAGAATGTTCATGGTCAATTATGCTCAGGCAAGCATCATAAATTATATTTTAAAACTGGTCAAATATCTTTATAATGATATTAAAAAAAATCTTAAATTTTCAATAACTTACAAAGCTTTAAAATTGGAATGTTGAAAGCAAATACTGTTCTTGCCAGTATCATAAATGATATTTTAAAACTGGCCTAACCTCTGTGTGATCATTTGTTTTTGAGATAACATGTACACAGACTAACAAAATAACATACTACCAACCCACCCACCCCATACTAACCCACTGATTTTATGATTTTCAGATTCTCCACACCTTATAACGTACAAAAACATAAAAAAAAAAAATCCAAGGTAAAACTTTCACATCAAGTTCCTCCATACCTGCAGTATGATGGAGAACTAAAGAAAAGCAAAAGGAATGTTATATACCTAATAAATCATAAAGACTGTTATGTTGTAATTACTGTTTCTGTTGATATTACACATGGTTCCATAATGCAGTTGTCAGCTGACTCCATCACATTGTCTAAAGGCAGCGGAGTACTCAATGAGCAATTGCTCAATGGAAGTGATACATTTGTTTCATTCTCTGTCACTATTGTTATCTAGAAAAGATTTAAAAAATATATATATATATATATATTACATGCAATGATAAAACACATCAACATCTAAAGAAAGTTACTATAAAAATAACTAGCCTCATGCATTTTTTTTTTTTTAATTTTCTAACTATTTGTAGAGTGTGTATGACAGAGTTCTCATTTAGAAATATGAGATATTTTCTTTTCCCTTGCGCTATACAAAAGAGAAATAAATAGTAGTTATCTTTGTTTTATGTTTTGAAGCCTTTTGTTAAAAATGTTTACTGTGATCAAAGCAAAGTAATAAGAATGACAAAAAAATTTTAGCAAAAAATCCTATCAGGAGAGATAAATTTAATAAAAGATCATTGGTGCCATAAAAATGTGTGATTTATTAAATAATTTCGTTGCCTTTTTGGATTGTTTTACCTTTCAGAATATTATTTTAAGATGATTGGGTAAGTCAATTTCGTTTTATCTTAATTTTTTCTGCTTTATTTAATCCTTATTTTTATTTAATTTAAAATTGACAAAATTCAATATTTAGTATTTTTCTTTATGAACTAATGAGCGGCATAGTGTAGTGTACTTTCCACTAAGTACGTTTTCCGGCCAATTAAGTTATTTACGATCCTAAACTTTAATAACCCAAAATTTCAATCCATCCATTTTAATTAAGATTTATTTCCTACCATAACAGTGTGATTTGAACTATACATCCAAATCGCTATTTGTCATTAACTTTTTCTATTTAGTTGAAGAAAAAAAATCCCATTACCCTCATATAACAATAATAATAAAGAGAGAAAGAAACAAATGGTATTGATTGATAAAAATTAAGAACTCCGTAAACAAAAAATATAAAATTCACAAACACACAAGGTTTTTTTAGGGTGGGGGTGGATAATTAAGCGTAGCATGAAAGCCGTTTTTCTCCTTATCTTTTAAAAATAGAGCAAAAATTTGTGTATTTTATAGTGTGAACTGGAAATAAAAAATGTACTTTCACAGGGATTGTACTATCTTAGTTAGGCATATTAAAATATGTTATTACAAGACAACAGTTAACAAATAAAAATTATATTAAAACATGGTATTAAAATATACATACACAGAGGAGGCAAACTGTCCTCTTAACATGAGAAAATAAATACGTATTAACACACAAGTTATTAACTAAGAGAAATACACGAATATCAGAACAAGATATCCATCCACATCTGGCATACTATCTTCTTTTAATGATTATATATGGAATCTTTTCTGTTCTTTAGAACAAAGTCACTGGTTTACTTTAATTTTTATGACAATTTTAATAAGATATTTATAATTTAAAGAAAAAGTTTAAAACAAAATCCTTTAGTTTAAAAAGAATATTTTATACAACTATATTTAATAATTAAACGTGGGAAAATACTTTTATAAATGATTATACACTCCTTCTCATATTTATAAGGACACTCTATGTTTTGAAATAACTAATGTAAAAATAATTGTGAACAAGATTATACTAAGTTCACTTAATATATCTAGTATTCTAAAAACCAAAACTTCTATAATTTTTTTAATATGAAACAAAATTAATAAAAATTAATGCAAAATATTTTTTCTCCACGTTTTGAGATGTTCATAATTATAGGGACGATCAAGATTTTTTCGTTTTATTTAACTTACTAGCGGATAAATTTTAGTTGACATGCGAATTTGTTAACTACTGGCAGGGGCGCGCCGACCCAGTGTGCGAAGTGTGCGGCGCACACAGGCGCCAGGTGAAGAAAGGCGCCAGCCGAGGATAAATAATTTGAAAAAAAAAAATATATATATATATATTGCTTTATTAAATCTGTTTTCATAATGCTGGTCTGAAGCCATGTGACTAATGTGGCTAAATGAGGCGCCTTGAAAAATATACTGGCAAAACTTGTGTTCCTCAAATAATTTAGGAGATTTTTTGTGAAAGAGCACGTTAAAAGTGGAATAACTTTGTAAAGATGCGCCTACTTTCAGCAAAATTTTCTTTTACCTTTAAAAAATACCAAAGCATTATATTGAAATTTAAAGGGACGCCTTAATCACTTCCTCTCCCTCTTCTGCCGGAAAAAGGCCACTTAGGTTAGTAAAAAGACAACATAATTCGATTGCAAAAATTAAAATTTAATAGAACCGAAGATTTTATTTAGAATAGTTTTTCCCTTTGTATTATCGATGTAACATCTATGTTAATAAAATCAGACTTTTGTCTATAAATTTCTCAAATTAAAAAAAGATTGCGATTTTCCCGTTTCACACATCGTGAAAGCCAAATCAGACTTCAGAAAATTTTCTGTGTGTATGTGTTTGGTGCGTGTGCAGTCGTTGTGTCTGCATGTCTAACAATTTTGTCTGGGTATCACGTGAGAACAGTTGGGCAAAAATCAACGACACTTGGCAGTAATTACCCAACGTAAAATTATATGTGTCAAATTTTGTAAATCCTCCCTCCCCCCTGTTCCATTCCTGGGGGCCAGGAGGAAAAAAGACGTTTATATACATAACTTGGCTTCAAAATATTTTACAACGAAGAAATTACACATGAGGAGTCTAGATTTGAGTACAAATAAAAAAAAAGAAATTTTGAAATTTTTTATTTTTAAGGGGGGAGGAAGAAAATTGATTTTCGGGTGGAAATTTCGTAAATTCCGGATTTGTTAATAGAAATTTACCAAAAATGGTACAAAACTGTTTAAAACAGCCCTGCATCTTCTTTAAGATATTTCCAAAAACCCATTTTTGGTGTTTATAATTTTCGATCTTGGAGGAGGGGGGGGGAGGGGTGTTACGTGGGAGTAAATTTGAGACCCCTCTTTTAACACTAAATTGGTCCTGTACTAAATTCCCCCTCACCTTTTCAAGGGAGAAAGGAGGCAAAAAACACGTTTCTGAGCATAACTCGGCTCCAAATTACTTCACGATGAGGAAATTACATATGGGAAGACTAGACTTGAGTACAAAAAAAAAAAAAAAATCTGGAATTTTCGATTTTTAAGGAGGAGGAGGAAAAAATCGATTTTCGGGAAAAATTTCGGAAAATCTAGATTCTACCAAAAGAATTCTATTAAAAATTTTACAAAGATAATGAAAACAGATATGCGTCTTTTTTAAGATATTTCCAGAAACCCATTTTTGTTTTTTTCTGTAATTTTCGATTCGGGGGAAGGTGTAAAGAGAGGATAAATTCAAGACCCCACCCCCTTTTTAGCGCTAAATTTGTCGTGTAAAATCTATGGGAAATGCGATTACGGATTTTGGAGCATAAATTGTTTATATGTATCCGACACCTATTGTAGAGAGATTTTACGAAATCCCCCCTTTCCTTCCATGAGGCCAGAAACGAATTTCCAAGCGTATTACTCCAAATTATCTAGCAAGAATAAATTTTATGTGTGAGTTAATTGTTTACGAGATTATTTTGTGATAATTACCAGTAGCAACGGTGGAACAATCTTTTTCTAAATTTAAAATGATCTAAAAATACTTAAGCTTTACAAGGTATCAGACAGATTTTTAAAATTTGCAATTACATCGATAGTATAAAATATTTTTTATCAAATGGATATATATTATTCCAGAATTCACAAAAACTCAAGCAAATGAATTGCATTTCCCTAAATAATATTATCTGTTTAATTGTTCATATAATCTACTTTAAAACTTAATAATTTTTATTAGATATTCTTATTTTATTTAATTATAAATTTATGTATTATTTATATCTGTGCAGAGTACAAACATCGCGGTAAAATAGTTAAAAATATATTTTTATATCTTACTACTATACGGAAAAACACATGTAAATGTACATACAAATTACACAAAAAGCTTAGATAATGAAAATGGGCAAAATTCCTTTCACCATATTTTTTTTTCCTGTTAAGTCTTTTTTATGCATATTTACCAAGTAATATTTAATATATGTTCCTATTTTATGTATTTACTAGAAAAGACCCTGTTCGGGAACGAACCGAATTCTGAATGCTGGAAAAATTTTACAATCAAACTCGAAATGTACAAGACTCGGCCAGAGACTGCTTATGTGCCAATAGATCAAAGTTTGTTAATGAAATCATTTTTAAATTTAGAAAATCAATGAAGGTAGTGAATTAACGAAGGCTTTGCCCTCTTCGCTGGTCACTATATTTAAAGGAAACTTATTTCTATATCACTTTATATAAAAAAATAAAATAAATAAATCATGAAATTGTTCTAAAGCCCGCTTTGGTTCACCGCTGCCTTCGGCAGCGACCCACTCATTCTTAGACTCTCGAGAGCCTGTGTCTATATTGTCTGTGACAATAGCTTGCCAGTGGGCTTCCATTTGGGTGCTTATCAGATGACACTTTCGAAACGGACAGTATCGAAAAAATTAAAGTAGCAATTTTATATTTGAATCCTAGTTACATAGGAACAACACTATAAGTGGTGTACATAATATTTTCTTTCATGTTATTTTCTATATTTGATTTATTCGATCAACCATAAAATGACAACAATTTTGCGCCAAATATAATATTACAATGTGATATGATCGGTTACGTCTATCGCATGATAAATTATTGGGGTTATAATAGTAGGTGAGTTAGTTAATAGTAGTTGGTATATAGAAAAATAAATAATGAAATATGTAAACCTGATCATGGTACAGCCTTTATATAGCTTCCCTTGAAGACTTTTCAAATTTTATCTCCACTTTAGACAAAAATACATACTTTATGTGTTTATGTATTTTTTCTGTTTCTCTCTTTTCTTTTCTTTTTCCTTACCTGTTCTTTCTCTTCTGTTTTTCAATATTTTATAATTTATTTATATTTTTTGATGCGCTACTTGGCTTAAAGTGGCTTTTGCGAAAGTGGAGTCCTTGGCGAAAAATGTCCAATCTATTTCAGCATCAAATTCTTAAAAATTAACCAGGACTAACCAGGAGTAAAGCTCTTTCATATAATGCTGAATTAGCTTTCATGCCAAGCGCGATTCATCTGCGCCCAAAACATACTATTTAAACATAAGGGGGAAAAAAAATCTAAAATTGAGGTATATTATTATTATTATTATTATTTCTTTTTTTACTACATTTTCATATTTTTATTTTTTCATATGCATGAGCAAATTTAATATTTTAAAATTTTTTGTTTTTCGCGTGAAAGCATATTTCATTTTACGCTGAAAAAAAAAAAAAAAACATACAATTCTTCTTCTTTTTTTTTTTGCCAACAATTAAGAATTTAAATGTCCAATTTTTAAGCTATTACCAGGTTATTATTTTCATATCTTAATTAATTTTTAAAAATCTAATAAAAATTTCGTTACAAATAAGGTACCAAATATAAGGGACGATTTTTCTGAATTCGTCGGATTAAACAGCTTATCGATCCGACAATTAGATTTCTTTTAATTAACTGAAGTATGAAAATTCGATGGCAATTTGCGTTCACACACCGACAAACACAGTCCAAGAAAACCTCTTAGCCGTTTATATATATAGATAGATGCCAAGCACGATTCAATCGTACCAAAAACATACCATTGAAACAAAACAAAAAAGAAAATAAATCTAAAATTGAGGCATGTTAAAAAAGGTTATGGTTGTTTTTTTACTCCATTTTCATACTATCATTTTTAGTTCCCCATCATACTATAGGTATGGGGAACTTAGGTAATCGTGAAAATTTTCGACCACGGTTTTTTTACTTTTTTACACGTTTTCAGGTGTGAGGAATCCGAAAATGAAAAAATTTCTATGGTGTCTGTCTGTAGGGTGTCTGTTAGTGTGTAAGTCCGTTAGTTTGTTAGTCTGTGTACACGATATCTCAAGAACAAATTGTCGCAGAGAGGTCAGATCAGTTTTAAAATATTACTTTCGACACTGGCAAGAACCCTATTTATTTGCAACATTCGAATTTAAAAACTTCGTAAGTTATTAGAAATTTACGATTTTCTTAACATGGGAGAATAGGACAAAAATTCACTTAAACGTGCATTAAATGGAAACTTTTTACTGTAAAAATGTCAGACCAGTTTTAAAATATCAGTTTTGATGCCGGAAGGAACATCAGTAACTATAAATATGCTACTTTGAAAATTTCGCAAGTTATTGGAAATTTACGAATTTCTTAACATGGCAGCATAGAGCAAAATTTCACATAAACGTCAATCTTGAGGGATATTTTCATCGTAAAGATGTCAAACCACTTTCAAAATATTATTTAGAATACTGGCATGAATATCATAGACTATGATTTTTCCAATTTAAAAAAATTCGTAAGTTATTTGGAATTTACGATTTACTTAACACGGCAGAATAAGGTAAAATTGAGCATAAACTTTCATTTTGAGGCTCATAAATACATTAGACAACTTCAAAATTACATTTATGATATTTGTTTGAACATGATTGAATACAAATATTCTAATAGGAAAATTTCATAAATTATTCGTAACTTACGATTTTACCAACATAGCGAAATTGTAAATTTTTCATATAAATATGAATTTTGAGGATTATTGTATTGGAAATAGTAGCATGAAAACTAAACAACGGAATTGACCCTGATAAAATAAATTAATAGATTAGAATAAGATAAATATATCGAAGTGAACGGTGGATAGCCTATTAGGCGGGGTTTTCATTCTGTCACTGTATCAAGCTTTTGTCAAATTCATTTCTTTTAACATGATTATATCTCTCAAACTAGAAATTTATGAGAACATAAATATGATGGGGAACTGAGCAGAGTCCACCTATGCCAACTAGTTTCATATGTAAGAGCAAATTTAATATTTTATAACTTTTTATTTTTCGCGTGAAAGCATATTTTCATTTTATGCTGAAAAAAAAATAATAATAATAAAATAAATAAAAAAATAAAATAAAATAAATAATAACTCGTTTTCTTTTTTTTTTGGCAACAATGAAACTTTTAAATGGTCAAATTGAAAGCTATTACCAGTTTATTATTTTCATATTTTAATTAAATTAAGAAAATCTAATAAAACTTTCGTTACAAATTAGGTACCAAATGAAAGAGGCGATTTTCCTGAATCCGTCAGATTAATTAGCTTATCGATAGCCCAATTAGATTTTTTCAAATTAACTAAAGAATGAAAATTTGGTGGCAACTTGCGTAAACACTCAGACAAACAGAGTCCGAGGAAATATCTTAGCCGTTTATATAATAGATAAATTTATTTGTTCCTTAAAAAATAAATAAATAAATAAATAAAAACTCTTCAGTAATTAATCAAGTCAAATTTTGTCATTATATCGATAGATAGCCATATATTAATTTGATCTTAAGAGTATTTCGAAAGTTTTCAACAGTGAAATTGAGAAAAATAGAATTCACTACGGGATTTTTTTTTTTTTTTTTAATTATTATTGTGAGTTCTAATTTTATATACTTATAAATTCCGTTTATCTGTATTAGCACAAAATGTTAAACTCGTTTATAAGTGCAAACATACTGCAATAGTACCACTAACTTTAAAATTTTTTCATTATAGTTTTGCAAAGAGTTAAACCACTTTCTAAATGAAAGGTGTTATGGCAATAAAAGCAGATTTACAATTAAAGTGCTAATAACGAACAGTTCATTCAGTTTTGACGGGGGTGGGGTGGGAGGTGATTGTCGGCCTTGGATACAGACTTGGCAACTTAGCGATGAATTTGGTGACATGATAACCAAATTTGGCGAGAAGTAATAATTCAGTATTTTCAAAGTTTAGAAGCTCTATCTTCAATAAGAGCCGAGTTCTGGAATTTTCTGTATTCATCAATTGGCTTCTGGCGCATAATAACCTCGAAAGTTCGTGGAATCATGATAGAAATTATAAAAACAGAAGAGACTCTCCCAAAGCGATCAGTTGTATTCGGACATCTGTTCTGAACGTTCATTTCGGTTAAAATGGTTTATATTTACTCTTAAATGAGTGAAATTCTACTCTGTTGTGTTTTTAACATTGTTTTACGACTTTTTGAGTTATGAATTTGAGTACGATAATTTACTGGTTTTTTCGAGAATAATCATTGAATAGTATCATAAAGTATCATTGAGTAATCATAAAGTGTATCTTTTGACAAGAAACTGCCTGTTTCTTTACAATTACTTTTTTCACGCAAGAAAATCGACATTTTGGTAACAATATGGATAGTGACCGATATTTTGGATCAATATGATATGTGTAATATTCGTAAAAGTTGTAGTGAAGTAAGGGAACGTTCAGTTTACTAAGACTATTTTGTGTGTGTGTGTGTGTGTGTGTGTTTAAATATTTACCTAAAAATTAGATCCAAACAAATAGAAAAGTTTCCATTTACAGCTCTCATCTAAAAGGGTGGACACTGGTCAGGGAAAGTCAGGGAATCATGGAAAAGTCGGGGAATTTAAGTGAGTCTGGGAGAGTCATGGAATAGTCAGGGCCAAATCTGCCAAATTTTGTAAAAGCAGGCCACATTTTAAAGCTCGTTATTGTCAATTGCTAAAATGTGCGTTAATTTTGCGGGAAATAAACACCCTAAGTCAGGTAAAAATCAAGGAAAATAGTGAAAAATAGTCATGGAAAAGTTCTAATGTTAACTACCCTGATCTAAGCCATCTGTTGTAATGCCTCAACGCGGTATTTTCTGCTCCCACATTAACACTAAAGCTGCCTATTTTGGTTTCATCTATTTGTCTTTGTTAGGTTACATTTATTTTCCATTACCAATGCCTCTTGTATTTACCCTCCTTCACTGTATAATAGATCATTCCAATAACGACTGGCGCGCCACCACTTGGACTGTTCGTACGGCACATCTTTTACCTGTACTTTTTGTTGAATATTTGTTTCTCTATATGTAACTATGTGATGTGAGTGTTTGTCTAATTAAAAGTGTTTCGTTTTAATATGGACTCATCATTATGCATTATAATTTGCGTGCTCTGCTTTCTAAGCCCAATAGGTTATGGGCCCAGAGCAAATTAACTTTTATTTACGATAAATAGACTTTTATCTGTTAGATAGACGACCACGCTTGAAAATGGCGTCTTATGGAACACTACATATTGAAACACTAAACAAAGATAATTACGAGACATGGAAGATACAAATGAAGGCACTCTTAATAAAAAATGAATCCTGGATTTATGTATCTGGCTCTAAACCAAAGCCAGAGCTCGTGGCAAGTGATGCGACATCAAAAGAAGTGTTTGATAAATGGACTGATATGGATGAAAAGGCCAAAGCAGACATAATTTTGTGTATATCGCCTTCTGAACTGAAACAAATAAAAAACTGTGAAACATCCCTGGATATATGGAAAAAATTCGAAGAACTATATCAATCTAAAGGCCCCGCTAGAAAAGCGTCACTGTTAAAATCGCTTATTCAACATAAAATGGCAGTTTTTTCTTCTGTGAGCATTCGAGATCATCTTCGAAAGTTTTTTGACATAGTCGATAAACTATCTGAAATGGATATTAGAATAGATGATGACTTGTTAACTGTGATGTTGTTATACAGCCTACCATCCAGTTATGAAAATTTCCGGTGCGCAATAGAATCCAGGGATGAGCTACCGAAACCAGAAGTACTACGAATAAAAATAGTAGAAGAAAACGACACCAGACGCCATGATGACAGACCGAACGATGGAGCGTTCATGACTGGGAATTTCCAAAAGAAACCTGCTCCGTGGAATAAAAATAAAAGGAATCCTAAGATTACTGAACAGGACACTCAGAACGAAAGAGATAATTCAAAAATTACTTGCTGGAAATGTAAACGTATCGGTCACCGTGCCAATCAGTGTGAAAAAGATAAATCATTTAAATATCGACAAAACAGTTTAGGAGTACTGGCCAGCACAAATTCAACGAATACGAACATATTATTCAAAGAACAATCTGAGAATCTTTGGTGTGTTGACAGCGGCTGTACTCGACATATGGGGAAAAATGACTCCAATTTTCACGATTTAAAGGATACGGATATAAAATCTGTAAATTTAGCGAATAATGAAACAACTGATGTGTCCGGTGTTGGTAAAATATTAATTAAAACAAAAGTCAACTCAAAACTTCAAAATGTAGAGATCAATGATGCTCTATTGGTTCCAGAATTGAAAACGAACTTATTGTCCGTGTCACAAATGTGCGACAAAGGTTTCACTGTAACTTTTAAAGACAAATGTGCTATTATAAATAACAGACAAAAAAAATGTGACTCTAATTGCGGACAGAAAAAATGAACTTTATTATCTGCGGGATAATAATGCAAATATAAATAATGCAGCTAATTTTTCTAGTGAATCAATCGATAGTTCTAAAAATATTTTTGCTGATGTGGAAAAATGGCATTGTAGAATGGGTCATCTAAATTTAAAAGATTTGATTGATTCAAATTTAAAAGGTCATATTAGGGGGTTAAATATTAAAAAGGTATCCGACTTCAATTGTGAAGTTTGCGCGTTAAATAAAATGACCCGTGCTCCTTTTCCTAAGCACTCAGATTGTGTTACAAAAATGTTAGAAATAGTTCATTCGGATCTTTGTGGGCCTATTAGGATACCCTCAATAGGTAAGTCCCTTTATTTTATTACCTTTATTGATGATTATTCTCGTTATTGTGCAGTAAAATTCTTAAAAACTAAAGATGAGGCATTGAATGCTTTTAAAGAAATCAAACTTTATTGGGAAAATGAAAAATCTATAAAAATAAAAAAATTCATGAGTGATAATGGGGGCGAATTTATTGGGACTGAATTTGAAAATTTCTTGAAAGAAAATGGTATTCAGCATAGATTAACAACCCCTTATTGCCCGGAGCAATCAGGTGTTTGTGAAAGGAAAAATAGAACTCTCGTCGAAATGGCCCGTTGTCTATTATCACAATCAAAATTGCCCTTAAATTTATGGGCAGAAGCTATTAATACTTCTAATTATATAAGAAATAGATGCCCAACAAAAGCTTTAAATGGAAAAACCCCATATGAATTATGGAATAATATAATACCTAACGTTAGTTATTTTAAATCTTTTGGTTGCACTTCTTATTATTTCAATAACCACCCTAAACATAAATTTTCCCCAAGGTCTAAAAAGGGAATATTTGTCGGTTATTCAGAAAATTCTAAAGCATTTCGTATTTATCTTCCTGAATCAAATACAGTAATTATATCCCGTAGCGTAAAATTTTTTGAAGCGAAATCTAATGATGCTTCAAAAGTAGGTCAATTTTATTCAGATGTTTTTGAAAGAGAAATACAATTAAGCGAATCGCAACCTGAGTCACACATGCAGTCAGAAAAAATTTCTCCTCAAATAAAAAATGAAAAAGATGAACTGTCACGTGACCTTGTTTCTGCGCCATTGGATTCAGAAGAGAAAAACATATTGTCATTGCGTAATCGCGAAATAATTAGGGAGCCGGAATCAAATGCAAATGCTGTTTATAGTTTTAATTCGGAAATAGAAATAAATAATGCTTTGAATGGTTGGAGGCTTCTAAGTGGTATAAAGCAATGACTGAGGAAGTAAAAGTAATATTAAAAAATGATACATTCGTAGTAACAGACAGGCCCGATAAACAATGCATTAAAGGTAGATTTGTCCTTACAAATAAATATGATCAAAATGGATCTCTTTTAAAATATAAAGCGAGATTAGTAGCTCGCGGTTTTAGTCAAAAATTGGGTATAGATTTTCGTGAAACTTTTTCTCCGGTAGCAGAAATGGGATCTATTAGAGTCTTAGCAGGTTATGCTGCTAAATTAGGAATAAAAATACATCAATTTGACATAACGTCAGCATATTTGAATGGAAAATTAGATGAGGAAATTTTTATGGAAGTTCCCGATTACTTTAAAGAAATACTTCAAATAATTATAAATGAAATTTGCGATAGGGACATATCTGATAAAGCAGCCGAGATTCTTAAATATCTAAATGTAGGGAATAAAGTTCTTTTGTTAAAAAAATCGCTGTATGGACTCAAGCAGGCCGGGAGATGTTGGAACACTAAGTTAAATAAAATTTTGAATGATTTCGGAGCAAAACAAACAAATGCAGATCCATGTTTATATTATATTAAAAGTGATAAAGGGTTGACTCTTATAATGATTTACGTTGATGACATATTGTTTATGTCACAGGACCCTGATATGTTAGAAAACTTCAAAATTCATCTTAATAAAAAACTAGATGTTAAATATTCAGGCATAGTTAAATATTGTCTAGGGATAAATTTTCAGTTAGAAAATGGCCTTATAACAATGAGTCAACATAGTTATATTAGAGAGCTGTTAGAGCGTTTTGGCATGACAGAAGCCAAGTCCGTAGCTTGTCCTATGGATACAAGCATTCGATTAAAAAAGGCCGAAAAATGTTGTGAAAACGAATATCCCTACCGTGAATTAGTTGGAAGTTTGATGTATCTTGCAACTTCCACCAGGCCGGACATTGCAAATTCCGTCAGTCAATTAAGTCAATTTCTAACTTGTTTTGATAAAACTCATTGGACTGCCGCTAAACGAGTTTTACGATACTTAAAGAAAACAATAAATTTTGGACTTGTATTTAGAAAAAGTAATGAGCCTTTGTTCGGTTACACTGACGCGGATTGGGGGAATTGCCTCGATGACCGTAGATCATATACAGGTTACTGTTTCATATTTTGCGGGAGTGTAATTACATGGGAAAGCCGTAAACAGTGTATCGTAGCTCTCTCATCAACAGAAGCCGAATATATGGCTTTATCCGATGCCACTAAGGAAGGGATATATTTATGTAAATTACTAAATGAGTTATCTGATGGCAAAATTGAAAAAGTGAGTATATTTACAGATAACTTAGGATCTATTAAATTAGCTGAAAATCCGATCTTTCATAAGCGCACTAAACATATAGACATTAGGCATCATTTCATAAGGGGATGCACTGAAAAATGGAATTATTGATTTAAATTTTGTGTCTACTGAAAATATGGGGGCTGATATTCTTACAAAAACATTAACATCATCAAAACATTACAACTGTTGTAAAATTATGGGATTGGAAGATGTAACATTGTTATTTGGGTAAATACGTCGACATTGTGGGGGGGGGGGGGGTGGTGTTAGGTTACATTTATTTTCCATTACCAATGCCTCTTGTATTTACCCTCCTTCACTGTATAATATATCATTCCAATAACGACTGGCGCGCCACCACTTGGACTGTTCGTAAGGCGCATCTTTTACCTGTACTTTTTGTTGAATATTTGTTTCTCTATATGTAACTATGTGATGTGAGTGTTCGTCTAATTAAAAATGTTTCGTTTTAATATGGACTCATCAATATACATTATAATTTACGTGCTCTGCTTTCTAAGCCCAATAGTCTTCACAATTGTACCTCGACTCCCTGTATAAGATTTTATCTTTTTCTGCAAGATGCACTTTTTATTTGTTTCTTTTTAAATTTCATTTTATTTGATACTTTTCATTAGCCATTCAATAAACTTATTACTATTAATATTCGTGATTCAACTGACATGCTAAATGATAACTTTTCATAAAATGATTTTTTTTAAAGATAATATACGGCACCACCTGAAACTCTGCACACAGGTGCCTGACAAAGCTGGCGCGCCCCTGACTACTGGGCTAGATTAATTCATATATAAGCCTTCAAATTTTCTCGGTCGGACATTACTGATAATTCCTCGAAAGAAAGAACGTTCATGTAGTGAAGTATGATAAATGTGTTTTTTAAGTGGAAAGATAATTTCATTCCGCCGAATTTCTAATGAAATTAGAAGATCTAAAATTGCTGAAGGAAATGTGATGAAACGTTGAACTGCTGGTTCGATAGGAGAGCGATCTGATGCAAAATCAGAGTTGTTTTACAGAAATCGAAGACTCATAATTCCTCTTACTGTTCTACTCATGATGACTGCTGCTGAATTTACTCGTAATTTTTAACGAAAGGTTGGGGTCCACATTTATGCATGTTTAAAATAATTAATAATATGTTAAAATTAATAAAAAACCTGTAATAATCAATAAGCATTTAATGGGGGGAAAAACGTCTGTGTTAAAGTTGAATAAAGACAATATTAAATGGTAAAATGTTGCATTTTGGGATGAAAAACATTTTATTCTTGATTAAACCAAATGTTTTTAACAGTTACTGGCACGATCTGAAGGTAGCGAAAGACAGAGCAGATTTTTGAAAAGTAGATATGAATTGGGCATTTTAAAGGTGGATCTGTGGTGCTCTGGGGAGCTGCTTCTACTGAAGGCAGAATGAATTTAGTAATTTTTTTCTATTATCATGAACATCAAGAGAATATCCGCAAATTTTAAACATGGAATTCTCAGATTTTTGTTAAATTTGGTGGGGTAATAATAATTTTTTCAACAAGACTTACATTTTTGCTCTACTTCTAGAGCAATAGAAAATAGTTTGAAGAAAGAAACTTCTGCATTATTGCCTTTCCCGTGGCCTAAAAGTTGAAAAAACCTTAACTTATCATATTAGAAAAGTGCATGCAAGTGGAAAGCAATTTTAAATAGTTTAAATGTATTCAGAATATCATCTATGCTGTATGAAATGTTATTGAAACTGAATATTAAAAAAAAAAAAAAATGTATGTATATATACCAGAGAGAAGGTCTGACTGTTTCACCATAAAAAGAGACCCCATAAAATATTAATTTAAAGAATAACTGAAAAAAAATTACTAAGATTCAAGCTGTCCTTATAATTGTGAACACCTGAAAAATCATCTTTTTGACCACATTTAAATTTTTTTAAAATAGAAAAACGATAATTTTTTTTAAATATCGTCTATTAATGAAATTCAAATTAATAAAAAATATATTTGTTTAAATAATAGTGTTCAGTGTTTAGTTAATATAGAAAAACGGATGTCCTTATAATTATGAGAACCAGTGTATATGGATTTAGATTGATTAAATAAATTATTAATTAATTACATATAAAAAAGTTGATATTAACCCTATAAGTATTAAGCCCGTCTTTTTCCGGTATGCATAGTCAAAATAAAAGGCTGGTGTAGCTAAATTTTGAAATATATTTTGCTTTTTTCAAGAAAATAAGATTAATAAACATGTCTAGTACACAGTATTAAATTCTTATATGTATACTGTGCATAGTATTAATTTTATGAACAGATATACCGAAAAACAGCTAACGCTGAAAGGGTTAATATATTTTCATATACATTCATTCAGCCATACATATATATGTATATATATTTTATATAACATTTATTTTTATTCTAGGTATAATACCAATTTATGTTTCAAATCTTCCATAAATATTTAATAATTTTTTGCACTATTTTAGGTATTTTCCAGATTTTTTAAATAATCATTCTACTTTTCTTTTATTTGAGATATTTGAGACATTATTAATGGCATTATTTGATATCATACTGATTGTAATATCAATACAATATTATTACATTAATGTTATTTGGAGATATTTATCTATTACTTTTCACTGACTTATCAGGATCTCAATTTTGGAGCACATATTTACAGTAATAGTAACCCCCTCCCTAGTTTCTATGCAATTTTTTATTAGAATGGTACTGAGTGCACTTTGGCTTACTAAGTGGATATAAGAAAAGTTAAAGTGAAGACATAACATTTATATAATTATTTTGATTAAACATGAATAACTACTTTAAAAAAGATACCATTTTTTCTGAATTTTTATCCATGGGTATTACAGATGATTTTTCAGAAATTGTTATATTATTGGCCACTATATCTTCAATAATAAGATTGTTATTTTCAGGGTTTAAAGCACTTATAGTAGTCATTACTAATTGTCCTTTTTGAAGAGCTGATAAAGTTTCTTCTGAACACTCACTTATAGCCATGATTTGAGGTTGATCTGAAAAGAAAATTAATCCATTAGTTGTTATCATTATATTGAATCACACATACACATGCATGTTGAACTTATAAGTTAAGTAGAAGAGTTCCTTTTAAACAGGATAATAAAAATATGCATTTGAAATTTTGAAAGGAACTATAATCCAGAATGAGCAACAAGTCTCAAATCAACAATTAAATCATCTCTTTATGCTAAAACTAGTATGTTGTGGCCAACAGATGACTTTCTTCTATATTTTCCTATACAAATTTACTCAGTAAAAATAATTTATTAAAATTATTATTTAAAAAAATTATCTTCTATGATAATGCAGATGATTTCCATATTAGAGAAGTAGTATAACACTAAATATCCAAAAAAAGTCAATTTTATTTTCAATTTTTTTTTTTTTTTCTTTGCTAAAAATGAAAAAAATTGATAACTTCATTTTAAATTATCGCAGATTGATGGTTCAACCATTCATTTTAAAGGTATTGGCGAGCTCTTTTGAAAGATACCCATCATGAAAATTTACTCCCCTCGAGGGGGGACTTCCCCCTCAGGGATTACAAATAATTCTTTTAAATTTCATAATGATTATTAAAAAATAACTCTCTTTATGCACATTTATACAAAATTTTGTCCTATACCACCATGATAAAAATTTAGAAAAAGCGGGATGGCAGCACAACATGTAAGACAATTTTTACCAAAAGTTCATAGGCACTAATTTATGTCAAGATGTAACTACATACTAATTTGTATGAAATTCTGTGCAATTCCTGAGATACAGTCGCCACAAAATTTTGTCACACATAGACAGACAGACAGACAGACATTTTCTAAAAATCGTCAAATCGTGTTCTACAGCTCTCAAAATGTGTAAATTCATCAAAAACCCGAGGTCGAAAATTTTTACGAATCCAATACTTTCTTCTATTGAATATAGAAGAAAGTAAAAAAGTTACTACTGCAATCATTTTATTCATTATTTTCTGTTTCTCAGTTTGCACAGCAAAAACTAATGTATATCAAAAACATGAAATCTGGCAGCTTTGTGTAGAAATGTACATAAACAGCAGCAATAAAACAAACCAATTAAATTATTTTAAATAGTACTTAATGCAGAATTCAGTTGAAATATTTCTGATATAAAAGTTTTATCATATAAAAAACTACATATAGCAACTTAAATATATTTTTCAAGCATACACTTCAATATATTACGCTGTACATTGATTAAAAAATTTTTTTTAATTAATTTTATTAAGAGAGTTTTAAGCTATGGTTCTTTGTTTTGTTTAAATAATTTCTTAGATGTGGCTCACATGTTAGATAAAATTTATTGCTATTTTCCACTCAGTAAATTTTTTCTAAAATGTATGCTCTAATAATCTAAAATTTAGTCAATTTACTGTTGGTTTATAGTATAATTTAAAGTGTCATGCCAGCTAAAAATAGAAACGAATCATGCTGAAAGTTAAGTTATTAGTCATGTTCCTTAAAAAAGTGCTAATTTTAGATATTCAGTTTTTCAACTTTCTACATTTTTCATTACTACCATTTCTCGATTTCCTATACGCTAATGCCCCACACTCTACATAATTCTATTGGTCGATTTTACAGTTGTAAAATCAGATTCCTTTCTTATATATAGGAGCAGTTTTGTTTCATTTGCTTTATGCACTGATGACGTTATGCTAAATGCTAACAAAACAGCTGTCTGCTATTTTAGTATTTCCTTTGGCGTTCCTGACATTGATTATTTATCCTGTGTTTCTAAAAACTTGTTTAATAATACTACACTATATTGACTATAAACAAACTTTATCGCAGACAAATGTAAACATTGGAAAATAAAGAAAAAATAAAATTTCACCTAAAATATCTAAAGGCATCTCATCTGTAAAGGCTGTTTCTTCACTGACAATTGTAATACTAGGATTTTCTAAAACTTTTATTTCATTATTTTCATCTAAAGCAACTGCTTGACATGTCCTCCTATGCTCCTAAGCAAGAACAAGAAGTTGTAAAAATAAGATTTAATAACAGGCATATAAATAATACAGAATAATATACAGGTACAATCGGTAACAAAAATGTCTTAACACTAGCAAAAATTCCTATGTAAAAAAAAGTACAATTCATACGGTTTTGTTAAATAAATCTTTATCGAATCATGTTCTTACACTGACTAAGAACAGGATTTGACAAGGATTTATTTAACAAAACCGTATGAAGTGTACTTTTTTTACATAGGAATTCTTGCTAGTGTTCAGACACTTTTTTTACCCACTGTATATAATAATAATAATAATATATATTAAATAGTAATTAAGCCTTAGGTACTGCAAAGATTAGGAAATCTTGCTTTATTTTATTATACAGTAAAACACTGTTTATACGATCTTTTTCATTTATATATCCTTTTAGTGAAATCCTGAATTGTTCCTATTCATTTTAATCCTCATTTATATCCTGCTCAGAATCGGTTATACGTCTTTACCAATTTTCTAAAATTTAGAAAATTTCTTGCTCGATCATTATCTTAGCTGGTTCCATTATATTATTATTTTTTCATTCTAAATAAGGGGGATTTTTTTCTAGAAACCATCTCAAATGGAGGAACATATGAAGGATACTCTGTATAAAAAATACTGACTATTTAAGGACACTGTTTGGAGTTCTTCCCTCATGTAATATTTTACAATTTCACTGTTGAAAAGAGGAAAAGAGAAGTTTTGAAGAGTGAGTGATACATGCTGCATGCAGAACATCAGTTTTGGTTGAAAATGGCAATTTTAAGGTTGCCACTAATTTTTTTGTAGTAAAAGTACTGTGTTGCCATCTAACACACACACACACACAAAAAAAAAAAAAAAAAAAAAAAAAAAAATTGTAGCAGTATTTTAAACATGCAGCAATATATACTTTTTTTATTATACATTTACTTTATCTCATCTGACCCTACTATCTTAAAAAAAAATTATTAATTAGCATTTTCACATAAATTTTGTTTTGTTGTGACAGTTTTAAGTACACTAATGATTAAGTTAAAAATTCGATTTTGGGGGGAGAAGACCTGGAAAGAAAAAAAAAATGCTCCTTAATCGATCCGGTTAATCGGCGTTCGTATAATCGGCGCTCTACTGTATTTAAAAGCATATAAAATTGAATTAATGGTAGAAATATCAAAGATACCTACTTATAAGGATCAAACGTATAAGCTTTACTTTAATCTCATTCTACGACATTCAATGCTACTTAATCATTTTTGTTTAAGAAAGGATTTTATAGTGTGCCATTGAAGTTTCTGACTGTCACTTTTCTTGATTTTCTTCTGTGTTATATTAAATTTTATATAATACCTGAAGAATCTATCATTAATTTTAGAAAAATGTAAATAAGATTTAAAAAAAAAAAAAAATGTATTTTTTTAACGATCTGAACTTTTTTTCAATCTCTATGTACCAATGTTAAAGAACCACCCCATTAAATCCTCAATAATTATTAAGGTTAAGTGATATGCATAAATTTTATTTTTTATATCTTTATACATTCATCTTAGCTAACCAAAAAAGTATGTTTGAGATACATAACAAAATTTGGAATTTAAAGGGTTAAAGTCATATAATATATTAGCTGATCTGTTCACCTAGATCATCATGCAGTAAAATGCATCAAAACACTGGTGTTGAAGATGAAAAACGAGAATTTTGAAAGCAAATACGCACAAAATTTTAATAATTTTTTTTTCAACAAGACTTACATTTTTGCTCTACTTCTAGAGTAATAGAAAATAGTTTGAAGAAAGAAACTTCCGTATTATTGCCTTTCCTGTGGCCTAAGAGTTGAAAAAACCTTAACTTATCATATTAGAAAAGTGCATGCAAGTGGAAAGCAATTTTAAATAGTTTAAATGTATTCAGAATATCATCTATGCTGTATGAAATGGTATTGAAACTGAATATTAATATATATACCAGAGAGAATGCCTGACTGTTGAACCCTAAAAAAAGACCCCATAAAATATTAATTTAAAGAATAACTGAAAAAAAATTACTAAGATTCGAGCTGTCCTTATAATTGTGAACATCTGAAAAATAATTTTTTTGACTGTATTTAAAATTTTTGAAGATAGAAAAACGATAAAACTTTTTAAATATCATCTATTAATGAAATTCAAATTAATAAAAAATATATTTGCTTAAATAATAGTGTTCAGTGTTTAGTTAATACACTGTACTCCCGATTATCCGTGCTAATTAATGCACGGGTGTATACGGATAATCGAAAAACACGGATAATCCGAAAATGACCAAACACGCAGAAAAGTGTGTATATTTGGAGGCTATAAGTAAAGTACACGGTGGTATATAAAATACTTCGGGTTTAATTACGATACTCTACTAATACAAAAAGTAATACATTAAGTACTAGTAATGAAATATGTAAGAAAATTTTGCATAATTTTAAAACTTACATAATTACTGTCAGTTGTTCTTCTGGAAGAAGTATGTTATATATGTTTGTCTGCGAGCCAACGTGGCATTTTCCCTTATAATTTGGCGAACGTTGTGCACAGATATGACATCATTGAACTCGAAATTATTTTGATGACCCATGTAGTCTAACAGTTGATCTATGCACTGCAATGCTGTTTCGTGACTCACACTTGTTGCATCATATTCATCTTCACTCTGTTCCCGTTCTTCGCCTTCGCTTTGCTCGCCTGAAACTGCATCCACTATTTCTTGATCTGAAAGAATTTTATAGCCTTTTTCGTTTTTATCTTCGTTCATTCAATCTTCTACATTTTCTTCATCAATATTTTGAAATCCATCAACATCAGAAATAATTTAAACAATTTCAGAAGCTTGTACTTTGTTTTTGTTTGCAGAATCATCTGCATGTATGACCCCAGGCATCAATTTTTTCCAAGCATGAAGCAACGTCGAGTTTTGAATTTCATCCCAAGCTTCAGCAATAAGCTGCACTGCATCAAAGATCGTGAGCTTTTTTCCAAAATTTAACGAGATTTTTCATCTTCTTTCAATAGCAGTCTCAAAAGATTTCTTCTGCAGATGTGCTTCATTGTTGAGATAACTCCTTGGTCCATTTGCTGGATGAGTGAAGTTACATTTGGAGGAAAGAACTTTAAAAAAAAATATCTCCATCACATGAAGAAATATCATCCGGATGGCATGGCGCATTGTCAATTAAAAGAACTGCTTTTTTCGGTAGACCTTTTTTTAGTAGCCACTCGCTCACTTATGGCACAAATTTCTTATGAAACCACCTTCTAAACAAGTCGGTATCCATCCAAGATGATGATTGAGAATAATAATAAACAGGTATATTGTTTTCAAAATTCTTCCCGAAAGATCTAGGATTTTTAGACTTTATAACAAGGGGACCTATAACAGGGGATATCAATCTGAATGTTCCGGAAGCGTTTGCACAGCACATCACAGTTATTCTCTGCTTTGAAGTATTAAAACCCGGAGTTTCTTTCTCTTCTTACGATATTAATGTTTTAGTTTTGAAGTCACGTATAGTCTGTATGCCAAAATCTAACTCCAAAGCTAATTTTTAGGCAGTTTCTCATTTTTCAAGCGACGTTTCGGTGGCTGTGTAAATTCACTCATTCTGAAAAAGTTATTAAACCCACGGAAAAAATAAGCAGCTCTGACAACAGTCAATACAAAACACACTCTTAGTAACTGGCGATCGCTAAGAACACGAAATGGTTCATCCGGGGTTCGAAGAAACGAAAGAATGTATGGGGAGTGAAAAAGGGGGAGAGAAAAAGGGGAAAGGATTAAAACAAGTCTCTCCTTCTTTATCAGCTTAGCAGCTGCTACTGAAACAGACCATTGCATTTGTTTGTAGCGATTATAAGAAAACCGTTTTGCTTTGTTCTTTTTCCATTCCTAGACGCTAGTTTTAAAACATAACCCAAAAACAACATTCTTTAGAAAATTATTAAATCTCATTCCATCAGGATCCGTCACTTTAAACGCAGTTTTTTTTTTTTTTTTCGTCCCTGATTGAGAACAGGAAAAAACGAGAAAATTTAAATTTTTGGGCTGCACGGATAATCCGCACACGGATAATCGGGAGTACAGTGTATAGAAAAATGGGTGTTCTTATAATTATGAGAACCAGTGTGTCGTGAAACACGACATCGTGTTTAATTAATTTTTATCACACTTTCATTAAATTTAGCAAAATCAAGTTATTATTCAATATTCAGGCTAAATTTCCTTTAATTCAACTCTTTCCGTTTACCCCTGCACGTTTGCCTCACTGCAACGATCGAAATTTTCTCTTTTGGTTCTTCTCACCGGACCCTGCTGTCATCCCGGTAGTGTAGAGGTTCCAGCGCTCCCCTTTAGTGATCGCTCGCTCCTATTGGCTGAGCAGCATCGTGACGTTTTTGGGGTAGCTGGTTAGCGTCTGCCGGGAAGTTCTAACTCACAGAGAAGCGGACTTGCTATGGCTTAAGAAGGTCGGACATCTCCGGTGGTCGCGCTTTGCGTGCGCCACGTGCCGTTCTCGCGGCGTTGTCGCATGGAAATAGCCAATTAATAAAGAAACCCCTTAATATTTTAAAATAGACGAACTTGTAATAAATTAGTGCAATAGTTTGAAACAATAGCTTGAGATTCACCATTTAAGCAGGCTAGAATATAATTTAATACAATTATCGCGACGATGTGCGTGGATTGGACTTATGCCATATGCCTATTCATACGGAGCAACTTGGATGATGTCGGAGGCGCCTACACACGGATCCTGACCCCAGTCCTGCTAGAACGTCATAATAAACATCTTGATCTACATTTCTTGTCTCCATTCGTTTTACTTCCAGCATTCATGGTAAGGTGTTTTTATATTATTATTTCTTGACATCGGACGGCGTGACTCATAGCGATGTTTTCTTTTTAAAAGAACCTGGATTCACAAATTAATTCTGAATGTACTAAAGAACTCTTTATTTAAGTCAAACTTGACGGAACTATTAAGTAAAGCCTTTTTTTGCTAATTTCCAACTTATACATTTTAAACTCTTATATTACTTAAAGAAATTCAAAGCCCGATTTCTATTTATGACACCAATAACTATTCGTGACACAGTGTATTATGAAGATGCATTTAATTGGGAAAACTGAAAAAATAAAGTTCTTTATACCATCATCAACAGAAAACAAAGTCTTTAAGCATCCTCCAATATTGATTTAACTTGAGGTTTCTATTTTAAGAGGCATGTCTACTCTGAATAACACTTAACAGGAACTTATAAACAAATGATAGTTTTAATGAACTTATAGTCTTATTTGTCTTTTAGCCCTGGTGAACTGATCACCATATGCCTTGTTGTTGATTACGGCAGCGTCACTCATTGCTTGCGCATCACAGCAACAGCAATGCCATCTGAACTCCAAAATCCCAACAAGGAAGATGAACTAGCCAGCCTTATATTTAAGGCTGGTAAAAACCATGTGTGCAACTTGGAATCATCAATGATGTTTTAAAGACATTATTACCAATACTGTACAACTAAAACTTATATTAAGAGGTGAAAAAATGATGTAAATAAAAACATAAAAAATGCTTAATTTTCGAAACAGAATCAGCATAATTTTTTATGATACATGTATCACATATACGTTTGATGCATTTATTTTAGGCATTTTACTTGGTGCATTTATAAAAACTGAGATATAATAACCTTCCCATATGTAGAAAATACTGCACTGCAGCATGTAGCTGTACCACCATCCAATATGCACCCATATTTAATTAGCATAGTTTTACATAATATTCATCTTATATACCAAGTTTGACACATTTACACACTATAGAAACTGAGCTATAGCTTTCCCTTAAAAGGGAGAAATTGCAGCATAGCAGTGCTACCTGTTGGGTATCTCGTTGGTGTATATCAAAAGCTAGTGAACATCAATTTAAGTCAGGATTACAAGCCAAAAATTTACAAATATCCAATACTTAATTCTTATGTATATATATAAAAAAAAATTAAGAAAGTAAGAACAACTATAATGCTTCACTTTTGTCCATTAGGCTGATTTCTTTAGAAATTGATCTATTGCAATCACTTAGTTTATTCATCTATCTATTTAATGAACCAAAGTTGGAGAGCGAACTTATCTTACAAATATCTTGGATGAGTTTGTTAACCAAGATTCTCTGCCATTTTGTTTCCAAGTGACAATCACTTGAAATTTTCAAATCCATATTGTAAAAGCATGTTTAAGTATGGATTAGCTTAAATGATGATGTATACATACACCATATAAGTGTCTGTACCTAGATTAATATTGAATTTGATTTAACAAACATTAAATTAAGGGGGGCATATGAAATCAGGCTGCCATTTGAAAATTTCTCATCATGATAACTTTTAAAATACTGATTTAATTCAAATCAAAGTTGAATAATAAACTTATCTTACAAATATCTTGGATGACTTCACTGGGCAACTTACTCCATCATTTTGTACAAATATCATGAATTTGCTGGGCAACTTGCTCTACCCTTTTGTTTCCAAGTGGAGGCTACTTGAAATCATGCTTAAAAATTTGTCATCATAATAACTTTTGAAATACTGAACTAATTCAATTCAAAGTTAAGGACAGTGGACTTTTATTACAAATATCTTAGATCAGTTCGCTGGGCAACTTGTTATGTCATTTTGTTTCTAAGTGGAAGTCACTTAAAAATTTGTCTCCCTAATTTTTGAAATACTGAATAATTTCAAACCAAAGTTAGACAGTAGACTTATCTTCGAAACACATTTGATATGTTCCTTGTTCAACTTGATTCGTCACTTTGTTTCCAAGTGCTAGACACTTGAAAATTCCAACTTCACATTAAAAAGTTATTTATGAATCAATTTGCTTAAAGCTCCATATGTACATAGCCCACATCAATGTCTTCCCCGAGTTCACGAATAAACTTTATTCGCCATCTTGTTTCAAAATGGCAGCCACTTCTTGAAAGAAAAGAAATCAACCTACTCTTCCTACTGAGTCAGAAGAACTTTTTTTCTTTGCCCGAGGAAAGAATAAACCTTGATTATTTTAACTTTAAACAATTTGTTGCATGCCTCTGCAATTTAGAACTTTTGCTTATGTGAAGTTCTTTTTCTTTCTTCAGATTTTTAAGATTATACTTCCTGTATCATTCTAAATATAATTTTACAAAATTCCAAATTAAAAACATTAACTAATAAGATAATGCAATTTATAAAAGTTAGTTTGTAATCAAATATGTGCACATGTTAGAACATGAAGTATAAAAATTACACCTATTTTCTTTCAATTAAGAATAAATATGAAGAAAAAATATTAAAATATGAAGCTAAATAAATAAATAAAACATTTATTCTAACAAGAACAAGTAACATAAATTATTGGCATAATGTACCCATGATAATCTTAAAAAAAAAAACTTAAAAATAAAAATTGACAAATAAATAATTTCAAAAGATTAAAAAAAAAAATAATAATAATAATAATTTACCTTCAATAATTCATTATCTGTGAAAGGTTTTTTACACTGCGGACAAGAAGCAGAATGGCGTCTTTCAATATGTTTCCTAATATCAGTGTATGTGTATCCCAAAAAATCACATGCAGAACATTTGTAATCTCGTCGGCCTGAGTGTCTGAAAGTAGATTTTATATTTTCAAAATGAAAAAAGCTTTAAAAGATTTAACATTGAAAAACAAGTAATATTAATAAAAATGCTTAAAAAAAAAAAAAAATCTCAAGTTTATTTCTAATTTTTTAAATATAACTTTATAATATGTTTGATGTCATTCATTGATGACATGGCAACAATTGTTGTCAAATCATCAATGAATGTTGTTAAAATCCCACAAACAGATAGCAAATTTACTGCCTAAAATTTTTTAAATATATGTTGTTGTTTTTTTTTTATTTATTTATATATGAAAAATTTGAATCAAATATATTTTATTATTAACAAAATGACAAAAATAAATAAATAAAAATAAAATAAAACAAATAAATAACCATTAGAAATCAAAATCCACATATTTAACACTAGGTTTATGAGCATTTTTTTTTTTTTTTTTTTTTTTTTTTTTTTTGTATACCTATTGTTTCGGACACCCATAAAATAGATAGGTGCAGGAAACCATGTATTTTCTTATTTTAATTTAATTTAAAATAATTAACAATCTTAATGGACTTAATAAATAAATAAATAAATATATATATATTAAATTTTTATGACTGCACAAATAAACACAAATTTAAAGAAGCACAAAGAATAAAAGTAATAGTTTTTGTAATTTTGCTCATGAATTCCAAAATTCATCAAAATGATGGGTCCCATAAACTTATAATATTATAATGAGCTTTCTACTCACAATTTTTTTTAAAAATTCTTTTGGTTATTGCTAATAGCTCAATAGTCAATAATTTTTTCTATCTTCAAGTTACGATACAAATGTTACTTTCAGTTTGCTATATTGTTTTTCCATAATGTACTTGTGCATACTTTTTTAGCTTGATGGAGGGACATATTTAATTACTTCAATCAGAAATCACTGTTGTGTAGCAGTTTATTGTGTTTTCCTACTTTTTTCATCTTTTAACAGCAATTTTTTGGTAGATTTTATTGCAAATTGTTAAAACTTCTCCTGCATAATTTATATCTTTGAATTAGTTACTAAAATTAAAATTTTCTATCTTTGCAGGAATTAGTATTAATAAAGCTGAAAACCCATGGATAGTTTGAATTTAGTATATTTTAAAATTAGAGTATTTGTGCTGTTTTTAAGCGAATACATTGACACTGATGTATGCAGTAAAGATATATAGACTGCAAAGCAAAGTTACAAGGAATTTATCTCCACAACCACTGGTTGCAAACATATACTTCCAATTACAAAATGTTTTAAAATATGTAAGCGTTTATGATATGACATGTTTAAATTTAAAAAACCAATTTTTTGAAAATTAGAAAAACTAAATTTTTATACAGTCCCCAGGTCTCTATAGTCATATTTAGTGAAAGTTGATACTCATCCTAACAAATGTAACAATAAAAAGTTTCACTTCTGTGAACTCAAAATATTTACTTTCAAAGTTTAGGATTTCCCCACATCTCCCCCCCCCCCTTCATTAAAGGAACCTTCATTAAGGGGTAAAAACTCTTAAATAATGCTTGAGAAAATGAGAAAAAAATCTCAAACTTTGAAACTAAATATCTCGGTCAATTTTGGGCAAACAGAAATGAAACTTTTTTTTATATTTGTTGGATGAGTGTTAATTTTTACTAAAAATGACTATAAAACCCTGGAGACTGTATAAAACGTTAGTTTTTGTAATCTGCAAAAAAATTGGTTTTTTAAATTTAAATATGCTATATCATAAATGCTAAAAAATTTTTAAACATTTTGTAATTGGAAATATATGTCTGTGACCAATGATTGTGGAGATAAAGTCCCCCTCGCAACTTTGCTCAGCATCTTGTATAAAGTGTGCACTCGTACATATTTGTCAACCATTTTATATTTTTGGACCATTATGTCATGTTTATTACTATTAATTAAAACACATTACAGATGAAATATACTTATTTCATAAATCATGTTGAAATAAGCAATTCAAAATTATACATCAACATCACAGTTCATCGTGTACAGGCCAGCCAGCAGACATGCAAAAACCAATTATAAATAATAGCTGCCAATTAGAGTTAAGTTGTTTGAATCACATTAGAGTTGAGCTGTTTGAATCACATGACACACTAAATCATAACCTAGATGGTCTTTTTATACTACTAAACTTTCATCCATGGGTGGACTTATTCAGTTAAAAATGAAGAAATATTTTAGAAAAAACAGTTATTATTTGCAAACTGTTTCCCCCTTCAATTTATTTAAAAACTATGATTTTTTAACAAAATAAAAGAATCTTGTATGTTTTAATAAGTTAGTTAAGTAAATTCTGAAGTTATGAATGTACCAAACATGTGGATTGTATTGCTAAGTTTATTAGTAAATTTATATAAGTATTGCATCTTATTTATAGTTTGTTCATGTGCTCTATCTGGATCGAAATCTAACTTCCTATAATTACTGAACAGCTGTAATTTGCGGTTTACGGAAATTTCGCCCCCAGCATCTCGCCCCCGGCATTTCGCCCCCGGGAAACCTCGCCCCCCGGAAATTTCGCCCCCGGAAATTTCACCCCCGGAAATTTCGCCCCCGAACAGTGGATTTCGCAAATTTTGCCCCCCGAGTTGTGGAAAATATATATGAAATGACAAATAAAAATATAATTATACATGTAGTAATTCTCGATATATTTCTATTTAATTCACACTATTCTGCCTTTTAATTTCAATATAAAATATATAAACTAGAATAAGGTTTTCGAATGCAAAAATTGTTCGATTAATTTTTTATCGCTGTTAATTAAAAGAAAGTTTAAGTGTGCAGTAATATTATTTATTTATTTATTAAATTTTTATAGCACAGATAATACTTTTATTAATTTATCAAATATTATTTTACTTTGTTTTATTTATTAATCAATTTGATCATTATTTTTAAATAAGGAAATAAGATTAAAGAAGCAAGAAATTTTCATTACAGAGGCAAGATTTTTTTTTTTTTTTTTTTTTTTCACATTTGACATTGTGAGATTTTTTGTTTTCATCCAATGCTTTTTTCTATTGAATTTTGACTCTTTTTTTCCCCCCTCTTTCTATGAGTTTTCAGCCTTCATCCCTCGTTTTCTACATTCTAAGGTGCGGTCCGAAAATCGATATCGAGTTTTCACCTGATTTATACATTTTATGGCTTCCTGGGTCCAGAAAAGTAGTTTATTTCTGACAGTTGGTCAGAGTGTGTGTGTGTGTGTTTGTATGTTTATGTATGTATGTGCGGAATCTTCTGGGTATCATATCTCCGAAGCTAACAAAAATGGAACTACCAAACTTCAGAACTGAGAGAGGTCTGGTATACAGATAATTTTTTCAAATTTTCGGGAAAATTGAAAAACCGGAAATGGGACAGCGGAAAACGAAAGTCTCAGATATCTCAATAACGGTTCAACGTAGAACGTTGCAAATTGGTGTAAGGGTTTCTTATAACATCTAGTTGTGCGCCTCTCTTTTTGTACTTTATATAATGTTCCGTTTTGGAGATATTTAGGAGAATTATATTAATGTTGACCAAGAATACGAAGGTTTTGGCCATTAAATATGGCCTACCATCATAGAGATTTCAAAAGAAGCTAATGATAGAGCTTGTAATGATATTATTATGAAGGTTGAAGACATTTTTGCGTGTAAAAAGTAATTTGTAAAGACATAAGCAGGTTCTTGACGACAAATGCACGTTATTTAATGAATATGCAGCCCATAGACAGAGCTCGTAATTTTATTGTTGCGAAAGTTGTCGACATTTTAGCGTTTCGAATGTGATTCTGTAAGACAGAAATATGTTTTATTCGACGAATGGATTTTATTTATGAATATTTAGTCCGTAGATAAAGCCTGCAATGATATTGATAAAAGATGACTTGTTTAAGAATTACGAAACAAACGAAAAAATACTTAGTAAGCGAGCATTATTTATTTTGGCTTAATGCAATTTAATTAATTATATACTCCATTACTAATAAATAGTGTAAAATAATAAACGTAAACCCATAATTAAACTTTCTGTGCTCTATTTGAGTTAACAGTTTCTTTTGAAAATGTACTATATTTGCAAACAACCTCAGTTTCGATTCTCAGTTCTTAAACCCTTTGAGGAGAAGAGTTGGTTAGGTTTTTACGTCGCACTAGTGTTGTGCAATGGGCAATTGGTGGCGTTCTGGGTCTCGCCCCTAAAGGTGGTCCGAAACATGACATAACATCTTTGACCTCCACGGATGGAATTGGGAAGCAGAGTAATTTTACTTATTGACAGTTAAAAACGACCAGAATTTATGAACGATGTTAGAAGAGAAATAGTAAATATTTTCAGCGTAAATGATTATATTCAATAGTCATTCATTTTTATCGCCATGCTCTTTGTGAACCCTTGTTATGATTAAAGTCAAAACATATATCAATATTGTATAAACTTCATATTTTTATACAACAAATTATTGCAAGATAAAAAGAGTGAACTTTTTATATAACATGTTTTTAAATTTTCTGTTGAATCATATTAACGCTACCGAAGGCAGATCACAGGCAAGGAGGGCGACTCACCTTTCGGTTTAGAGTCATGACCAAGGCCACCCCCCACCGAAACCAAACTTCTAGCTCTCCAGCGAGCCCGCGGACAGGGGCACGGGCCCGGGAAAAGTCCGCGGGAAGGGAAGACCCACAAATCTCGCAAGCAAACTAGCTGCTCTCCGGCGGGTGTGCTAGGCCGGGTGCCAGGAAAATCCACTTGAGCCTATTAGAGGAACAAGGCCTGGCGGTGAAGAGTAGGTGACAGATTACAAGTAGAATAACCCTGGCGCCTCGTGCCACCAAGGCACCCGCAACATAACACATCACCTATTACTTTACGAGCGACGGATGGTCGAAAACCCCCAGGCCACAATGGCATAGAGCACAGTGGACGCGGGGGAACATCAGTCCATCCGACATGCTTCTCGGCCACGCCGACCTCGTTAGTTCACCGGCTATCCAGGGTCACCACTTGGTGGTGAGGCCGACTGCCGCAACTATCTCCAAGCTACCTGAGTGGCAGCCCGGGGCCAGGGACCCCAACGCTACCGAAGGCAGCGGGAACCCGAAATATTTGGCTAAAAGTAACGAAAAATTCATTGTCACCGTGTTCTGAGCTATTCTGAAACACTCAAATGTCTAGCTAGTCGGGAATTAACATGGTTGTTGAATCATGTAAACGCTGTCGAAGGTAGCGGAAGCTCGAAAAGATTGGTTAAAAGTATTAAAAAACTCATAGTCATCGTATTATGAGCTTTTATAAAAGTTCCGAATTTATAGCTAGTCGGAAAATTATACGATTGTTGGGTCATATAAATGCTACCGAAGACAGCGGGGACCCGAAACAATTGGCTAAAAGTATTAAAAAAAAAAAAAAAAACATTATTATCGTCTTTTGAGTTATTATAAAAATTTCAAATGTCTAGCTAGTCGGTAAGTTAGTTAAATAAATTTTCTGTTGAATGATATAAACGCTGCCGAAGGAAGTAGGGACCTGAAACAGTTGGCTAAAAGTATTTAAAAAATTCATTGCTGCCATGTTTTGAACTATTCTGAAAGTTTCAAATGTCTAGCAGGCGGTAAGTTTATTAAATAAAGTTTTGTTGAATCATATAAACGCTGATGAAGGCAGCAGGGACCTGAAACAGTTGGCTAAAAATATTTAAAAATGCATTATCACTGTGTTCTAAGCTTTTCTGAAAGTTTCAAATGTCTACCTAGTCGGTAAATTAGTTAAAAGTCGATTCCAAGGTTTGTACTGGTAACGCTACAGAAGGCAGCAGGGACACTGAACAGTTGGCTAAAAGTATTTAAAAAATACTTTGTCACCGTGTTCTGAACTATTCTGAAAGTTTCAAATTTCTAGCTGGTCGGGAAGTTAGTTAAATTTTCTGTTGAATCACATAAACGCTGCCGATGGCAGCAGGGACCCGAAACATTTATCTAAAAGTAGAAACAAAATGCATTGTCACCGTGTTCTGAACTATTCTGAAAGTTTCAAATGTCTAGCTAGTCGGGAAGTTAGTTAAATTATTATTATTTTTGTTTTTGTGTGTGTGTGTGTGAATCATAAACGCTGCCTAAGGCAGGAGAGACTCGAAACAGTTAGCTAAAAGTATTAAAAAAATGCATTTCCACCGTGTTCTGAGCTTTTCTGAAAGTTTCAAATGTCTAACTAGTCTGGAAAGTTAAAAATCGATTGCAAGATTTGTACTGGACACACAAACAAACAAAGAATATTCGAAGTAAATAAAATCATGTTAATATTTTGGGAAATACCGCATGTATGTTTATATTTTTATTTGTAATTACATTTATATTTTTCATCACTCGGGGGCGAAATTTCCAGGGGCGAAATGTCCCGGGGGCGAAATTTCCGAGGTGCGAAATGCTGGGGGCGAAATGCCGGGGGCGAGATGCTGGGGGCGAAAATTCCGGATCCCGTAATTTGCATATGAAATAAAATAAAGTTTTGTAAAGCTGTATGGTATCCCCTCAAAGAAGAGCTTCTGATTGGATAGTTGATATCAATTACCAGTATACATACTGCAGAAACTCAGTATAAAGTCTGCTCTAGCTTGAATTTGAATTTCAACTCTGGTGCTAGTTGAGTTCTACCTCATTTCCAGTTTAGCTAGTTGTTCTAGTTTAAGCTCAAGTTCCAGCTCAGTTTGAGTTGCAGTTGTGTTAATATCCAGTTAAAAAATTATAGCAGTTGTAAATATGTTTAAGTTTAGTAATTATTTTAAGTCACACTGTAAAATAAGAGATACATTATAATTAGTCTCAAACTTTGAGAATGTTATAACCTATAGCATCTTTTTTGTCTGTACTGAAATGATTAATATACTTCATAAAGCAATAGTATATATACTTATATATACTAAATGAAACCAGAGTTTTGCTGCATAAACACTTAATGTCTTCAAATTACCCGATTGATCCACTGCAATGTGTGAAAGTCTAAGAACTTTATTTATAATAATTTTATTATTGAATATATTTGCTGTCATCATCATTATAAGTAGCCATCATCATACCCTTCCTGCTCTTTCAGGTGATATTATTTAAATTTTACTTTAGTTTAGATGGAGAATTCTTCCAGTATCAGTTACTCTGTTAATTTAATCCAGTATGACTTATTGATAGTTTAATTATGTTTCATATACTGGCTAAGTGTTTAAGTTTATGACTGATAAGAAGGGTACCTTCAATAGCATACTGAAAGCTGAGCTAGGGATTGCATTTGCTGGATCCTTCATTTGGCAATCCAATTGAATCCAACACATTTTCAGCTTGCTGGATCCAGTACCAGATGTTGGATTCAGTGATACAGATCCTCACTGTGGACCAGTAGAAAATGAATTTAAAAACATGATAAAAAGTAAAAGAATTAAGAAAACAATAATTAAAATGTTAAATTATCAGAGATTGCCAAGCAAGCATGGTCCAAGACCTGGGTTAGAATGGTGAGGCTGACTTTCTTAGAAGTGATGATCAGATATAAGTAATTATCATGACTGTTGTCCTGTTGTAGAAAAGTTATCTGAGAGGTTTTTGTATTTCTTTGACATGAATAAGATTTTTAAAAATTATTGAATCTAATGGTGTCTTACTTCCTTGAATTTTATGCAAATGTAAGGCAAGACGGTATTATTCCAATTTTTTTAATCAATATCAACATAAATAGATAACATGTCTGGCAATGTTTTGTTATACCTCTCCGTCAGTCTAATAGTTAGCAGATGGTAAAAAATAGGATGTCTGAATGATTCATTGATTTTTTTTTTTTTTTTTAATATTAGATAGAGAAAAATGCCCTTGATTACTTAGCATTTCTCTTTGAGCACTTTAAGTTAGTATGATTTCTCCAACCATAAATTCAAATTCGGTAGTTTCAACAGTTGGTGATGCATTTGTAATAGGGAATCTTGTTAAATAGTTAGTGTAAACAATTGTCTGTCTGTAACTGTTTCAGATAACTGGTAAATGTACAAGTAAGTCCAATTTTAGCAAATGTACATCAGGAGGCTCTATTGTTTGTAGCTGCCCTGGTGGCAATAGAGATGGAGCTTTTCTTTTTTGACAGATTCACAGCAATGAGATACATACTGACGTATGGTTCCATATAGTCTTGGCCAACAGCATTTCTTTATCTTTTTGTATGCTTTTGCAAATTTGAGACAATTAGCAGTTAGGGCATCATGACAACTATAACATCATGGTGATGTTGTTTTGGTACCACTAAAAGCCATTGCTGTTCCATAGGATCAACATTTTTGGCACAATATATCGTTTCTCATCTGGCAACTTTGGTATTCACTACCCTTCTTGAGCGTTTTAATGATGGCCTTAAACTGTTTATCTTTTAACTTCTCTTTTCTGCAGCCAGTGATGGCTGCAAAAAATGGCATTTCATCACTGTTCCCAATCTCAGCCCCCTTGACAACTACAACTGATAAAAGCTTCCTGCAAGAGATTGATATCTATTATCAGAGGAATCAGAAATAAACAATGTAAATTTTAACAAAAACTATTTTTAGGATGTTTGCCTCAACTGGACTCAAACTCACAATCTTTTGTTTTGTAGAGTTAGTGGTTTTCTTTAGAGCCAGAAACGGAGTCCACAGACAGAAGTAACAAGTTTTGGTACATTATTATAATAGAGGGACATAATTTGTCTCTCTCCTCCTTTAATTTATATTTTAAACATTACTTTTTTTTTATATAATAAATATACTTTTAATATATATAAAAAAAAATTATTTATAATAATTATACAAATGCTCACATCATTTTTAGTAATTTCTCAAGTAATCGATCATTTTCTATGTTTTCAGTACTAGAACGATTAATTACACTGCTCGGCATGAAAATTGCTTCTGACACCATTTCAGCATATTACATTATTATGTAAAATGACCTCCTGAATCTGAATATGATGCCCATTTTGCCCTATCACTCACTGTTTTTTAGGAACAGCCCCCTATTTTTATCATTTTTTGGTGATTTTATGGCTATAAATTTGATTTTTAGGAGGGGGGGGGGAGAGGGGAGGATTATTTTAACTGTTAAATGTCTTCTGAGGGCTACAGAGCTAGAAAATTCTAAAACATGGACATTTGTGGCAAGGCGAAAATTCTGGGGGAGATTTGACACTGAAATTATGTATTATATATCTCATATGTTTTTAATCTATTATTAATGTTATTTTATAAACTTTACATTTTTTTTTGTTTTTAGGTATTAAATTAATTCTTTTTCCTTCTTCAAATCAAATTCATGGTCATAAAATTGCCGAACAGAGAAAAAAAAAATTGAGGGAGGGGTGGTGTTTCTTGAAAACGGTGGGTGACTGGACAAAATGGGAGTTATATTCGGATTCAGGAAGTCATTTTACATAAGAATCAGCAAAAATGGTATCAGAATTCGAAAAAAAAAATTTTTTTTTTGCAGAACAGTGTTATTAACTGAAATAATTTAAATATTTTTTTTAAATGACAAACCAGGAAGAAAAAAACCTGCAATTTGCAAGGATTATAAAACACTTTTCAGCTGTATTAATCCATTACATAAAATTACACTTATTAAGAAGAGGAAAATGCACTTTGAGTAATTTCCTTGTGTATACAATGATGTGTAAATCTCTTTTTAGTTCCCCATCATACTAAAGGTATGGGGAACTTAGGTAATCGAGAAAAATTTCGACCTCGGTTTTTTTACTTTTTTACACGTTAATCTTCAATTACAAATGAAGTAGTAGTTTTGTGAATAGTTGAGCAGCTTTAAGCTGCTGTTGGCTAAGCACTAGAGTATGTGCTCTTGGTGTTATTACAGCTAAGCTAGTTATGCTCTTTTGGCTATTGCATATATTTTTTAAGAAACGATGGCTGCCGTTGTTAAAAATTTACATATGTTAAAATTGTTAAGTTTGACTTTTGTTCCTTTTTAAAGGATAAGGTTTTCGTCATTCGCGGATGATGGGAATTTTTTTTTTTGAAAAATTGATAATCGAAGTTTTTGAAATGAGACTGTTACATTTGAGGTTTAATTGATGTTATATATTGTTTAGCTACTTTTTAAGTAGCGTTCGTTAAGTTTGAAACGTCTGAAGTTGATTAAAAGGTTAAATTAAAGTCTTCTAAATTAAATCGTATAATTAATAGTGTATGAGCATAATCACCATTATTGCTACTTTGTGTTAATATATTTCGTCTCACTTTCGCTGATCAACCTGGCGATCGCGGAAGTACAGTTTTTCATCCTGTTTTCCCATTGATCAACCTGGCGATCGCGGAGGCTCTGTGGTTGTTCTTAAAGTACATTGTCATCAATATTTGATTGTGCTTATTGCTATATCTGGTTCAGCACCTGAAAAGGTAATCATGTTCTTGTTATACTTTTGAAAGTTTAATATATATTTATACCTTGTTGAATAAAATTGTTTTTTTTTGTTAAAACCTTTTGTCTTTGCTGTGTTATAACAGTTGAACACTGGTCAAGTTATTTTTATTGAAATCCTTAAAACTTAAAAGATTAGTGTTTCCACTGTATGGAATTTGCTTAATAAAATTAATTGAAAGATAGACCTTCAGTCTATATTAGAGGTTATGGGCCCAGTTTTTTTAGGGTGTCATCTTTTAAACTTGACCAGTTGTTTTTTTTCTGTATAATTGATAATTAGTAACTATTTAAAATGGCTTATAATATTGTACCTCAAATTACCAAGTTAAATGCAACTAACTATTCTGGTTTGAAGTGTGACATTAAATTTTTACTTATGGAAAAAAATGCTTATGATATCGTCACTGGTGACGAAACTAAGCCCAAAGTTAGTGAAACCGTGACTGAGGAGACAGTGCAAGACTTTAAAAGAAGGCAGAATGCTGCCATGTCAATTTTATATTTAAATATTGATAGTGAGTTTAGAAGTTTAATAAGTGAATGTACTGACCCCTCAGAAGCGTGGAAAATTTTAAAGGTTAACTTCCAGCCAGATAGTAGAAGTCATCATATGAAATTATTCTCTGAAATTATGACATGTTTTTTAGAACCTGGCGAATCTATTGGTGTTTTTGCAGCTAGAATATCTAAAATTGCTGATCAGTTAAAATCCATTAATAAACCTATTGCAGATGAATATATGTGTTTTCAAGTTTTGAGATACTTACCTGATAAATTCGATCAGGTTGTTCAACAAATTCTTCGTTGGCCTGATAAGGACTTTACTTTTAAGAAAATTATTATTGAGCTTTGTGCCGAGGAAACGCGTCTCCAACTTAGGAATTTTGATAAAGGTAGAACTGAATGTTCTATAGAGGCCCAAATGTAAAATTTAAACGTAGGCCTGTTTTTACTTGTTGGAGGTGTGGAAAAAAGGGCCATGTAATTAAAGATTGTAAAGTTAAATTAAATAATGATCTAGCTGCAAAAGAAAAGGAAAAACCACTCAGAAGTAATTTTCCTAGGAGGGGTGGCTCCGGTCAACAGTCAAAACGTGATAAAACTCCTAAAGCTCAAAATTTTATTGCAGAAGCAAATTTAAGTAGTTTTGATAGAGAGGGAAGCTGGGCTTATGATACAGCGGCCTCTCATCATTTCTGCAAAGATAAATCTTTCTTCTCTAACTTTTCTGAAATTTCTGGTGATGAGTTACACGTGGCTGTTGATGGTGTCACTTTTCCCATTACTGGCAAAGGCGAAGTGGAGTTGAATTTTAATGGGACTGTTATTAAACTCTGGAATGTTTTATACTCGCCGAACTTGAGGAAAATTCTTTTGAGTGGTTCTAGATTCAACCAGGGTGGTGCAAAATTTATTGGTGAGGCTGGCAAAATAAACGTGGTCGACAAGTATGGTGATTTTCTTTTCTCTGCTAAACTCCATGACGGGATTTATTATACATTCCCTAAAGTACTTAAAAACAAGCACAGTGTTAAATTGAATGGGGGGCAGAATGTTAATGAAAATCTAAATGATAATACTGAAATTTCAGCTTTTCCTGTAATAAAACCTGTTAATATAAAAGACTTTGATACCTGGCATCTTCGTTTTGATCATCTAAGCCCTGATTTAATTTTTAATACTATCCGTAATTCTGCTGTTAAAGGTCTGCCCAATTTAAAATCAGTTGATAATTTTTTTTGTGATCCCTGTCATGTGAGTAAGCAAAATCGTATTTCTTTTAAACCTTTAAGTCATTCTTCTTCCAAAAAACCTTTAGATCGACTTTTCATGGATACTTGGGGTCCAATTAAAATTCCTGGCAAAAAGGGTGAACGTTTTTTCTTGTCTATAATAGATGATTTCTCTGGTAGGTCATCCATTTACCCCCTCCAGGAAAAATCTATGTGTTTTGAGGTCTTTAAAAGACATGTTTTGAGGGCCGAAAGGTTTTTGGGAACCAAGTTGAAGTCTATCAGAACTGACAATGGTAAGGAGTTTGATAATGATTCTTTTAAGGTTTTTTGTAGAGAAAATGGAATAAATCGTGAATTGACCAACTTTTACACACCAGAAGAAAATGGAGTTTGTGAGTGGTTCAACCAGACAATCATGAACTGTGTTCGGGCAATGTTAAAGTCCGGTGGTTTATCTGATGATTTTTGGCCTGAAGCATGTTTACATTTTAACTATACATGGAACAGGGTTTGTCACGGTGGGAACTCTAAAACTCCATTTGAACTCTATTCAGGAAACAAGCCTTCTGTTCGACATTTAAGACCATTCGGTACTTTGACATATGTGGGTGTCCCAAAGGTCAGACGTAAGCACAAGTTAGACTCCAAATCAAAACGTGGTGTCCTTGTGGGCTATGCATTACGTACTCGTGGTTACAGGGTCTGGTTGGAAGAAGAGAAGAAAGTTGTGGAAACTACAAATGTATCTTTTGTTGAAAGCGGTGATGTTCTGCGCAGTGGAGCGGTGATGGGCGACTCTTCTTTTGAGTTGGTGCTTGTCCCAGAGGAACAACCACGGCCCGTTGACCAGTACCTTCTTCCTGGTCCGGAGCCTGGTACCTCTGGGGTCTTGCCCAGCGAGACTGAAGTTGTCGTCCCAGCCGTCTCTCCTGTTACTCCTGCTCCTCAAGTTACCCCCCCCCCACACTACTTCTCCTAACTGGATGACCAATCCCATATGGTACCGGAAGGTTGTACCTCGTCCTAAGGGGAAAAAAGTCGATATTTACTATTATCCTGATGGAGAGGGTAAAAGGTGTTGTCTAAGGTCACCTAATGATGTCGAAAATTTTTGTAATTCAAATAGTATTGATTTTAACCCTGCTGATTTTGATTTTTCTAAGTTTAATAATTTTTCTGGTGTTGTTAATCCTAGTGTTATACCTTCCGCGGCCAGCACGACTAGTTGACTAGATGTGGTGGTCCCGAGAACGTATAAACAGGCTTTAAAATCCGCACAGTCTGATGAGTGGCATGGGGCTATGTTGGAGGAATTGGAATGTATGGCCACGAGAGGTGTCTGGCATCTTGTGAAACTCCCTGAGGACAAAACTGCGTTGGGAAACTGCTGGGTTTACACAGTAAAGCGTGACGAGTCGGGCAACATTGTCAGATACAAGGCTAGATTAGTTGCGCAAGGTTTCAACCAGGTCCAGGGTGAATCCTATGATGAGACCTTCTCGCCAGTGATAAATTTTTCTGTTGTTAGATTATTTTTCTCTCTTTTAGTCTCATACTGCGGTTGGTTTAATGTATTGTTTCTTTTGTCCTAAATCATTTTGATTTTGATTTTACTTCTTTTTAGTTCATCATACTATAGGTATGGGGAACGTAGGTAATTGTGAAAATTTTCGACCTCGGTTTTTTAGTTCCCCATCATACTATAGGTATGGGGAACTTAAGCAATCGTGAAATTTTTCGAACTCGGTTTTTTGACTTTTTGTACACGTTTTCAGGTGTGAGGAATCCGAAAATGACAAAATTTGTATGGTGTCTGTTAGTGTGTCAGTCCGTTAGTGTGTTAGTCCGTTAGTTTATTAGTCTGTTAACAGGATATCTCACGAACAAATGATCGCAGAGAGGTCAGATCAGTTTTAAAATATTACTTTCGATACTGGCAAGAACCCTATTCATTTGCAACATTCGAATTAAAAAACTTCATAAGTTATGAGAAATTTACGATTTTCTTAACATGGGAGAATAGGACAAAAATTCACTTAAACGTGCCTTAAATGGAAACTTTTTACTGTAAAAATGTCAGACCAGTTTTAAAATATCGGTTTTGATGCCGGAATGAACATCAGTAACTATAAATATGCTACTTCGAAAATTTTGCAAGTTATTGAAAATTTACGAATTTCTTAATATGGCAGTATAGGGCAAAATTTCACATAAACGTCAATTTTGAGAGATATTTTCATCGTAAAGATGTCAGACTACTTTTGAAATATTATTTTGGATACTGGCATGAATATCATAGACTATGATTTTTCCGATTTAAAAAATTCGTAAGTTATTTGGAATTTACAATTTACTTAACATGTCAGAATAAGGCAAAATTGAGCATAAACTTCCATTTTGAGGATCATAAATACATTAGACAACTTCAAAATTACATTTATGATATTTGTTTGAACATGATTGAATACAAATATTCTAATAGGAAATTTTCGTAAATTATTCGTAATTTACGATTTTATCAACATAGCGAAATTTAAATTTTTCATATAAATATGAAATTTGAGGATTACTGCATTGGAAATAGTAGCATGAAAACTAAACAACGGAATTGACCCTTATAAAATAAATTAATAGATTAGAAAAAGATAAATATATCGAAGTGAACGGTTGATATAGCCTATTAGGCGAGGATTTCATTCTGTCACTGTATCAAGCTTTGATCAAATTCATTTCTTTTAACATGATTATAATATGTCTCGCACTAGAAATTTATGAGAACATAAATATGATGGGGTACTGAGCAGAGTCCACCTATGCCAACTAGTTTAGCTCTGTAAATGAATCATTAATGCTAATAATATCATACATTACAAACATATTTTTTGTGATAATATAAATCAAAATGTACTTTAAAATATTTTTTCATTTGAATTGTTGTTTTGAAGCAACACATCATGATTCCAAAATATTTTTGTGAGTCCCTGTACACAAAGCGAAAGTGCAATTTTTACCAATTTCATCAGGAAACATGAATAACACCAGACCTGTACAAAATAAAAAACTTTCCGCACACATGACCTAAAAACTAAAAATTTTCTGCAAGCTAGGAAAATCTGGAAAAAAGCCTAGCAGAGTTTACTAAATTTACAGACAGGTAATCTCTCACTCCTCATCCCCTAAAAATGTTTTACTCTCTTTAAAAAAAAAAACTAACTTTCCACAAGATAGGAAAATTTTCCGCACAAACTTTCTGCAAGATAGGAAAATTTTCCATGCATGTGTCTATATTCTACAGCCCTGCATAAACTCGAATAACGTATTACAGTTCAAGATATTCTAAAAATATTTACAAAAAAGAGATACCTTTTCACATGGAGATCTTTGTTTTTTAGATGACGGAATGCTTTTCCACAAATTTCACATCTGAATTTTGGTTCTTCATGAATCAACATATGCTTGGTAATATCTGACTTTTCACAGCCCCTGTAATGAATTTTACATAAGGTAAATAAAACCATAGTTTTAATTATCTTATAGTATAAGTAGTATATTTATATATCTTATATCAAACCACAGTTATAGTATTTATGGTTGTTAGTTATTATTTAGTTAAAACTTTTCTTAAATAAAATTAAAATTTTATTAAAATTTTATGTTGTTATTAAAGTTTTAATTTAATAACAACAACAATTTATTGTTAAAAAAACATATATACTTTTTAAAAAGCACTAATAAAACTTACATTACAGAAATGTTCAGCCCAGACATTTTGACCATATGATATTAGCAATAGAAAATAGGAAAAATGGCTGTTGTACTGAATAAGACAGACTTGTTGCCAGTTACTTTAATTTTCCAACAAGTGAATGGTGCTATTATTAGTAGAATTTAGAGAGTGAAGCAATGATTTTTGTTTTGACAGTCAATTTCAGAACATGATAAAATTACAATCTACTCTCAATAATTATAATATAAGGACTGGGAAATATTCCACTTTTTTCTTTTCACGGGTTGGGGACATAATCTTGTGGACAAAATTTCGGTGTGTTCCAGGTGAACAGGAAAATGTTTAGTTCCCATCAGTTATTGTTGTTAAAGCTATTATTACATACTTACCAGTAATTTACGAAGTTTTTTATAATGACTTGTATCTGGCTGAGCTATCTTGCAGTACCTGTAAAAATAATCTTTGTTGGGAAAGAGAAACCTTTTTTTCATTTTGAAATAAATTATAAAGTATATTTTTTTATTTAAAACTAGTTCTAAATGACATTTTTTTCATTCAAACTTAAGGCAATAATTTATTTATTTTATTTCATCTGAATATCAGTCATTGTATTTTTAATTTACTAATCTATCGATTGAATCAATAGAGTAGTTAAAATCAATTATGAGCTGGAGTTTGTTTTGGCCAATTGAAAGCATGTACGTTGCTATTGCTAGCATAGATGTTGCAGCAAATGCAGCACTTGGATTGTGTTGGCATTTTCCAGTTGAAAAGGTATAAAAAGAAAGATGGATAAAATTTAAATGCTAATGTTAAAACAATGGGCTAGTTTTTAAGCTGGAGATTTTTTTAACTTTGGTTTTTTTTGCATTGGGCTTCATTTTTATGTGATAATTTAATGATTAGCTAACGTTTCTTTAATGAATTTTTCAAGTCAGTTAGTGATATAGTTTTTTTGATTCTTGAAAAAGTTTTTGATACTTTTCATAAAATGAAGTTCGACCAAACCAAGTTTATGTAACTTTTCAATTAGAATGTGCTTTTCAATATTTACTTGCCAGTTGCCCAATATTGAATAGAAATTAAACACTTTTGATGCTGATTTTACAGAATGTTAAATATACATATAGATTTGACTTTTTTACTGTTTCAAATAAAATAAAAGTTGATGTTTCAAGAAATTTTAGTCATTTCAAGTCTTTTCAATTACACTTTCTCACCTTTGTGCATACTCTGCTAATTCATTAAAGCCTATTTTAAAACATCGGTTATAGGCCTTTGTTAATAACTGAAGAAAGTGTTTCAAGAGACTGCAATGGAGGGGCTGTTTTGAGAGTTAACAAATATTTTTTTATACTTGTTTTTCTATCTGCAGAAGTATGATGGCAAATGTAAATCAAATTGAAAAGCTTTGGGCAACAAATTATGCGACATGGTCAAATGATGTCAGATTCCTATCGCTAGAGAAAAATTGTTATAATACTGTATGTGGTAAGTAAAAAGCACCTGTTGGTGAAGGTAAAGAGAGTGTTTCTGAGAGAAGTATTAAAGATTTTAATACTCACAAACATGTTGCTTTATCAATTTTATATTTAAATATTCACAGTGATTACAGAAAAATTATCGAGCATTTAGATGATCCAGTATAGGTTTAGAAGATTCTGGAAAAGAATTTCTGTCCAGATAATCGTGCATACCACATGCAATTGTTTTCAGAACTTATTCAATCTAGAATCCAGCCAAATGAGAAACTGAATTTATTTGCATCCAGAATTAAAGGTCTGACAAGTTAATTAAAAGCCACTGGAAAACCAATCGATGAAGTATTTCTCTCTTATCAATTACTGAGAAGTTTACCATCTAGATTTGATGCCATAATTCAAGACCTTCATTTTCGAGGAAACAGATACACTAGCCCAGGAGTCAGATTCAGAAAAACATCACCTGCTTCAGTGGTATCTGCCATTTCCACTGACAGTGAGTCCGGTTCATAAGAGAAGAGAGCTGTGCCCTAAAATAGACATCCAAGTAGTGTGAGTAGTGGTCCAGAAAAATACTGAAAGTATGGACAGAGACATTCCAGATCACCGTATAAAGGTAATACGTTTTTATTTTTTCTGGAATAAGCCAATTTAAATTGCAATATTAATGAAAAAGTTTGGGTTTTCGATACACATTTTTGTAAAGATAAAAGTTTATTCACAAATTTCAAAAATGTAGGAAACGAAAATATGGTGCTGGCTGTCAATGGTGTCAAATTTTCAATAGAGGGAAGAGGTGATGTATCTGTTAACTTTTAAAAGATGTACTTTATTCTCACAAACTGAGAAAAAATTTAATTTCCGACCCATGCTCAATATGAACGGATTTAAATTTGTAGGTGAAAAGGGGTATATTATTGAAGATTGAAGACGTGATTGAACAGTTAAAGTACATTGGTAGACCCAAATAACGCAGGAAACTAAATTAATCTGAAGAATCAAATTATTTATTCATCTCGATAAAAATTACATTCAAGATATCAGCCAATTAGTTTTCGATAAAAAAAAAATATTTTTACTTAAAGAATAAGTTCAGGGATATGCAAACATCAAGGGGAGTGAGAGAGAGAGTCAGACTTTTTACGTTTTTACTAACCAGAGAAGAGAAGTAAAAATGTGATGAGAAAACTGAAGCGCAGATGACTTCCGCTGCCAAAAACTGGTAGCCCGGCAAAACTTTCACCAAACATTTGATTCTTAAATAAACTTTGTTCTTAATATAAATCTAATCGAAAATTTTGAAATTTGGAAGTCGGTTTAAATTACATTAACCTAATTCTTGGCAGTCTCAATTACAGCCAAATGTATGGGGTAATAATAATATTGCAAAACAGGAAATGAAATAATTACAGCTACATTGTGCAATTTTAAAGAAAGATTGCATGAGAAATATTGGGAATAAAATATAATTTAAAAGAACGATTTATTCTGCATGCCGATAACAATTTTTATAAATAATTGAGAACAACTTTTATTAGATTTATTTAATGAAGGAATTTTAAGTTTATATTTTATTTCAAAGGTTATTTTATTAATAAAGGGCTACATTTAAATTCTGAAATTAAATGAAATTTTTGATTTATGAAAGATGTATTGTTAAAAGGTTTACATAATTAATATATATTAAAATTAATCCTTTCTTCAAAGAACTGAAATGCAAATTACTTTAACAAACAAGTATATAATTGAAAATAACAATTTTTTAAATCAATTTCTTATTCAAAATGTACTAATTAATTATTCAGATTTTTTTAAAAGAATTAAATCTAAAATTCTCTATATGTGTGGAACGTCTCCACAGGGGGATGTTAATGTTTATTTAAAAAATTGTAGGGTTTTTAAAGCTAAATTTGAAAGATGATTATATTATGTTTATCCAAATGAGGAAAAAATAGTTTGTAATGCTGTTGGTAAAAGTAAAAGCAATTTTAATGCCAAAAAATGTTGTTCTCTACAACTTGATGTACTCTCATTAATACTTTGATTTTGCTGTTTTTTATTTATTTAATTAATTTTAGATTTAAGTTTAATTTTAGTTGTAATTATTTTATCTTCATACTTCTCTGACTGAGTAATTTTGCTTTTAATAAATATTACTGGATCATTAATAAGAGCCTCGATTTCATCATCATACTCTTTTAACAGTTCCGATTTCATATCAAAAATTTCTAATAACTCATTCAAATTCTCAAAAGTTTCGGTTTCAAAATCTAAATTTTGAACTTTTTAAATTAATTTTGTGATACTAGCTCATACCAAGCTTCTTTTTTCAATAGATTTATTCAATTTATCCATTATTAATTTTAGAAGAGCTTACCTCCAATTAAGTTATCCAAAATCAAATATAAAGAACAAAAGAATGTAGATCACTTCTATTAATTCCATTTTTATAATTATAAACTGCAACGTATTTACGTTTTAAGCTATCATACTGGGTGAATCATCACTTTAGAAGATGCTTTTTTCTTTTTTTTCTTTATCCATTACAAAAAAAACAAAAACTGTTTTTTGCTTCCGAGCCGAACGCACCAATTTTATTGATAATTCAGTGGTAGAATATTTCAGGTGCAAATAAACATTCCATCTTTCTTAACTATAATTTACTAACCTATTTACATATTAAATTTACAGTTATTTATATATTACAAGATTAATATATTTAGGGTCTCCACATTTTTACCCTTCCATTTCAGAAGCCTGCCACACACACACAGACAAGCAAAACAGTACATGTATCGCACGTATCTTTACACACGGCGAACCCTGGTGGAAAGAAATCCATAACACATGTTAACAAACTTTAAATAATTTAAGTCTATAGGCGCTAATAATAAAGATTTTTTCTTTGTGTTTCTGCAAAAAAAAAAAAAAAAAAACTAAGTCATACACTTGTCAAAATCCATATATAGTGAAGCACCTTTTATATGCTTCTCATTTATATGTTCTTCTACTTTGGTCCCAAATCCTTCAATTGAATTCTAAAGTTAAAATATTTCGTTTATACGACACAAATAAATTCTTAATTTCACTTACTCATTTTTTTCCTCGTGTAAAATCCCAAGTTTTAGGTTTATTCCAGGATTTTTCTTTTTTTTAAATATGCTTTCTATTTTTTATTCTTATCTTTTTCATTTACTTTTTCTTAGAATTAAACGTATAAATGAGAAACGTATAAAAGGTGCTCCACTATATATGGAATTTGACAAGTGTACGCAGGAGCGCACCAGCATTGTCAGGCGCCTGTGTGCAAAGTTTCAGTTGGCGCCCTATAATATGTTACATACAATAACAATATCTTTATTTTAAATACTTCTTGTTAATTTAAATCTCTAAATATAAACTTTATTTCTTATATAAATCTCCTTTTAAAACTTACCTTTATCAATTTAATCAGTTAAATAAATCTTTAATAGAAGTTCAATATCTTAAAGTAATTTTCCTCATTTATTTACTTTTTAAAGTTGATCCCGTTTCTTAGAGCTATACTTTAGCCTGGAATGCTTAGTTGATCACACTTCTTAGAGCTATACTTTAGTATGGAATATTTAATTGCTGGAATTTTCAGCGGATGGTGAGCTCGTTCCAGCGTTCCTTGTATCTGTTGTCCTAAAAATCTTTTTCATATCATTTTTCAAAGTTTAAAAACGTTTATATTGCCTATTAATTATGAGGAGAGCTTATTTTCGTTTTAAATGAATAGCGTTTAGTGCTATGTATAAGTTAAGTTTAATTTGAAAAATATAAAGAATACAATGTATTGTTTAGTATAATATTTAGAGATAAGTTTTATTAAAATAACTTTACTAAATGATATAACTTACCTTTATCCTTTATTCAAGCAAATAACTTATCTTTTTCTATTTTTAAATACATTTGATATTATACTTCTTTATTTAATTCATATAGGATAAAATCATAATCTTTGTTTATATTCTTTGAACACATCGTTCAGGCCAGTTGAATTCCAATATGGCGATACTTACTTTTGCGGCCCATAGATGGCGTACGTATTCAGCGTCGTCCGTTGTCACGGTAACGGATTACGTACCATGGGCGTGTTTTTGGATCGCCTGGAAGGGAGAAATGTGTAGCCTGGTGATTGGCTGTTCTGGAATCCGGTGATAAATGTATATAAGGATGTCTTACATAGGTTTATTCTCTCTTGCTTATAATTTTCGTTTGTAATTACGATGATTTGAAAAATTTAAATACGTTTTCAACTATTTTTTAGTTTGCCTCAAAGTATGAGGGCATGTTTCTGTTTAATTAAGTTGCAGTATATATATTAATGTTATTTGAAGGCCAGCATCCTTTTTGTGCTAATGCTGAGCAATGAAAGCATTAATTCTACTTATAAGCAGTTAGTTTTTGGCAAATAGTTTTTCCCTCATGGCAAGTTTTTCCAACTATCACTAGCAAAGTCTATATTTTCTGTTAAGTTTTTAAATTTCTTGTTAAGTTTGAAACTTCTTGTTAAGTTTTAATAAATATTGTTATGGATGTTAAACTCTGTTTTATTTAAAAACTGCACACTATGCCTTGTTACATAAAAGTATGAGCCAAATATTCCACTGCAATCTCTGGATATATTTTTTTTAACATGTTAAGACAGTTAACTTAGTCTTCATGATAACATAGGTTATGGGCATGTCATTTGGCCTTACCTTGTTTACAGTTTAGATGTGCAGTATATTTTTACAATGGCTATGAGTTTAACTCCTTCTATTGAAAAATTAAATGCTAGTAATTATATTACTTGGCAGAAAGATATTCGTTTTATTCTTATAAGAGATAACTGCTGGGAATTGGTTGCTAAAAGAGAAACTTTGCCAGAGGATGATGGAAAACCGGAAACTACTAAGCTTATTGCAGATTTTAAGCATAGGTCAAGACTTGCACTGTCTACTATATATTTGCATATATCTCCTGAAGTTCGATGTATTATAGAAAATTGTAATGACCCGGTTGAAGCATGGGAGGCTTTAAAGAAAAATTTCTTGTCAGATTCACGTGCAAGACATATTCAATTATTTACGGAATTTGTAAAATGTGACATGCTACAAAATGAGTCTGTAACAGAGTATGTGAATCGATTGAGCCGTACAATTGAACTGTTGAGAGAAATGGGTCGTCCAATGGAAGATATTTACTGTTGTTATCAGCTTCTACGACATCTCCCGAAGAAGTTTAATTCTGTGGTTCAAGATATGATGCGATGGAAGTCAGATGAGTTCAAGTTCACTACTTTGGTGTCCGAATTAACGTCTGAGGAAATCCGTTTGCAGTTACAGAAAGATGATGAGCAGCTGGTAGAAGTTCAAAATATTCAATATAAAGGTAAACAAAAGTTTTATAAACCTTTATTATGTTTCAATTGTAATAAACCAGGTCACTTTAAGAAAGACTGTTTAAATAAGAACTTTAATGCAAATTTTAATAGAAATTCTAATGTTAAATCAAATGTAAATCCTAAGTTTAAATCTAAAAATGTTAAATCCCAAAGGAAGATTGCTTGCTCTGTCAATTCGGTCAATGAACCTTCATATTATATTGCACAGGTTAATTTTAGTGATGTTGGTGGCGATAATCTTTGGATTTTTGATATGGCCGCGAGTCATCACTGTTGTCGCAATAAAAACCTGTTTTCTGAATATTGTCCTGTAGAAGGTGAAAATTTGAAGGTGGCCATTGATGGAGTAAGTTTTCCGATTGTTGGGAAAGGTGTAGTTAAATTGAAATTTGGTAATAATGATGTATATCTTAAAGATGTTTTGTTTTCCCCTGAATTGAGGAAAAATTTGATTTCTGGTGCAAAATTGGACTTTAATGGTGCCAAGTTCACTGGAGGTGGTGGTAGAGTAAATGTTTTCGACAAGTTTGATAAACCTCTTTTTTATGCCAAACTTAAAAATGGTCTTTACTATGCCTATGCCAAGTGTTTAAAAGTGAATGGGGGGCTACCTGATGAACCTGTTGTAGCTAATTTAACTGACTTAGAGAATTGGCATTCTCGTTTCGCTCATATTAGTCCAGAACTTATAGTCAAAACTAGTAAGCACAATGGTGTGAAAGGGCTTCCTAAGCTTAAATTTAAAAAGTTTTCGTGTGAACCTTGTCGGGTAAGTAAACAAAATCGTGTTTCTTTTAAGTCGGTTGATTCTGTTCATGGCATTAAATCACCCTTGGAGAAAGTGTACATGGACGTTTGGGGTCCAATTCCAATTTTGGGAAAAAGGGGGGAAAAATTTTTTCTTTCGATAATTGATGGTTTTTCACGTAAAGTGACTTTATACCCAATGAAGGATAAGTCACAGGTGTATAGTATTTTTGAAAGGCACATTGCCAGAGCTGAGCTTAGTCTTGGAAAGAAGTTGAAAACTATTAGGACAGATAATGGTTCTGAGTTTGAGAACGAGAGCTTCCGTGACTTTTGCAATAAAAGGGGGGTTGCTCACGAACTAACAAACACCTATACACCAGAAGAAAATGGTGTTTGTGAGAGGCTCAATCAAACAGTTCTAAATTGTACTCGTGCTATTCTGTCCGATAGTGGACTTCCTTTTTCTTTTTGGCCAGAGGCTGTGCTTTATTTTAGTTACACTTGGAATCGTGTGATTCATAAAAACCAGGAAAAAACTCCTCTTGAACTTTATACTGGAAGAAAACCTTCGGTTAGACACCTGAAGCCTTTTGGTTTAGTAGTGTATGTCGGAGTCCCTAAACAGAGACGCGACCACAAACTTATGTCAAAGGCAAAAAAGGGAGTAATAGTCGGTTACGCTCTTCGTACAAAAGGATATAGAGTCTGGATAGAAAATGAGGATAGGATCGTAGAGACTGTAAATTTAACTTTCTCCGATCGTATTTTTAATCAGCGCAGTGGGGCGGTGATGGGCCCTTCGTTGGAAGAGTTGGGTCAGTCTCCAAATAGTCCGGTTGATTGTGGTGGTTCCGATCCCGTAGACATTGTGTTTGGAGGGGGGCCTGATGATTCCGACGGGGAGTCTATCACTGAACTACCTGATACTAATGACTCTTGTTCTAAAATTGTTTGGAGGAGAAAGCCAGTACCGAGACCTCATGGTGATAGGACAGATATATATTATTACCCTAACGATAAAACTACTAGGTTGAGATCTTTAAATGAGGTTAAGAGTTATTGTGAACGTAATAATATTGTTTTCGAACCTTCCTTGTTTGATTTCTCTGGTAGTAATAAATTTGAAGGGGTGGTTAATTCAAATGATCCTGTTTCTAACCATGTTAAAAAGGAAACCTGACTAGAACTTTCTGTACCTAGAACTTATAAACAAGCTATGAAGTCACCTCAAAATTCTGAATGGATTAAAGCTATGGATGAGGAAATTTCAAATATGAGTCAGCGTAAAGTATGGCATTTAGTCCCTTTACCTGATGGGAAATCTTTACTAGGTAACAGATGGGTTTATACCATTAAAAAGGATGAGAGTGGGAATATAGCTAGGTTTAAAGCTAGGCTCGTCGCTCAGGGGTACTACCAAATTCGGGGGGATACCTACGACGAAACATTCTCTCCAGTGGTAAATTTTTCTGTTATTCGTTTTTTCTTTTCCCTTTTAGTTTCCTGTCTTAAATGGCAAAACATTCAGTGTGACATCAAATGTGCATATTTATACGCTCCTCTTAAAGAAGAGATTTATATGTCACAACCGCTTGGTTATATTGTTCCTGGTGATGAAAATTTAGTTTGCAAATTAGACCGTGCTCTGTATGGTTTACATCAGAGTGGTCGTTTGTGGTTTTTCGAATTTAATAAGGTTCTTTTAAGTTTAGGTTTTCTTAAGTTTAACTGGTGTAATTGTTCATATTATTTTGAGGACTTTATAGTTTTATTAGTCTATGTCGACGACATAGTTATTTTTGGAAAAACTCGGGCTCAAATTGATTCCATAATTAAACTTTTGGGGGGAAAATTTGATCTTAAAGTTTTGGGTAAAACGAAGAAATTATTGGGTGTTGAGTTTAGCTATGATAACGATGCTGTTCATTGCTGTTCACTGCTGAAAATTGTAACGAATTTTCAGCAGATGGTGAGCTCGTTCCGGCGTTCCTTGTATCATCCTCGCATAAGATTATTGATTCCCGGATGTAGGCGTTGTCTTTGCCGGTTGTTGTTTTACTATAAATATCGCTGATTATGCATGTGGTGTTGCTCACATTTAGTTTTGTGTCACGTCAGCTTTTGGACGATGTAAATTGTCTTTTAATATGATTTTACTCTGCCGGTGTTTATTTTCGTTTATGTTAAATGTTTGCTAATGCCTTCCTCAGTGTTACATTGTTTATTTTTGGTTTTTCTGGGCCATGGTAAAATGTTTTAACGTTTGATAAAAACACTTGAGCTGGGTTGAATAAGTTGTAATTTAATATACTGTTAATTTTTGTTAACTTTATTACTGTTGTTGTTAAATTTATATTTTGTTTAAAGTTTTTAATAAAACTGAAATTATAACGTAAATTTATCTTGTGTTCAATTGTGTCATACACTTTAAATTTTCATCCAAGTCAAATTCAAATCACACTTTCCACTGTAAGATTTTTTAGATGGAAAATTGTGTTTTTTAAAACCTCTGCTAATTTTAGATATCCAGTAAGTTAAGATAACAAGTGGTTATGGGCCCAGCCCAGCCTATAGTTTTTTTTTACTTGGAAATTTAACCTGTTGTTGTAATCTGAGCAATTTTTTTTTTTTAACGTGTATCTGATTCGGAGGGGCTATTGTTTTTTTTTGTAGTTTTTCATTATGGCTCAATCTGCTTATACTATTGAAAAACTTAATGCCACCAATTATAGCAGTTGGTCGGCTGATATAAAATACCTGTTAATTAGTTACGGACTTTGGGATATAATAGATCAACGTAAGTCAATTCCGAAAAAGTTTCAGATGAGGAAATAGCCAAATTTAAAACCCGATCAGATAAAGTTTTAGCTACATTATATTTAAATATTCAACCCGAATTCCGGAAATTGGTAGAAAATTATGATGATCCCATCAAAGCTTGGGATGCACTTAAATTAAACTACTTGCCGGATTCGAGGTCATTTCATATGAAAATATTTTCTGAATTATTTGAATGTAAAATTAAACAAAATGAAAATATTTCACTTTATGCTGCCAGATTACTTAGACTTTCAAACCAGCTCAAGGATTTAAATGAAAAATTTGATGACAATACTTATACTTCTTTCCAGTTGCTTAGATATTTACCTAGCAGTTTTGATAGTATTGTCCAAAATATACTGCGTTGGCCAAAAGAAGAATTTAAATTCAGTGATATTGTTAATGAATTGTCCGCTGAGGAGGCACGTTTAAATCTTCGTGATAGTGACAAAGTAAAAACGCCAGGTTTAGTAAATGTAGTAACTTCTCGACAAAACTGCACTTTTTGTGAGAAATTTGGCCACCATCAGGCTATTTGCAGACTTAAAAGTAATCAAGATAATGGTTTCACCGATCATCGCCAAGGTAGTGAAAGACAGTTCCAACCCAGGGATTCCAGGAGTGCCTATAGGAGAGGCTTTAGCCCAAGTTATAGACATAGAAATTTCAAGTCACCAGATCGTTTTAGTACTGATAGACCTCATCATGATGCAAGTTACAGCCCCAACAGACCTCAATATGATACTAGACAGTCTGGTTTTTCTGGAGGAAGAGCTCGTCGAAATAGACGTAAGCCAAAAAATGTTTTATTTATTATGCATTCTAAGTCGACTGAATCTGAAGAGGGATGTTCTTGGATTTTTGATACAGGGGCATCTCATCACTGTTGTTCCAGAAGGGACTTATTTTTCAAGTATAAACCTTTAATTAACGAAAACATGACTGTAGCTGTTAAGGATGTGAATTTTGAAATTGAGGGAATGTGGAAAATAAAATTGAGGTTTGGTCAGAGAATATTAACTTTAGAAAATGTTATGTACTCTCCTAAATTGAGGAGAAATATAATATCTGGTCCTGCTTTGGATAAAAAGGGTTGTATATATGAAGGCGATGGGGGTGAGGTTAAAATATATCGTGACAATGAATTTTTGCTTAAAGCCTACTTAAAGAATAAAATTTATTATCTATATCCTAAAATTCCTAAAGTTAATAACAGACATGTAAAATTTGAAAATTTGAATTTAGAAAAAGGGAATAAAATGCAACTTTGGCATAGACGTTTTGGCCATATCAGTCCTGATATTTTGACTCATATTTGTAAAGAAAATGGTGTAAAAGGTGTTTCTGGTCTAAATGATAAAAATTTTGAATGTGAAGTTTGTAAATTAAATAAGTTTAGACATATTTCTCATAAGTCTACTGGTTATATCAGATCAACACAGCCACTTGAGTTAATTTTTGTTGATTTATGGGGTCCTTCTCATGTGGAGGGGAAACATGGAGAAAAATATTTCTTGTCCATAGTTGACGATTTTTCTAGAAAGGTAGCTCTTTACCCAATTAAGTTAAAATCAGATGCCGCGGATATTATCATTAGACACATTACGCGTGCTGAAAATTTGATTGGAAGTAGAGTGAAATCTTTTCGTAGTGATAATGGACAGGAATTCATGTCAAATACCCTTGAAGATTTCTTTGATTCTAAAGGAATTAAACATGAATTAACAAATTTGTATACTCCACAGCAAAATGGCGTTGTTGAACGTTATAACTAAACTGTAGCCGATGGTATTAGAACTTTACTACAAGAAAGTAATTTAGGACAGAATTTTTGGCCAGAGGCAGCAACTTATTTTGTTTACACTTGGAATAGGACCTGTAACACAAACTCCACTAAAACTCCCTTAGAACTATATACTGGAAACAAACCCTCAGTCCGGCATTTAAAGCCATTTGGTGTTTTAGCCTATGTAGGTATCCCACGACAAAAACATTATAAATTAGACCCTAAAGCAACAAAGGGTGTTATGGTGGGTTATGCTTTTAGGACTAGAGGATACAGAATATGGCTACCTGAATCAGACAAAATAATTGAAACACTTAATGTTAGATTTAACGAGAAAGCCAAGTATATAGATCTGAATAGTAGCAGTGGAGCAGTGCTGGAGCCCCAAACTCAGTTCTTTGTCCCACTTTTCCCGAATTCTGTTTCGAAAGAAAATGTTGTAGAAGATATGAGAAGTGCGACCTCTTTCCCTTCTGATATTCAGGACAAAGACAGTTTAGAGGAGGGGTGTGATGTTTTAAAGGTTGTTAACTGGTATAGAAAAGCTGTTCCTAGACAAACAGGAGATAGGACAGATATTTACTACTATGAAGAAGGAAAAACGCAGCGTCTTAGATCCCAAAATGAAGTTCAGGACTATTGTAAAAAGAACAAAATTGTATATGATCCTGAAACATTTAATTTCGGTGGTAGTGACAATTATACTGGTATTGTATCTGAACAGGGTCCAAGTAGTAATATAGTTTTTAATAATAGTTGACTAGAAGAAATTGTTGTTCCTAAAACGTACAAGCAAGCAATGAAATCCCCCCAGAAAGAAAAATGGCTTGAGGCAATGGAAAACGAGTTAAAAGTAATGAAAGAAAGGGAAGTTTGGGAGCTTACTAGTTTACCACAGAACTGTAATCCTGTAGGTAATAGATGGGTTTTTACGATTAAGCGTGATGAAAAAGGTAATATCATTCGTTATAAAGCCAGACTTGTTGCCCAGGGCTATAGTCAAATCAAAGGGGAAACCTACGACGAGACTTTTAGTCCTGTGGTCAATTTTGCTGTGATTAGATTCTTTTTCTCATTGCTCGTAAGTTTTTTAAATTGGACCCATATTCAATGTGATATAACTAGTGCTTATCTATATGCCCCTTTAACTGAAAATATTTTTATGTCTCAGCCAGCAGGATTTATTCAACCCGGAAAGGAAAGTTTATATTGTAAATTAAATAAAGCTTTGTACGGTTTACATCAATCAGGTCGCGAGTGGTTCTTTGAAATCCATAAAGTTTTGATAAAAATAGGTTTTGTTAAGTTTAATTCATGTAATTGTGCAGTGCTTATCTATATAATTATGAAGTTATTCTCTTATTATACGTTGATGATATTGTCATTTTTAGTAAATATAGTAAAACAATTGATAAAGTTTTGAATTTGCTTAAAAGTCATTTTGACCTTAAAATTATGGGAAAAACCAAGAAGTTGTTAGGGGTCGAGCTTGAAGAAATAAACGGTCAACTTGAAATTCATCAACATCAGTATATTGAAGAAGTTTGTGACCGATTTAAAAGTTTTAAATACCCTATTTCAACTCTTCCCATAAGTAAAGGCGTAGTTTATTCTAAGTCAAATTGTCCTAAAAATGATTATGAAATTCAAGAAATGTCAACAATTCCTTACAGAAGTTTACTTGGATGTTTAGCTTTTATTGCAAATATAACTCGCCCTGATATTTGTTACTCTGTGAATATTTATAGTCAGTTTCAATCTAATCCTGAAAAAAACACATTGGGATGGCTTACTAAGATTATTGGGATATGTTCATTATACCAGTCATTTTAAATTAAAATTAAATTGTAAAAGACCACAACTTATAGTTTATTCAGACTCTGATTTAGCTGCAAATAAAGATGATCGTACTTCTATGGGCGGTCAAATTGTTTTGTTGGATGAATCCCCTATAGATTGGAGAACTTTCAAAGAAAAATCTGTCTGCCTCTCAACAATGGAGGCAGAATTTGTGGCTATGACGGAGGCTGCGAAAAATTTAATGTGGTTTGATCGTATTTTAAATGAGTGTGTTGATAGTTACATAATTCCTAAAGTTGAATGTAAAGCTGCTTTAAATATCGACAGTCAATCTGCAATAGATTTTGTCAAATCTCCAATTGAAAATTATAGATCTAAACATATCGATGTCAAATTATTTTTTGTAAGGGATCTAGTTCATGATAATCTTTTTGATCTTAAATTTATTAGAAGTAAACTTAATCTGTCCGATGTTTTTACCAAACCCCTCACTCGCCAAGATCTTGAAAATTTTATGTTAAACATATTTAATAAATTAAAATAAACTTAAATTTTGTAATTGTATAATTAATATAATATATATCTTGGAATTGTATTTGTGTTTTTGCAATTATGTATATTTTTCCGTTTTTCCTAAGGTTACCATTATTGAAAGTCCTGGCCAGGCAAATTTTAAGATTGGTTACTTGGGATATTTTTCTGAAATTTTGCATAATTGTAACGTTTAATACATTTCTGTATAAGTTTTTTTTTACATGTTTTTTTAATTAACATGTATCTAGTTTTTTTTAAGGTGCCGTTTAGTGGCTTAGATGTAAAGGTTTTTTTCAGGTGCCATATACTGGCTTAGATGTAGCGGTTTTTCTTTTTCAGGTGCCTATAATGGCTTAGATGTAGAGAATTCTTTTCCAGGTGCCGTAGTTGGTTTGTGTGTAGTTAACGATTTAAATTTTTGTACGTATTCATGGATTGTTGTATAAGAAAAATGTATTTGTAATTCGGTAATTTTTATAATGAACCTCCTTTTTTTGAACTGTATTGAAATAGCCATTGTTAATGGTGGTCGTAATTATTTAAAGTTTTGTCTGTGATTGATATTTAGTCTGTAATGACCTGTGGATAATGAAATTTATATGTAAATTTTTGTTTTCATGTTAAAAGTGAGTTAACCTTTTTGTGAATTTTTTAATTTTATTGTTGAAGTATTTATATGTATATATGTGTGTTAAAGATGCTTTTAAAGATTTGAATATTTATTGTTATACTTAAAGAAAAAATGGTGTTTTTTTAACCTAGCTCAAAGTTGTTTAAATTTATACCTGTGCTTGTTTGGCGTTATGTCAAGTTAACAAGAGGAGGGGCTTATGTTACATACAATAACAATATCTTTATTTTAAATACTTCTTGTTAACTTAAATCTCTAAATATAAACTTTATTTCTTATATAAATCTCCTTTTAAAACTTATCTTTATCAATTTAATCAGTTAAATAAATCTTTAATAGAAGTTCAATATCTTAAAGTAATTTTCCTCATTTATTTACTTTTTAAAGTTGATCACGTTTCTTAGAGCTATACTTTAGCCTGGAATGCTTAGTTGATCCCGATTCTTAGAGCTATACTTTAGCCTGGAATGCTTAGTTGATCACACTTCTTAGAGCTATACATTAGTATGGAATATTTAATTGCTGGAATTTTCAACAGATGGTGAGCTCGTTCCGGCGTTCCTTGTATCATCCTCGCATAAGATTATTGATTCCCGGATGTAGGCATTGTCTTTGCCGGTTGTTGTTTTACTATAAATATCGCTGATTATGCATGTGGTGTTGCTCACATTTAGTTTTGTGTCACGTCAGCTTTTGGACGATGTAAATTGTCTTTTAATATGATTTTACTCTGCCGGTGTTTATTTTCGTTTATGTTAAATGTTTGCTAATGCCTTCCTCAGTGTTACATTGTTTATTTTTGGTTTTTCTGGGCCATGGTAAAATGCTTTAACGTTTGATAAAAACACTTGAGCTGGGTTGAATAAGTTGTAATTTAATATACTGTTAACTTTTGTTAACTTTATTACTGTTGTTGTTAAATTTATATTTTGTTTAAAGTTTTTAATAAAACTGAAATTATAACGTAAATTTATCTTGTCTTCAATCGTGTCATACACTTTAAATTTTCATCCAAGTCAAATTCAAATCACACTTTACACTGTAAGATTTTTTAGAAGGAAAATTGCTTTTTTTTTAAAACCTCTGCTAATTTTAGATATCCAGTAAGTTTGGATAACATAATACCTTAAATATATATATATATATATATATATTATAAAAAGTTGTCATTCAGTAAGTCAAGGGAATCTCGAACTTAATAATAATAAGTTTATTGAATGGCTAATAAAAAGAGAAATGTATCAATTAAAATGAAATTTAAAAAGAAACAAATAAAAAGTACATCTTGCAGAAAGAGAAAAAAATCTTATACAGGGAGTTGCAAAAACACGAGGTATAATTGTGAAGGCAAACAGAGTAAAACCAAAATAGGCAAATTTAGTGTTAATGTGGGTGTAGAAATGCCAAGTTGAGGCATTACAATGCATGGCTTACATGAGAACTGTAAGTGTAAACGTTTCTATTTGTGTGGGTCTAATTTTTAAGTAAATATTTAAACACAAAAAAATAGTCTTAGTTAACTAAACGTTCCCTTACTCCATTACATCTTTTCCGAGTATTACGCATATCATACTGATACAAAATATCCGTCTCTATCCGTATTGTTACTAACATATCGATTTTGTTGCGTGAAAAAAGTAATTGTAAAGAAATAGGCAGTTTCTTGTTGAAAGACACACTTTATTCAAATATTACTCTAAAAAAAAAAAAAAAATTCATGCCTCAAAAAGTCATAAAACAACGTTAAAAACACCACAGAGTGGAATTTCGCTTATTTTCGAATAAATATAAACCTTTAAAAAAAGAAATGAATGCTCATAACACATGTCCGAATACAACTGATTTCTTTGGGAGTATCTCTTATGTTTTTTTAATATCTGTCGTGATTGGGAGAACTTTCGAAGTTACAAAATCCGTTTTCTGCGCCAGAAGCCAATTGATGAATCTAGAAAAATTGAAAACTCGGCTCTAATGGACGATAAAGCTTCTAAACTTTGGAAATACTAAATTATTTTTTCTCGCCAAGTTTGGTCGCCCTGTCGCCAAATTAATCGCTAAGTTGCCAAGTATGTATCCAAGGCTGACAAACACTTCTCACTCCACCCCCGTTAAAATTGAATGAACTGCTCCTTATTTGCACTTTAAATGTAAAGCTGCTTTTATTTAAACAACACCTTTCATTTATGAAAGTGGTTTAACTCTTTACAAAACTGTGATGAAAAAATTTCTAAATTAGTCGTACTATTACAGTATGTTTGCGCATATAAATGAGTTTAACATTTTGTACTAGCGCAGATAAATGGAATTTATAAGTATATAAAATTAGAATTCATTAATAATTTTAAAAAAATGTAAAAAAAATCCCGTAGTGAGTACTATTTTTCTCAATTTCATTATGTATGACTACCGATATAATGATCTGACTTGGTTAATAATGGATTTTTTTTTTTTTTTTTAAAGGAACAAATAAATTTATAAATGCATAAAATAGGAGCATATAGTAAATATTACTTGGTAAATATGGATAAAAAATACTTAACAGGGGAAAAAATCATCTAGTGAAAGGTATTTTGCCAATTTTCATTATCTAAACTTTTTATGTAATTTGTATGTAAATTTATATGTGTTTTTCCATATAGTAGTAAGATACAACAATCCATTTTAAACTATTTTGCCGCAACACGACGTTTGTATTGTACGCTGAACAGATATAAATAATAGATAAATTTATGAGTAAATAAAATAAGAATAATATATAATTAAAATTATTA